>WEKX01023558.1:1654848-1711524 GCA_013390025.1 Pitta sordida
CTCTGCCTCTTGTCTGGCTGGGGTGGAGGGGGGACCCGGCTGGCAATTCCCCCATTTTGGGGCTCTCTTCGCGGTGGATTTCCTCCCTGCCTGGGTGTGTAGAGCGGGCGGCTCGTTAGGGAAAAAAACACACCGAAACGAAGAGGTCTTTGTTGAATATTTTTTTAACTTTATGGTTTCCCGTGTCGGGTTTTTTTTTTNGGGGTCCCTCCGGGCCGTGGCAATCCCCGCCGGGTGTGGGAGGGGACTCTGGGGGGGACCCGCACAGCCACCAAAGTTGCCGCCACCTGACACTTATGTATTCAACTGTCAGGAGCCCAAACCTGCGGCTTTTTTCCGTGTTTCCAATCTGTGTGCGTTTCCCAGCAGTATTGCAATTTGACACGTGTGTGTGTGTGCGCTTTCCCCTTCCCTTGAGACAGCCCGTGCTTCCTTGGGGGTTATTTTTTCTTTTATTCGTGTCTTAAATTTCAAGCCCTGTTATTGCTGTTTCTGTATTTTCTCTCTTCCCCCTCCTCCTTCTTCCAGAACTCGGGAATCGCTCCTGTGGATTGTGTCAGGGATCCTAGAATAGGGCGAATATGGACCAAAACTAAGGAGTTGGAGCTGTCTGTCCCCAAATTCAAGGTACTGACCTGACTTTTGGCTGTAGCTCTGTATTGTTGTTTATCTGGGAGTGAAGCTTCGGTTCCAGATAGTTTAATGTACCGTTTAAATGACAGTCATATTCCTATTAACACTGTTATTTAGCAGACTGTTTAACAATAGTCCTATTCTATAAGGATGACGAGAAATCAATGCATCTGTCTAACAAGATCACTTGAAGGTTTTGGAGCTGGGGGTGGTGGAGAGGGGGGCTCTCCACTGACAGTCCTGCTCAAAACACATCTTTGTAGCCCAGAAACGAGCCTGTTCCGATGAATGGCTGCAGCGGCAGAGCCTCTGCTCAGCTCCCAGGTTCATCCCAGAACCTCGGAGGTGGTTTTTTCAGCCCCCCCCCAAAGTTTTCAGGACGCATTAACCCTTTCCCTCCCGTGCCATTGTTGGGCCCTCCCCCACACTCGTTAAACAATGATGATTGTTTTTTATTGCTCCCCACCTTGTGCCCGTTTCCAGATTGATGAATTTTACGTGGGGCCAGTGCCTCCCAAGCAGGTCACCTTTGCCAAGCTCAACGACAACATCCGTGAAAACTTTTTGGCCGACATGTGCAAGAAATACGGCGAAGTGGAGGAGGTGGAGATTCTCTACAACCCCAAGAACAAGAAACACCTGGGCATCGCCAAAGTCATCTTTGCCACTGTCAAGGGTGCCCGGGAGGCTGTCCAGCACCTTCACAACACCTCTGTCATGGGCAACATCATCCACGTGGAGCTGGATACAAAAGGTGAGATGGGCATATTCCGGCCTCACGCGTTTGGGATTTGCAGAGCCCTTTCGTGTCCTGCTCCCAGCACAGAGGCTGTTGCAGAGGGTAGGGACGTGGTGATTAAAAATACGAGGGGAGCCTGCAGCGGGTCTGGTGTCTGGGGCCTGGTTGAGTCACGTGGAGCCAAATGTGTTGTCTGTTGCTAAGAGACAGCCTTGTAATTTGCAAAATGCTGCCATCCTGCCCGTCCCCTGCCTGTCCCCTGCCCGTCCCTATCCCTGCTCGCTGCCCTCCCATGTCCCCCACCTCCCTGCCCCCGGCTGGTCCCTCTGGGCCACCTGCCAGAGCTGCCGGACCCCGGGGCACCCGCCTTTCTGCAGACTTGGGGTTTTGGGGCAAATCCTGGTGGATCCTGGGACCCGAATCTGTGGATCCCTGCTGCGGTGGCAGGGCCAGGTGCTGTCCTCTGCGTGCCTGGCATTTCATTGATACTTGGAGCACACGCTGGGGGCTGGAGCAGCAGAGTGCACACGCAGCACTGTCAGTGTGTGCGAGTGTGTAAGTGTGAGACTGGCTCTTAAAGCGGCAGCAGCTCCCTGTCCTGGAGTGGCCAACTCCCAGCCCCACACCCGAGCCTTCGGGAGCCCAATAAAGTTTCTGGAAGTGTGAAGGCATTGTGTTTGGTGTGTTCTCTCTCCCCTAAGAGTGTTAGTGAAGGGGTTTGCTGGAATCTGCCCGAAATTTAGGAAATGTCTAAAGCTGAGGAGCTGTAAATCAGCTGCCGCTTGTGCTACTTCTTTCCCAAGGTGGCATTTCTGGTTTAAAACTGACCTGCTGCACTCCCCTTTGGGAAGGGGAGGTTGCCAACACCGTTTTCTTTAAAATGCTGTTATTTTTGTTCTGTATTAAAAGGTTTCACCAATGTAATGCCCAACCAACACAGCAGTTGGTGTGCCACATGTGAGAAAGTAGAGCAGGATGTTTATTGACATTACTGGCCGCTGTCAGAAGAGAAATCACAGTAGTAAGACAATATTTTCTATTGTGAGCTTGACCTTACATGTGGATACTTTGAAATTCAGCATCATTTTTACTGATGGGCTCCTTTGAAATTGGAAGGTAAAAATCACATGTAAGAACAAATTAACCATTTGCAGATCTAATAATGTAAGCTAAAGCTGGCTTGGAAGTGGTGGGTGTCTTAATGAGAGTAATTTTAAACCAGCTGATTATTCTTCCTTCCTCCTTGTTCTCCTCCATTTATAAACTGCAAGTCTTGACCAGGCAGCTGTTCCAGAAAGTTTGCAGGACAGCAGGAAAATAAGGAGGGGGTTTGCTTCTGTTTCATGAGAGAAAACATTGAAGGCAGTTTCAAATTGCATTTCTGTTCTGTTTGCCAGCTTTATGCTTCTAATGTATATTTTTGACACAGTTGCCTCTCTTTCATTCTAAAAAGGTAGGACTGTCAGTGTGCTGTAATCTGTCAGAATGGAGTAAAAATGGTGTTCCTAAAATAGCTTTAGCAGGTTAGGGCATACTGGAAATACATATGTATCACTTTCAATGTTTCTTTCTAGTAGTCCACTTTGCAAGAGAAGGAAAGGTTGGTTAAAAACTTTGTTTTCATATTGTAGCAATATAAATACAAGGAGTGAAAGTGTAACTTTTATCTGTCTGGTGTGAGCACAAGCCTGGGAATCTGAAACTGATAAATCCCATCTCCTCATTGAGGACAGGCTTGTTTAAAGCAACTTCTCTGCTTCAGTTTATCCATCCACAGGCTGGGCACAATTAATAATTACTTGTTGTAAACTAATAGCTAGGAGTCATTTCATAATGATTAACTTTGAAATTGTAACCATTGCTGTATTATATTGGGGATCCAGGAAGAGCTGTGAAACTGTGTAACTATTTATTTTTTTGTTTTAAACCAAGCCTAACACTGGTATATGCCTGGCATTGTGGTGTTATCTGTGGGTGGTGTGTGTTAATATTTCAAGTGTATCTTTAAGCTCCTGCAGTGAAAAGATCTGTTTTGTCACGACTTCAGTCGAAGTAAAAACTGTTTATGTAGTTGAGGATGTGGCTCAGGACTTTTGTGAAATGAGATTTGATACCCCAATAGCCTCATCTGCAGCATTTGTTCAAGATAAGTCTTTCAGTACACAGAATTGGGCTAAGGGGTGTTTTGAATTGCATGGGGTGATTCACAGGAAGTTTGGGGTTTGATCCTGCAGGAATTCTGCATGAAAGTAGTCCTGGTTTGGGGGAGATACTGCCTGAATTCATTTTCGTGTCTCAGGTGCTGGGTCTGTCCCTTTTTCTGTGTATTCTTCACCTTTCGGAGCAAAATTCAGGCAGTTTCAGGGTCTGACTCCGGTGCCTTTGAAGCTGATGTCGGATTTCTTACAGACTGCAGAATAAGTAGAATTAAGTTTTTATAGTTATGAAAAATTCAGTCTTAAGAAACTGGGGCCTTGTAGATTTTAGGAATGAAAAGGCTGAGGGTTAATAACACTACATGGGATGGTTTCCTGCTCTGGCTTTATTCTTGAAAGGATGCCACTGATCACTCCTTAAACCAGAGGAAAAAAAAAAAAGGATGAATTGGTGTCTTTTGGAGAGGCAGCACTAACAGTTTTGTCCTCAACATTCCCGTGCATCATGTTTGCATTAGCAACAGGCAGTTCCTGTGAGCAAGGTGTGCAGGGAGAGCTGCCTGAAGTGGCTCTGGGTGTTGGCAGAGGCTTCTCCCTTGGGTGAGAGTTTCACTTCTCAAATCTGCGAGCTATTTGCTTGGCACTTTGGAGAGGAGGGAAACGGCTGCGCTCCAGAAAGCGTGGTGGGGAGCAGAGCTGCCAAGCGGGCTGAGAAGAGGAAAAAGGATTTAGAACCCTTCTTGTTTTGGCTGGAGAATGGAGTGTCTGACTTCACTCGCCCAGAAGATTATTTAAAAATGATCCCTGCGAGCTCAGGGGTGATAACTGCTCCTCTCCTGCATGGATGCAACGGGCTGGGAGTGGCAGCGAGGTCATGTGGGTGTCAAGGATCTGTACTTTTATATAGGTGATGTTATTTCTCTTTAATCAGCTTGTGCATTTTGGTCTGTGCAGGTGAAACCCGCATGCGATTCTACGAACTGCTCGTTAATGGTCTTTACACTCCTCAGACCCTCCCTGTGGGCACCGAACAGGACGTGTCCCCAACTGGGAATGAAGCTCTCCAGGTAGGTGTGCTTGGCTTTTTTTTTGTTTTATTTTTTTAAAGAATAACTCTCTAGAAAATTCCAAACATTTACATTAGCATTTTAACACTTTTCATTCAGCTTCTTTTTTGTATCCTGCTATAGCCCCGGTGGATGGTACTAATTCCCATTTAAATATAACTTGCTCATAATTGCCAGAGCAAATGTCCCTCTGACTGCAGAGCCAGTGGCTGCTCCGTGTCTGCAAAGCACGGGAAGTGCTTTTTGTCTTTCTGAGTGAAAAATGCCTCCAGAACCGACAGAATGTGCCCTATTAACATTAGAAATTCCTGCAGTTAGGACTGGATCAGCTCTGTCCCTGAGATGAGATTATTCCCTTGAAGTCAGGGGAATGATTTACAGTGGTACATTTGGCCGGTGTCTGTGGGGTGTAATCTCAGTGTGCACGGACTTCAGCCTTGCTGAAAGGCTGGAAGGTGGCAAAGGAGCTTCAATTGTGGCATCAGTTTTCCAGAATCTTAATTAGTCGCTGGAATCAGCTGTTAATAAAAGCAGTGGGCAGAATTCCTGAGGGCTTCCAGGGGTCCCTCGACAGTTAGGGCACAATTCTCTACATGGCTTTGGAGGATTACCTGATTCCCTGAGAACCCCGCTGGGATGAGAGGGCCAGGGGGAAGGGAAGGCTGTTTGTGTGAAGTTGTCAGCCTCTCTGGCTTGTCCAAATGTACTTTGTCTCCTCATTGTGACCTAAGCCCATTTTAAGATATCACATTTGAAAAAAATTTGGCAAAGATTTTTTTTTAGTACTTTTCTACCCTCTGTAAAACACCATGGTTTCATTAATTCCGTGATCAGGTGTTCTCAGGGCAGGGGAGAGCTGTATATGGAACACGAAAATCCCATTGATCTGAAAAAACAAATTTCTCCTCTTTTCCCACCAACCATCCCATCAGCACCAAGGCAAAATCTCAGCACCTTTTTAATAAAAAGGTTGGTTCTTCCTTACCTCACAGCAAGGTTCTTTTAAAGGCAGGAGGGAGGCAAGTAATGGTTTTGCTGGGAGCCCTACTATTGAGCAGGGCCTGGCTGCTCATTTCTGCTGGTTCCACATCTCAAATAAAAAAGGACAAATTTGTTCTTCCTCCTTTTTCAGGGTTAGCAGCAAATTGATGGTATCCCCCATAGCAGTCCCTGCTGTAATTATCTCTCAGATTGTTTCTCTAGATATTATGTTCATGTATTATTATCCTGAATTGATTTTTTCCCAATTACCGCCAAAATTATTGCTTCGTGGGTAACTGTAACTGTTTGAATGATGGTTTTGACACTAGAATTTGCCAACAAACTTGTTTGCTCTTGCAGCAGTAAAATACTCCTGACATTTTTGCTTCCCCCCCCTCATGCAGAGCAGCAAAGGCCTGACAGTTGTGCAGTCCCTGCCTCCAGGCCCTACACACACTGCACTGGGAAACAGCCGACGGCACATCGACACCAGAGGGGCAGAGATGCGGCTGTTGTCAAGAGCCAGCCATGTGCTTCCTGCTCCTCTCTTGGGTTTTAGAACAGTTGAGGAAGAAACTTCCCCGATGTCCCTGTGGTCGTGGTGTCACCCCACGAGAGGCGTGTGAGGGTAGGGCAGGTGGGAGCTCAGCTGGAGTTGGATGGTGCTGGCGTGTGCCAGGCAGGGCATTTTCCAGGTCTCTCTACCTGCCTGTGCCTGGGAGAGGAGCAGCCTCCAGCCTCCCCAGTTTGCTGTCCTGGTGTGCTTCAGGGGAGCTGGGGCTCAGTCCTGCCTCTCCTGCTGCCAGGAGGATTCTCCCTGAGCTCCTGCTTTGCATGATGGAAAATTGATTCTGGAGCTGGTGATTAGTGTGGCACTGTTATGACTCAGCAGAGTCTGAGTTGGAGCAGGGCTGCTCCTAGAAACCCCCTGAACCTGCCTGTGCACTGGGTTGCAGAGCAATTACTTGGCTGCTCTGTAGGTTTGTAGGGTTGCAGTTCCAAATGCCACGATCAGTAATGCTCCACCTGAGCATTTATCTTTGGGAAGGGGGTGAAAAAGGTGTTTCTGGAAGTTGAGAACTTTTTGTGCCTTTTGTATCTGTAGCCTTCTCTATTGTTAGAGATGGATGTTTGCTAGAGAGGGTGGTGGGTCAACTCTGCTGCAGAGGTTTGGCTGCAGGCTGTGAGTTCCTGCATTCATACGTTTTGATTTGTTCACAAAAAGTATAAATTGATAGTTTCACGTCTCAGATTTTTCCTGTTTTCTATTTGCAGTTGAGACAAGTCTCACATAGTTGCTAGAAATTGAAACTCTTTCAGCTAAAATTGGTGTTTGAGTCTCTTGTTCTCCTGATGCTCCTGGGTGTAGCTTATAAGGAAAATTGAATCTTCTTTCTTCTTCCTCCTCTCACAGACAAGTTCCTCTTTGCTTGCCTTTTAAATCAAAGGGAACTCTTAATAATGGATAATGGTTTGTGTTTTCAGGGATGCTGTAACCTATTTATTTCTTTGCCATGGAAATCGCTGCGAACTCTTGGGTTCTCAGCTCCTCTGAAAACCAAAGGATTAGACAAACAGCTTTATAAAAGTGTGTGTTTAGGCGCTTCTCTCTGTTCTGCTTTTACAGCTGACAGATTCCCTGAAGCGCCTGAAGGACAGTAACCTTTCTTCCACGGGGTCCTCTGTTACCCCAAACAGCAGCACGCCCTTCTCCCACGACACAGCCTATTCCAGCTGTCGGCAAGACACCCCGAACTCCTACAGCCAATTCACCCCGCAGTCCCAGGGAACCCCTCACACCCCACGCTTGGGGACGCCCTTCTCCCAGGATTCCTCCTATTCTAGTCGTCAGACGACGCCTGTGTACCACTTTGGGCAGGACAGTGGGTACAAACCCAGGAGACACGAAACAAAATTTACAGATGCCTACAACCGTCGCCCGGGACACCACTACGTGCACAACTCGGCGGGTGTGTTCCGAGGGACAGAGCATCAGTTCAGTACCTACAAATCCCATCAGCAGGAGCCAGTTCAGTTCCCTCACACTCCTCCCCTGAGCCACTCTAGTTCTTCGAGCTACAAATCTGCCTTCTCTCCCTACCAAGCACCAGCTGTATTCCCCCAGTCCGATGAGCAGCAGTTTCCCCAAACTTCCAGGGAGACGGAGTACCGGAGACCTGCGCCCCCTCCCACTGAGATGGTTGTGGAGAGCAGTGCTGCCCCGAGCATCGATTTTGTCCCAGTGAAGGAGAAACCAGAGGAGCCTCCACCCTTGCCCGACTCGAACTCTGCTCCTGAACCGAGCGCAGCGTCCTTCTCTCAGACTCCAGAGAGGAGCGAGACCCCTGGCACCCCCACCATGGAGTCTGAAATGCAGCATAACAGCTTAGACTCGAGGATTGAGATGCTCTTAAAAGAGCAGAAATCAAAATTACCCTTTCTTAATGAGCATGACTCAGATAACGAGATCCGAATGGAAGGTAGCCCCATTTCCTCCTCTTCTTCCCAGCTCTCTCCCATCCCGACGTACGGTTCGAACTCTCAGCCTGGATTCAGGGGTCAGACACCTTCCTCACGGCCTTCCAGCACAGGCTTGGAGGACATCAGCCCGACGCCGTTACCTGACTCCGACGACGAGGAGCCCATCCCTGGGACAGCCTCTCTGAGTCAGAACTCCCGGGGGACATCGGAGGCCAGCATGACTCCCATTGATCAGCTGAGCAGGACCTCCAAAATTGAGACCTCGGAGGCTAAAGAAATGGTGCCTGGTGACCAGACTCCAACATCAGAAAAAATGGATGAGGTGAGTGAGCTGGAATTGAGTTATGAAGCTCGGTGATTGTCCCTAGAGCTGGACAGGGCAGGAGATTGCACTTGTCTTTGAGTCTTCAGAGCTTGGGGGTTCTGGTGGCTTTTCCTTTGACTCAGGGCAGCTGGAAATGGGTTAGATGTGACACAAAGTGATGGTCTCAGTCAACCTGCCAGTCTCCAGCTTTCCTTGTTTATAGTATCAGCCTGCTGCAATTTATAGCTTCAGGAGAGCTCAAGGACTGCACAAGCCACCAAAGTTTGGCCAGTGCTCACGCTGTGTGAGTGTCCTGAGTGTTGACAGACACTTAAACCCTTAGAGGAGTTAATGGGGCACTTTCTGCCATTGCTGTGGTCCCTGAGCAGGGGGGGGGTGTGTGTAGTCACACTCTTGCTTAAACGGGGCTTTCATGTTGCACTGAAGTATTGAGTGTATAGGGTGTTTCAAAGCTCTCCAGCTATTTCTGCCATCTGGTTTGAACGGGAGACAGTTGCTGGGTTTTAATACTCCCTTTGCTCGCTGGAAAGGGGGAGGTGGTTGACTTGTGGGGGATGTGCTCCACTGAGTCTTCCAATAATAGAGCGGAGCTTGCTGCCTCTGCCGGGGCATTTTTGACTGAAGGGAGAGCAGGAGCTGAACAGCGTGGAGTGTTGCCAGCAGACAGAGGAATTACGTTGCATGGCCTGTCTGTTTGGGAGGTCTCTTGCAACACATGTGGGTATCACTGCAGTGGACGTGTGGGTCCCATTCTGCTGTGTCCAGGAACAGTCAAAATACGGAGCTTTGCAGATGCCAGACCCTTTCTCCTCAGTGTTTGTAATGGTCGTGCAGGCAAATGAAACTGCTGTCCCTGGTGTGCAAGAATGCTGCAGTCAAGAGGGCTGGTCTTGTGTAAATGTCCCGAGCGTGGTGGATCAATTTAATTTACTCCTGCCAGTTTGCCGGGGTTAAGCTGGCAGAATGGATTTCCCTCCAGTGGTTTGGAGTTGTGAGGTTTTCACCCGAGCAGCGGCTGCATTTCGGGAGGGGAGGAGCTGCTGCCGGAGCTTTGCAGAGTGCCTGACTGGAGGGAGAGCTCTGCAGCAGTAACACAGTGCAGGTCTTGGGTGCTACACAGGGAAAAAAATGTGACCGTGCTGGATATTTTGTTTTTTCCTGCGTGCCTTTCCAAACCTCCTTGTCCTTGCAGTTGCCAGTTTAGCCTTTGAAACAATTCAGCTGTTGGAGTTCTCATTCATCATCCAGGCTGGCCCAGGCTCCCCTCTTGAGAGGCGAGTCCCTGGCTGGTGGGGCCCGATGATGTGTTAATTAGGAATGGAGTTTTGATTCCTTGAGTTCAGTCTGGCAGGCATAAGAGGGGATACTCTTGTTTAGCCTAAGAAACAATGAGGAAGACATCTCTCATCTCCTGCCTGTCTGGGTTTGTATCTGCTGTCCTTGCTCTGGTTCAGAAGGGTTGCAGCCAGTTCTGGGGGTGTTTAGGAAGATGGGTGGGTGCCAGGGTGGTGTGTGGGGTCTCACACTTCTGCAGTGTCCCCCACTGGTGTCGGGGACTGGCTGGGGTGGGGTATTGCAGGTTGTGTTATGGGGCAGCAGCTTGGCTGATGTCGAAGCCCTTTCTAAGTCTTTGTTTCCCCTTAATGAAATACCTGTGTCAGAAGTTCCCATCGATGGTTCTGTGATATAAAATGATGTCAATGCCTCAGTCCTCTGCAGAAGTCAGAAGGGAGGTAGCTGATCATTGCTGCCTTCATTGTCTCCTCCCCCCAAAACGTTTGTTATTGGAGCTGTTATTCAAACCTCCTCTTGGTTACAAATCACACGGAGCTATTCCGGCGTGTTTGAGAAGTTGCCTGTGCCTTTCTCTGCTCCTTGTGATGCACAAAAAAACATGTCCATGTGTTTTTGCTTCCTTCCCTCACCCTTCTGCCCTCACCCCCAGTTTTTTGCTTTAGAAAAAGACTCTCCTGGCTTCCCTCTCTTTTGCTGAAGGAGCAGAGCTGAACAGTGACTTAACATAGGCTGAAATTTGAGCTGCAGCTTCCCAACTGAGTTAGAGAGGGGCATTGAGTCTGTCTAAGGGCTGGAAAGCTGAACCTCCTGCTTCAGCCTATTGTGACACCACTATTCAACTCCAGTCCTTCAGAGAATCCTCCAGCAAAACAGAGGGGAGGCAGACCCGAATATTTCTAGTGGCTGTGTGGCTTGGGGAGCAGAGCAGGAATGATATATTAGCATAGGGAGGGCTCATTAAGTATCATAAGGAAGCAATAAAGGGCAGGGAGTTTGAACTTCTTGTTTACTTCATATTTGGCTCTTCAGGGGTCGGAGCAGCCCCAAGCCAGCTCTCCTTGGGCGGGTGCTCCAGCTGGGAAAATCTCAGGAAAGTTGCAGGGAAGTTTTTCCTGAGGACCTTGTCCTGTTTCCCAAACGTGTCAGGCGACTTTTGTCGATGGTTGCTAATGCAGTAACATCTGTTCTGTAGGCAAAGCACTGTCAAATCTTCAGGCAAATTAACCTCCCCAGACTTGCTGTAAGTAAAGGAGGTGCAGCCCAGCCCCAGGAATTGCTCTGATTTATCACGCCAGACCCTGGAGTTCGATTTCAAGATCCGGTGTGATGCTCCTAAGCCAGAGTTTGGCAGGGAGTTTGGGTGTGGGAGAGGAAGGGCTGTGCATCTGTCTGCAACACCTACCCCAGCTAATCTGGGAGCAGTGATTGAGGTCTGCAGAGAAAGTCCTAAGCTTAGCCAGGGGACGAGGCTGAGAGGTGGGATGGAGGTGGTATGAGGTGAGGGAAGCAAAAAGGTCATTTCCAAACAGCACAACCTGCCAGCCAGGAGGACAGGGCAGAGAGAGCTTTCTCAGGAAACCAGGAGATGGCAAGAAAAGAAAACATTTGAACTGCATTGTTATATGGGAGAAATGTTTCAGGGTAGCAATGTACAAACTTTCCTTCCTATGTGCTCGAGAAGATAAAAAGGAGAGAACTGTAATAAAGTCTTTTCACAGGATCTTTGCTGTTGCAGAAGTGCAAAGGTTAAGTAGGTACAGTTTGACGTTTTGACATCCCATCTGAGCCAGGTCTTGTTTTGGCTTGGCTTCTGACAGGAAGAGGCCCTGCCTGTGTGCTGGGGAGGGTGACAGGACTGCAACGAGTCACTTTGTTGTACATTGATGATGCCTTTCATGTTCCAGCATATGAATGTATCCGTTCGTGTGCATGGCCAGCGTGTGATAGGAAGACTGTGTGCTTGACAGTGGTGTTTTTCCAGATTCATAAGTACAAAAGTACTTTTTAATTGGGGGATCAGCAGTGTCCTGTCCTCCTGGTAGTTTGGCTAAGCACTGAGTTGCTGTGGAGGGAGGGGCATCTTAAAAACGCCAAAGATCATCATAAAATAAAGATCCTGAAACATGAATAAGCCAAGAGCAGTTCTGCTGTTTGCTGTGAATATGAGCAAATGGGTTGGGGAGTGAACTGGAAGTCACACAGTGCACAGACCCTGGAAGCCACTGCTGTCACCAGCTGTTGTGAATGCTCTTAATGCTGTGCTGGGCACTGAGGTGCCACTTGCAGGACAGTGTCAGCATCCCTGTGACGAGCTGTGTGGATGCAGCAGGTCCCCTCACAGTTACCCAGGAGAATTTCTGAGCTGTGCTTGCACACAGATGAGGTGGGTCAGGCTCAGCCCTGCAGAGAGCTCTGCTGAAGTCCCTGAGGTTACATCTGGGCTGAATTTGCACTCGGTGTTGAAGTGTCTTTGGGTTCCTGTGTGGTCACGGCCAGAACTGGAAGAAATTTATGTTGAAGTGTCAGATTGTCCCTCCAGAGCCTTAGCAGGATGTGATGACGTACTCCTCAGGACACTGCCTCCTGTCTTGTGTGACTCCACGCTGCTGCATCCCCATCCACACCGGGCAGTGTTTCGGGAGCTGGTAAATGATTCCCCTTTCCTGCAGGGCCAAATTCAACCTTTAGTTGTCACGGGGGAGAGTTTTGTCTCAGTGTTTGTGAGACAAAACGGTGCCCTGGTGCCATCCAGACATAGAGAGGAGGTGCTGATGGTTTCACTGCCATAGTAGTACCTGCAGTGGAGGCCCCTTGCAGCTGAGCTGTCCAGAGTTGTCTGTGCACATCAGTCTGTGCCTGCAGGAGGATGTTCTCCTCCTGTATCCTGCTCCCACCCGTGAGTTGTGCAGGTGGGAGGCGGCACCTTGTTCCTGGGATGTTGGTGAGAGGTTACGTGCAGCCTCTCGAGGATAAACCCCATCACACTCTGCTCAGGGATGTTTCTGAGCTGGATGGTGCAGAAGGGATTTATTCAAGGTAAATGCACACTAAGGTTGAGAAGGTAAAGCCTTAAAGCCAGGAAATCTGATACCTTCGTTTCCACAGTAACTGTGCAAGAGCCCTTGTGCCCATAAGTAGCTGTTATGTGTGTATAATATCCATGGGTACACCTGGGATCCAATTTACAGCTGGAGTGGGATTCATCATTCCTGGAGGGAGATGGGGGGGGGGGAGTAGATGTGCCAAATGGTTGCTCTGAATATAATTATTTAATTGAAGAAGGGAGAAAAGCCTGAGAGCTGTGATTTATGCCCGGGCTCATAAACACTTTTTCAAATTTTCCTGCCTCCTGAGCTCTTGCAGATGCCATCATGCCTGACAGAACCGGTTCCTAATGGAAACTCAGAAAATAGGTGTATGTTATGACCATGAATTTCCAGAAATGCAGCCAGCCAATGCCCAGGCAGTCGAGATTCGGATGACTGCTGTGGTTTTACATGTGAATTACACCAGCCTATGCTAAACCTGTGAAATTAAAATGCGAGTGAAGTGCTTAAGCTGTGGGTTCAGCTCTGCCCTGCCTGACCCACACACAGCAGCAGCGAGAAGCCACAGGGGCTTCAGGGGATCTTGCGGAGTTTAAGCTTGTTCAGAAAAGACAGGGAGCACACAAATCCCTCACAAGGTGATTTAAATGTGACACTACGCTGGCCCCTTTGAGGGCTCGGAGATCTGTTCAGCCTCTGCATCCAGAGGAGGGAGCACGGTGGGGCAGGACTTCAGCCCTGTGTCCTCCTGAGGAAGTAGAGAAGTCTCTTTGTGTTTGCTAAGTTGTATTTCACTTTTGACTTCTTGCATTTGGCTCTGAATTGATTCTTGGCATGTTTGGAATGGTTTGCAGAGCAGAGCTTGACCAGCCAAATGTGTTCAGTGGAGGAAGCAGTGAGAGGTGACAAGCCCAGTGTCAGTTTTACAGTCCCTTTTCCAGAGCAGGATTGTGTAGGATTCATCCATGTTCCTGGTGATGCACCCCTTCATACATGTGTGCTTGGGGAGGAAAAAAAAAACCCTGAATGGAAAAATATCTGACTGTTTGTGGTTTGGGGTTTTTTTTTTGGATACCTAACAACTTCAGTGGAGTGAGAGAACATGTCTCTTGTTGATAACAGAGCTGGAAATGGTGAAATGCTCTGGAGTGTAACTGAAAAATAGAAAGCAGGCTGTGGTTGGGAGGCTGAGTGGTTCTTTTACTCTCACACCAGGCCAGGGCTTTGAGGCTTTTGCATTTTGCATACCTGATAGAACTGACATTGCCATTCCTTTTTATAAATCACTGTTGCTGACAATGCTCTCACCGCTGCCTCAGTCTGTTCTGTTTTGCCACCGGTGACTTTCTGTAAAATTTTCAGTTCCTGGTGGTCTGGCTGTGTTACACTTGAACTGTTGATATGCAGAACTCTGCTTATTTTGTGTTCCTGTAGTCTCTAGGTGCTCTGCTGTGCTGGAAACTTAGATCCAACTGACAGTGTTTAACCACAGCACAGCTTATGGTGGGATAACATCTGTGAATCTGAGCTCTGCAGACCATCCACAGTTAGAGAGCCCTGGGCATCTTCCTTTTGCAGCTTGCAGGGTTCTTGTTCTGTCCAGCCCTCGGGTTTTAGCAGTGAGGCTTTTGAATGTTCATGTGTCACGAATGCAGGCTGTGAAACCTCACATCGAAGTTACACGTTTTCCTCACGGTTTCTCCACCCCATTATCATTCCAGTTGTGTTTCACGTCTGATGGTTGTGAAAAGTGACCAAGGGAATGCAGGCAAGTTGCTGGATGGCGGCGGGTGTTGCGACATGCAGTGACACTGAGAAAACGTGCCAGTGTGTTAGGTAATCAGCAGAAATATTGAGGAGATAATTGCTGTTAACATATTGTGGTGGCAGCCGCCAGAACAGCACTAATTTCTGGGTCTGGTTTTGAAGAAGCCGGAGCAGCCGCTGTGTTCTGTGTGTGTCTGTCTGACACAGAGCACTGAGCAGACAAGCGCTTATTCAAATTTCTGCTGGCTGGTGCCTTTCCTGGAGTCCTCTAAATAGATGCAGTTCGTCAGTAGAACGTTTTTTGCCTCGTTGCTTCAATTTTGAGTCCCATGACTTTGCCACCTCCCCTTCTATTAATTTTAATTTTCAGTTTGTAGCTACTGAAGACGGGGCAAAACTCAAAATGAAACTCCTGAGTTTGTTAACTCTGTGCATCACGTACTTGCCCACAAGGGCTCCTTTGACCCAGACATGTTACTGCTGTCTCAGATTTATTAGGAAGGTGCAGTACTTGCTTTTGGACATGCCCATTCATCATGGGCATGAAAGGCTCCTCAAATTTTGTGCTCCTAAAACCAAAGTATTTAAAAAAAAAACCACAAAAAACAAGAAAGAAAAGGTTCAAGGGGGGAAAAAGTGCTCTAAAATGCTTTGTATTTGCGTAGTGCTGATGGAAAGTCAGTGCCTGCTTTTGCACATTCCCAGTGGTGCAGCTCAAGATGTGTAAATACATATATATAAAATAACCAGGCAACACATTGAGGTTTCTCATTTCTGTTCCAGGCCGGAATAGTTTTGCTCCTCTGGCTGTTACAAAAGTGTTGCTTCAGGAAGAGTCTGGGTAGAGGAAGTTGTTGGTGGCTTGTGCTCCAACAATTGCCGTGTGCGCGGAGGGCACAGCCCCCGAGGAACCCCAACTGCTGGGGCAGGGCTGGCACCACTTCTAGGGCTGGGGGGGGTTGGTTACAGGAGGGTCGGGCAGCTGGAGCTCAGCTTCCAGCTCTCACTCACTGGGGCTCGGCTGTTTCGACTTTGGCACTTCTTGGTGACGTTTGGAATCGCTGGCTGCTCCAGACGGCTGAGTCTGGAGAATGTGTTTGTGTGGAGCTGATAACTGAGTACCAGGTGCAATTATCACACACCTTTGACCAGCTCACCTGGGCTTTGCCCTGTCTCTCTCTCAACGTGTCAGGCAGGCAGTCAGGGACATAGTCAGGGAAAAGGCTCTGAGGATGGTGAGGAGGGGAGGAAGAGGAGAAGCAGAGATGGTCTCACCGGGCTCTGGTCCTTCTCAACTCTCCTGTTTGCTTGCACCTTCAACCCTTCAAGGTGGGATGTCCTCAGGCTCCTCCCTGCCCAGATTCCCAGTGTCAGTGACTGCAGTGACATGGAGCCTTAGGAAGAAGAGGCCTGAGGATGGTGAGGGATGGATCAGGTGTTGGTTTTTCCTGGGCCTTTTGCATTCATGAGCAAGGAACAGGATATCCGCTGCTGTTGCGAGTGATGTGGGAGTGGGAGCTGCTCTCTTACATCCAGATCTGTTGTCCAAAAAAAGCTGTGTTTTGCAGTGAGCAGATAGTTTTGTGCTTATGTCCAAGTGGTGTGTCCTCCTCCTGCAGTGTGGGATTAACATGTGCTGCACACACCAGGGAGACGTTCCCTTTGGAGCCTGGGGAGGGATTGCTGAAGGAGGCGGCTTTTTTTCCAGGTTTCCCTTTTCCCAAAGGAGCTTGTTATTTCTGGTGCCTTGTGTGTCCCACACAAAACAAAATATATCTATTTCAGATATATAATGTATCTATTTCAGGTGATAGCAGCCTTACTTGGTGGAAGCAGGAGCTGGTGTGATGTTGGCACATGGCTCTGGGGACCGTTCCCCAGTCCAGTCCTTGTTGCTAAGCGGTTGCCAAATGTGGCATTTTGGTCGGCAGACGTGACTGAGAGTTTCCACTGCAGATAATTGAAATATTGTCTTTGAAGGATGCAGATAAATGCGAGCAACTGCTATCGTGGTGCTACAAGCATTTTGCTATTGTCAGGAAAAAAAAACCCAACACACAAACCCTTGGAAAATATGAAAATCTTTCATACTGCATGAAATTATTCGAATTCCAGGAAAGCATAAAGGGCAACCTACCGGTGGAATGTGTGCCATGGAAATGTGCAGGAAGGATGCACTTTGACAAGGGAATTGCAATGAATTTATTTTCTTGTTAATACAGCGTCAGGTGGGACGTGTCTCCCAAATTACCACAGAAAAGTGTTAACAACAGATGGTTTTGCGAATGTGGGGGTGTTCCAGGTCAGGGAGAGGCAGGTCGGTGGTGAGGGGCAGCCTGGCCCCAGCAGAGCCCTGGTGGAGGATGCTGTCCTGATGCTGGAATTGCTTTTAAATTCCCTGGGAGCTGGCATTGCTCCAGGAGCGCCCAGCCTGGCTGCAAGGCACCAGAAGCAAGATGTGATCCCTGCTGGGTTGGATGCTCAGGCTTCATCTTGAGCAAGTCTTGTTGTACGACTTTGTCTTGGCTCGTTGCTGGGGCACATGTGCTGCCATCGGGGAGGTGGCTTTTGGCACGGCTGCTGTTGGGGGACACAGTCTTTGGGGGGACCCCAGGTGGCTTTTGCTGCCCAGCTCAGCTGTGGGGTCATGGAGAGGGGGAGGCAAGCAAGGGGGAGACAAGGAGCTGTGCCAGGGAGGTTGCACTGGGTTTTGGAGCTCAGCCACACAGCAGTGGGTGCAGCTTCCACATGGCTTCAGTCTTTGTTCTGAAGGGGTTTGTATGGAACTGCTTTCATTGTCCAAGTGGGATAAAACCTGAGCTTTAGATAGTACCATGCCTTAAAAAAAAAAATCAGGAGGGCAGCCTGTTATCTTTGAGTTAGGATGGAGGTTGTGTGAGGACTAGATTTTATTGTAAGTGAATTTAAGGCTAAACATATAAACTGAATTGTGGGAAGGATGAATGCTGGACCCTTGTTATGACCCAGTGTTTGAGGTATTTTTACTATTTTAACTGAGCTGTGATATCAAGAGCTTTGCACAGTGTAGCTGTTGTAGTGAGGCACAACCTCAGTGTCACGTCCAGTGAGATGTACTGGTGATGGAATGTGCTGGGAGTGCCACTGTGCAGCTCCAGTGCTTCAAAAGGTGCTGAGGCCACACTGTCCTCAGTAATAAACTATTATCTGCAAACCACCAAGCCAGCTGTTCCTGCACAACTGCTTAAACAAATAAAAAGATGTCCGTGCCTTCCAGCTGGTCACCTGGCTCAGTGAGCAGGACATGGAATGCAGGAGCGCAGAGCTGTGTGTGGCTGGTCTTGTGTCTTTCTCACAACTATTTCACACAACTCTCTAATTTAAATGAGTAACCTGCCTTTTAAGACCTCATATGTGACTTCAAACTAGTGAACCAATCTAATGGGAAAGCTGCTTTATAAAATACAAAGAGCTGTGTGGTCGAGAGGGGTTTAGAGGCATCTGCTCGAGTTCAGGCTGCAGTGATGCTGTACTGCCAGGTGATCCCGCAGGGCTTGTGCTCACCTCGAGCATTTTAGCAAAGTTCTTTAGAGTGGGTATTAAGGAAGTGAGTGAAATAAGTGTCAGCAACGTGGTGGAGAAGGACTTAAAAGAGCCTGAGGGCTGGAGTGGTGGGTCTGAGGAGCAAAGCTTGGATCACCTGGCACTGGCTGCTGCTGAAGGGCTCTGCCCAGGTACATGCCACCCTTCCACTTGAGTGGTCACCCAGGGGAGAGCTCTCTGCTCTCTGTTCTCTGCTGCACGAGAGAACAGGGGAGACTTTGGACTGACTCATGAGCTGACAAGGAAAGGGCACGTCTTTACCTTTCCTTGGTTATCAGGGTTTATTTCCTTTGGGTTACTGAGGGCCCTTTAATGAGAGGACAGAGCAGTGGGTGCCATCCAAAGCCTCCTCAGGGCCAAACTGTTCATGGGAGTGCTCCCCTGGTGTCCCTCAGCTGCTCCCAACCAGCAGATTAACGATGATCTTGTTCAGGAGCTGCTGGTGGACCCGTCTCCCACGGTGTCTCATCCATTTCTGAGCCCATCTGTGCGGAGCCCTGGGGCAGTGAGGTGCACAGCTGAATTTTCTTCTGGGTGCAAACTGTTTCTTCCATGTGTTTGTTTAAACCTCCTGCTTGCTAATGAGGGGGCAGGTGGGGAAATCAGCACACTTTACCTCTCCTCTCCTTTTTTTGCATATTTTATGCCCGCACAAATGGCAGTGGGAATGCAGCCCAGCTGTGGGGTATTTCCACCCCGGTGCTATAGAGCAGTTGTGGTTACACGATTTATTTTGCATGTAGTAGTGGGGATAGTTTAGTAGCAAAAGTTTGGCGTCTTCTGAAAGGCCCTGAGAAATGTCATCGACTGCACAGAGATTATTTTTGTTGAGGCATCAGTCAGCAGTTGGCAGCCACGAGGGTTATGTTTCCATCACCCCAGAGGAGTGGTATGGGGGAAAAAAGTTGCATTTTCCTCACTGAGCAGGTTTCGGAGAGGGACCACTTGAGGATATTTCTGGCTGGATATTGCTCTAGGCTTCATCTTAGAAAAAGAAAAGATTTTTAATATTTTAATTAATACGTTACGTTTTTCAGCTGAAGTGCCTGATTGTCTCCTCTCTCACTGCACTTAGTTAAACGTGAGTAGAACAAGAGAAGGAAAATCGAAGCAGGAAATAAAGCAGTGAAATATTCAGGATGCCTTCAGAGAGAGGAGAAGTGTCACCAAAGCGGAACTGTTTCTTGCTTTTGAGGAAGAACTTTTCTTGGCTGCTGGAAATAGGCTTCTCGGAGTGAAGTGTCTCCTGTGGTCTAGCTGGGTTTTAATGTTTCTACAACACTTGGCTGGGGAGAACTTGTTAGGCTTGTGTTGTAATGCTCAGAAAATGAGGAGCCTGCTAAGCTCATTAGGGTGCCAGCCATCATTTGTAGTCCCTGCTGTGAAGGGCTCAGTCTGGCCACAGCCTCTCATTCCCAAAACAAGGATTTTGTGCCTCTGTGTCGCAGAGATCTGGAGCTCTTGTACCACCTCCAGTGGGGGCCTCATCCAAAGTGGTTGAATACTTTTTGTCATTTAAGATCACGTGGAGTGGCTGAACCATCCTCTCTGCAGCAGTTTTTCTAGGAATTTCGGAAACCCAGCAGATGTGCCATTGTCCTGTCTGGGGTGGTGGTGGTGTCTGTCTCCAGAACAGAAAGCCACAGGTTTTTGTATTTGAACCCACACTGTGAAGCCACCATGACTGCAGTCAAGATGATAATAATATCCTGAAGACCTTATTAACAGTATGTTCCCTCTTTCAAGCTTCCTTATTTCTTTTCAGGGAGCTGGTCCTGAGTTAGAAAAGAGCTGCTGGGAGGGGAGAAGTGCTGAGTCTGTGTCACCTCCCAGGCCAGCAGAGGAGGCCTCAAGAAATCTCTGAAAAAGTGTTCAAGAAAGGGAAAGGTTGACATAAAGATCAGGATTTTAACTCTTTCCTCTTGCTCGTTCCACACTTTTTGGGGTGTTAAAACTGGGCTTGTTTGGAAAAGGCTCTTCTGGGCTGCCTCCCTCAGCTGTGGGCTGCGGGCTCCTGGGTTTTCTTTCAGGTGTCAAAACCAGTTGGACCTCTTCACTTCCCAGCCACATGGACAGATCAGGACTGCACCTGAGAAATGTGGGGCAAGAATAGCTCAGGCTTTTGGAGAGGGTGAGGAGAAGCCAGGCTCATCATTTGGGATGCCCCTTGAGAAGGAAGGCAAGTGTCTGAACTGCTGCCGTGGGATATCCCAGTGGCACCTGGGTCTGAGAGGGGATGGCACTCAGCAGAAGAGCCTTTTTTTCCCCCTCATTGCCCTTCAAGTCCTCAATTCCTTATTTTCTGCCTTCCTTTCTGAGGAGACTCAACGTTGCCCAGGTCGTGTCATGGACACCGGGGTCTGGCAGATGATGCCACTGTTGGTGCTAACACTGAAATGCAGAGAGCAGGGCACTGAAAATGCTGCCATAACTGACAGCCACGTGACTTCAGGGGTGCAGTAATACTGTGTAAAAGGGGAAGAGTATCAGACTGGCCTAGTTCTGCTGATTAGAAATTGTTTAAATACAGTATATGCACAACCTATTCCTCATCAGGCTGCTATCAGCTGGGAAGCCAGACTGTTTTCCAAGCTTATCTGCTTTTTTATCATCCTCTTGGTAGCAAGAGCTGAATTCATGGCTTCTTTTGACCTAAGGTTTAAATATGAGGGTGAGGTCAGGGGTGGCACATGCAGGTTTGGGGTTTTTTTCTTTTTACTTGTCGGTGGCCTCTGATCTAATGTTGCCAATTCCCTTTGTCTTTGATTGGAAAGTACCTTCTGCTCTTTAGAGATGTGGGTGCATTTCTGCACACCGGTGTGAGGAGCGAGACAGAGAATGACACAATTATTTGGGAATTGAGTTTTCCATATACAGTGTGATTTCTCCTTTCTTTTCTTTGCATCTTTAGAGAGGGAGATGCTGTCTCAAGCTCTGCATCTTTTGTGCGTGGCCAGACCTTAGAACAAAACCCATGGATAACAGCTGAGGTGGCAGAACATGATGGGGAAGCCCATCGCGTGCTTACCAACACCTTTCCCAGAGAAACATTCAGTTCCTCTGGTGGATTTGGCTGGTTTGTTCCCAGGACTCTGCATCACTGAACCTGGTGTCTGAAAAGGGCTTTACCTGGGTAAAGCCAGTCTGGCTGTGTGAATGTCTTTGGGAGAAGCAGGGAACATTCCCTGACTAATTTATCTGTAGGGGGTATTTTCTTGCCACTCCACCATCCTTTTATGCATGACTTAGCTCCCCAGCCGACTGAAGCCTTTGAAGTTAGATTGCAAATAGCTCTTCAGCGATCCCTTCCCCCCCTTCGAAAACAGGGAAACCAGAACAACCATTGCTGTGGAAAGAGCCTGGCCTTGTTACATGGCTCCCCAATGTGAACACCCCTCTCTTTCCCTCCTTCCTTTTCCCTGCCTCCTCCTCCCCCCCACAAAGAAACCTTTTTTTCCCCCCTTAATAAGATCTACTTAAGACTTGAGGGAAAAGGCCATGGTTCCATGAGATGGTAAATCCAATTTTAGGGTGTTTCATGTGTGATGAAAACCACAGTGGCCGCATGACGCAGCCCCTGAATTGGCACACACTGGCCCTGCCACTTTGGATTTGTTCACATAATGCAGGAGGGGCCACTCTCCAGGCTGGCCTCTCATCGGGGCACACACGGGCTGCCCTGGCAGCCCTGAGCTGGGACAGGGGGGCACTGGCTCCCCAGCTCGCCCTCTCACTGTGTTTTGTGATCTGCCCAGTTGTGTGTTCACTCCGGTCTCAGCTCAGAGCTGCACAGTTGGGAGGTCTGGAAATTTCCTGCCTCGATGTTGCTGAATGTGGACCCAAAGGATGCTGTGTTGGCCTGTTCCTGCAGACACCGGAGAGTCTCTTGTGCATGGGAAGCCCGAGGGCAACGTCTGGCTTCTCCAAATATCCCTTCTTTGCTGACCTTGCCGACGGGAACAGTGTAACCACATCATATGCTGTGAAATTTGTAGTTCAGAGTCTCCTTCCCCTTTTGGGAGGGAGAAGGCCCTGAATTAAGCTGTGGCTTTTGTGGAAGGCAGTGCACTTGGTAACAGACAGGGCAACCCCCTCAACCAGTTGTTGCCTTCTTTGCCAGTTCATCTCTTCAGGCTTTCTGTTGAGGCAGATCTGGCAGTTGTTTCCCCACTGGCTTAATTCCTGGCTCAGAGGATTGCTGTCCCAGGAATTCACATTGAAAACTGAACTATGGTGCTGTCTTGCCAAGAGAATGAATTTTGAAAGTACTGAATGAGTGGTGGTTGAGTCTTCTCCTCTTGGGGTCACATTTCTCAAGTCGTCTTGTTTCTGGATCAGTGAAGATCTGGTTCCCTCAGACCACTAATCACATGAACTGCATGAACTTCCCATCCCTGCCCTCTGTGCTTCACCAGAGTTGTCTGTCCTTCCCTGGATCACTTGCTATATGAAAGAAATTTTTAGCCTCATGGAAATGCCTAGAGGCTGCCTAAGTGGGTTTTTTACTCCAGGATCCATTTCAGCTTCTGGGAGGAAGAATCCATGTGCCATTTCCTGCAGCCACTGGAGCTTCTATGTATAGTCAGGTAAAAACAGCCTGAACTCCCCCTGTTCAATCATTGCATTAATTTTCTCCTATTTTTCACGTGTTTCTTTGGTGTGGACCATTTCATGCCCTGTGTCACGTCAGGGGCTTTGCTTTGGGAAATACTGATTTCAGCTACTGCTCTGTTCCTTTCCTTGGAGACGGTGATGTTATTCCACTGTCCTGCAGGGAGACAGAGGATAATCCCCTCTGGGATCTGAAATGGGTCTTGACACTTGGAGACCCATCTCAGCTGCTGGATGCACAGGAGGGCCTGCAGGAAGCTGGCGGTGTAGATTGGCATGACTGTGGGATGCTGTCTTTGGCACTCCTGCCCATCCTGTAGGAGTCATTTTAGCTCATTTTGTCACCCTAATTCAGTAGATTTCCTGATGGTGGCATGGACTGTTGGGCAGCCTTCCAGCTCTCCTGCTGTCCTTAAAACACAAGTCAATTGACTTCTGCTCCTGGTGTCAGGAAATACTGCGAGTGAGTGAGGAGACCTTTTCCCTTTGTAAGCATCGGCCCCACGTGCTTCCCCCTCTCAGGATCTCTTTCTGCTCTGCACTGGAAGCCCAGTTGAGCCCCTTCCAAATCCCAATTTGTGGCATCTCCCCACGTGCAGGATGGTCTAATTAGGGACCAGCACCTGAGACAGCACATTGTGAGACACAAACAAGCATCCTGGTGGCATTTCCTCACCCCTGTCCCCCTCTTCTGGGACTGACAGACTTCTGGGGAATTCTCCCTCTATCCTTCTGTGATTTGAGCTATCAACTCAAAGTTCCCTCTTGGCATTAGAAGGAAAAGTAAGTGGCGTAAGCTGGGCTGGTGTTTGCAGTGCTGTTTGTTTACACTGAGCACTGGGATGTTATTGTCACTCGTTTTACTCGTTGGGCAGCCCTATAGGTGTGGGGAGAATTGTCTGTGCCAAAGAAGTGCTGCAAGTCCCAGACCAAAACACAACCCGAGCCAAGGCTGTGTGTGTGTCAGGTGGGACATTGCCATTGTAGAGGGCTTGAATTCTTTGTCAAGTAGTGAAAAGTACTTTTGCAATCAGTAATAGAGGAAGCAAAACACCCAAGTAATATCTCTCCTGCAAGAAATCCCTGCTCAGTTACAGCCTTTTTGGTGCCTTTTTGTGGGACACAGCGTTGAGTCCATTGCCCTGATCTGCGTGTTTTCAGCCTTTGCCTGTGAGTTAATTTACAAAGTGCTGTATAAATGTATGAGTATATAAAAACCTTTCAGTCTTCTGTTCTGGAGACAGAAATACGTGTTGCTGAAGGTATTTATAATCACTGATTTGTAATATGTAAATCTTTCCATTTGCCTTTTACTGAGCCGGGCAATTTATTATATGTAGTGCAAACACATCTGAAAGCTGTCTTGTCCCAATTAAAAGCTGCTGTGGTTGCCACTGAGGGCTCTGACAGCAGCAGGAGGATGGGAGCTCTCTCAGCTCCTCGGAGGAGGTGGAAAGACCTGCCTGACCAACGGGGAGGAGGCAGTGTCCCAACTCCAGCATCGATCCGGGCTGTGGTGGTGGTGGGCTGGCCAACACGAGCCACCACGGTGATGACACAGTTACCTGAACGAGTTTGGAGCTCACCCAGGGAGGTGCAGGCAGCAGATTGCTCTGTGTTTTTGTTGCTGCTGTAGCTGGGCTGCTGGCAAACCACCTTGAGTCCTCCTGCCCTCCTGTCCTCCACCTCTGCAACACCAGTGAAGTACCGCCCTTGTGTGTGTTCCCTTCAGAGGCAGAGCTATAATTATGGTTAGCAAAGTAAAAATACTTGCACATATTGTAAATACAGTGCTGAGGCTGCCTTGTTCACGCCTGGCACCCGAGGTGTGAATGCTCAGCAGGGTCCCTCTGCCGTGTCGTCGTGCCCAGCGTTGCTGTCCCAGCAAGCCAAGGGGGCAGGCTGGGCTCCCTTTCACGTGCTTTGCCAAGAACATGTGGAACCTGTAAACTAAAAACAGATTAAAAATGAATAAGGCAATACTCTCCAGTCCTTGCTGGGCTTCTAGGTTTTGGACTGCAAAGAGGTATTTAGAATTTACCCTGTTAGCAAAGTGAATGGTGGGATTTTCAGAGCCAGTCTTGAATGGGCTTTATGTTTTTAAAGGAGTTTTTCAGTGAGGTTGTGGCTTTGAGGAAGAGTTGCAGGTGGTTGGTGTCCCCAGGCTTCCTTTTTGTTCTGGATGATGGCATAAGAAGTGTGCCAGGTCTGAAACTTCTCGTTCTCTTTAAGGAGTGTGGGATGAGAGAGGAACTGGGCTGTTTCACCCAGGAATCGAGGCAGTGGGGCTGTTTCCCTTGTCAAATGCAGAGTACAGGCCATGAGGAGCCTGGTGTGAGCCCAGTGTGGGGAAGAGCAAGTCAGAGGGACTGGAGTCTGTTCTCGACTGTTAATGACCCTCTTTGGTCACTTGTCCTCTCCTCCTCCCCTCTGAAGGCTTTTCTTACCCTGTTTTTTTGTAAGGATAAAGGGTGAGACTTGACCACTTGTAAATTATTTCAACCCTTAGATGGACTTAATCCAACCTCAAGCGATGACTGTTTAACTAGGTTATGAAAACTTCTTGTCCAAGAGTCACTTCTGATTTTAGTTCCAGCTTTATTGGAAAACATGAGATCTGATGCCCTTGCCTGGTGCTGAATGCCATTGGTCCTGCATTTCCTTACCTCAGTGCCCCAGAGCTCAGCCAGGCAATGGCAGAGGACTTGCCACCCTTCCTCAGACATAACTGACTTGGTACCCAGCAGAGCGTTTAAGCTGATGGTATTCAAAATGTGTTCTGAAATGCTGGGTAAATTCTTTATCAGGTGGCCTTTGAAAAGGAAAGGGAAGCACGTGGAATTCCTCTGCCGTAGGAACACTGAACAGCGTGCGTGGTGAAGGCACAGATGCAAATATGAGGCTGTAGATTCTATTTTCCGCAGGTATGAACGTTTGCTTGCAAAGTGAGTGTTGCTGTGAGGCGAGATCGATACCCTGCTGTCAGTGGCTCTACCCTGTCACTATTCAGGCTGATCCAGGAGTGGCATCTCGGGATGGTCCCTCATTTGACTGAAGAGGCTCTGCACCACCGTGCTGCTGTTGAAGGTGGCAATTAGCATTTTGGGTGAACAGTGAATGAGGCCATTTATAACCAGTTACGCTGACATGAATCTCTCCCAACAAATTTGCATCATTAAAACACCTTTGGAAAAATGTGTCATGCGTATAATTAAATACCTGTTTTGCTAACTCTTAATTTAATTAAGGCAAAGTAAAAATGGCAGAACAAATTAATTTAACTGGAAATAGCTTTTCTCTCAGTGGGCTGAAGGAGGTTTTCTGGTGGCATTGTACCAGATGACCTCAGGAACAGGCAGGTGAACTCCAGGACTGATTGACACAGGGTTTTTTAGCTGTAATGGCAGTATGTGTGTCATCTATCAGCTCACTTTTTTCTGCTTGTGAGAGCAAAGGGAGAGGCCAGCTAGAAGGAGGTTTCTTTGAGGCAACAGCGTAGCTACTTTTCAGCTCTACCCTGAGAGGTATCCAACGCCAACCACAGTAAATCCAGGTTCAGACAGGTGAATGAAAAGAAACTCCTGTAACAGAAGATCTTTCTATGTCTCCCCCTGGTTTTTCTGTCTATACCTTGATCTCTTTCACTTGGTGCCTACATTTTCCCTCCCCCTCAGATATGACTTTCTGTAACTGCTCATCCGCTTTAAATATTCATTCCTCTTAACTTTCTTTGAAGACTTCCTTGTAGATGATCTTCTTTTGGTTTGACCTCTCTCCTAACCTTGTGATTCTTCCCCCCCCAATCCCTGTGCCTTTTCTAATCTTTTTGTCCTGTCACTTAATCTCTTTCTCCCTCCCTTTCCATCTTGCTTGGGATAAAACTGGAGCACAAGCGATGCACTGTGCAAGTGCAGGTGAATTGTCAGCCCAACATTGTAGGAAGCAGGGAATCTGTTGTTGCCTCCTGCAGACCCGCCTGAGCGCCAGAAGAAGTAAAAAACCCCAACCTTTCAATCTACCAAACGTGCTGGTTTTTGCTTTAGCCGTGCTGATTTCAGCTTAAGTAAAAATAAACTCCTTTATGAATGGAGGAAACTCTGTGCCCTACAGCGTGGAATCCTGCTAGTCCTGCCACCTCTCTGCTATTTCAGGATTGGATTTTTTCTGTGTGATATTTCCTCCGAGAGGGAAAACCATCCTCATTTATCGGGCAGGACTCATCGGTGCTGAGACTGATGAGAGGCTGGTGGGGGTGGGAGTGGGCTCTGGGCTCTGGGCAGGAGCAGAGGGGTCTCCTGTGGTAGGACTGGCTGAGATGGGCTCAGGGCTGGTGGTGCTGGGGCAGGGGTGATGTGTTTGCTCTGTGTGCTCATGGAACAGAGACTCACGCTGCTCTTGGGTGGCTCTAGGAGGGAGCAGGGTCCTGCATGAGGGACTCGGGGAGAATCTGTGGCTTGGCACTGCCTGGTGCTGGTGCTCTCCTGAGGATTCGTGGGGTGACTTTTCTCCACACCCCTTCGGATGAGATGAATGTGAATCCAAAGCTGATGTTGTCTGTCCTTGGTAGCCCACACACTCTCTGCCTTCTGTTCAGTGCTGACCTTTAGCATCATCCAGCTTTTGCCGTTGGAGCCATTGCTTTTAACAGGGCCTTTTGTGTTCCCTTACTGAAACCCGGGGTCTGTTTCACGGGAAACTTGTTTACACCTGCCACGGGCATTATCTTGGCTCTTCCTTTGCTCCTCTCACTGGAGCTGCAGTAGCTGAAGCTGCAGAATGTCCTTTCATTCCCCGGCATCCTCGGCATGGGACGTGACTGCAACAGAGCAGCTGGGGAGAGGGTGCAGGGTGTGAGATCCACTGGGAAGTGTCAGCCAGATGTGGGCAGCTCAGGGATATGATACAATTGGGCTTCGAAAAGACTCACGTGCAGTGGAATATTATTTCTCCTTCTTTCTTTCAGCTGATTATTTTAGGGCTTACAGAACAGCCCTCGGAATCCTCCCTGCACATAAAGATGCGCTGAAGTGACTCTGTGACCACGGCAGAGTCCCCTCTCTGTCACCATCGGCAGGGTTTGATAGCACTCGCTCAGGGTTTGCCAGGTGGGGATGGTGTGTCCTCGCTGGGCATTTTCAGACCACCAAAAACTACGAGTTGGTTTCTGGGGGCGGCCCAGGCGTTGCGTGAGGCTCCGGGTTCGTGCTGCAGCAGAGGAATGCGGGGAAGGCAGGGCCAGGAGAGGTGCCAGGACGGAGGATTTGCACGGCTGCTGTTGCGAGAGTCGTGCTCAGCCTGCTCTCTGGTGGTGGCTGCTGGAGCAGAGATGACCTTGGATAAAACGTGAAGCATTTGGGGTGATCTGGATAGTTGTGGTTGCTCAGCTTTGTACAGCGACAGTTCCATAGCAGAGCCAACTCGGCTGCTTTTGTTCCTGTACCCCAGAGCAAAATTCACGGGTTAAAAAACAAATCACAGCAGCTTCAGGGAGAGAAGTGCTGACAAAGCCTGACAGAGTTGAAGAAGCATTTGGGCAATGCACTCAGGCATGTGGGGTATCCTGTGCAGGGCCAAGAGTTGAACTTGATGATCCTTGTGGGTCCTGTTCCATCTCCGCACGTTCTGTGATTCTGCTTCCCCAGAACTTCCAGGCTCTCCGGTATCTGACGCTGCCCTTTCCTTTCCCACTGGGGAGACCAGTAGGAGAACAGACAGAAGAGGCACCTGTTGGCACGAAACGTGGAGGAAATAACAAATATCTTTGGGATCTACAGTCAGATTTGGCTGAAAGCAGCCAGCGTGTTCCAAAACTCTTGCCAGGATTGGGATAAAGAGAGGCACGCACAGACCATTTGATGGTGATCCCTTCCTGGCTCAGCTGGGCTGGAGCCTGCAGCTCCCAGGGCAGGTGGGAGAGCTCTGGTGACACGAAGATGGTCTTTACTGAGATCAGCAACCCCAGAAATATTTTTGGAGAAGGTTACTGGGACCCTGCTGTCATCACTCTAGTGAGACATCAGCCCCGTTCGTGTTTCCTGGATAAACTGTCAGTGTGAGGATATGCCTTCCAGCAGTATTGGGTTGCTCTATTTCTTGGATTTGTTTTAACGGTACCTGAGGGATGTGCCAGTCATGTGTGTGGATTCTTGGTGCAGGAGACACCTCCAGGACTGAAGGGCCTGTGGGACACAGTGTGCAGGTGTGACCGTGAGCTGTTGAGTTTCTGAGGCTTTTCTGTTTTACGAGGCCTAGTGAGGCAGCTTTGGGACTTTGAGCAAGCAGGAACCCTCTGTTTTAATCCAGTCTCCATCCCTTTGGCAGAGCAGGTGGGACACAGTTTTAGCATTTTCTGTAACTCTGTATTTCTTGTGTCTAATCAAGTGTTTTTCCCCCAAACCCAACACTCCATGTCTTTGAATCCCAGGATTTATGACTTTGATGTTTAAAAGCAGTTTAACAAGATTTGGAGCTCTTTTTTCTCATGTGAACTGCTGTGGTCTAGTCAAGACAACTTTTAGCAGCAGCAGCCAAGCATGTGGAAGTATTGTCTTCCCACAATTAGAAGTTAAGAATTGACTGCAAATGAGCCAGGGATTATAATTAAAAAGGAGGGTAATTCTTGTGCACGGAGAGACTAAAGAACAAAACCTCATGGTGTAATGTACCTGTCAGTATTAGATGCAAATAAGAGATGATGTATCTTGCAGTGAAAGGCATTTGGATTGTGTGTATTTCTCCGAGCATGGGAGCAATTCTCCTGTTCCATAGAAGCTGAGGGTTTTGTTCAGTTGGTACTGATGCTCTTTTAGAAAGCTTTTACCTCTCTGATTCCTGAGGTCTGACACGGAAGAGAAAAGCTTCAATAGGCACCAGCTGCTCAGTGGGCCCTGTCTTTTCAGAGCAGTGCTCGCTTTTCCCCGTCCCAATTAAAATGTGTGTTAAACTTAGCTTTTGTTTGAAGCAGCCCAGCGCTGTGGTATTTAAAGTCAGAGGAATGTGCTCGTCACCTTTTCTCTCTCTCTCGTCGCAGGGTCAGCATTCTTCAGGGGAGGACATGGAAATCTCCGACGACGAGACCAACCCTGCGCCCATCACCAGCGCGGAATGTGCCAAAACCATTGTGGTGAACTCCTCCGTCAGCAACTCGGGCGTGATGGCCCCGTCGATTCCCCCGCTGCCTCCGCCGGGATTCCCTCCTCTTCCTCCTCCTCCGCCTCCCCAGCCANCACCGTCCCGCCGCCGCCGCTCCCGGCCCCTCCCGGGGTCCCTCCGCCGCACATCCTCCCTCCGCTCCCTCCCTTCCATCCCGGCATGTTCCCTGTCATGCAGGTGGATATGATAAGTGTCTTGGGCAACCAGTGGGGCGGCATGCCCATGTCCTTCCAGATGCAAACTCAGATGCTGAGCCGCATGATGCAGGCACAAAACACCTACCAGTATCCCCCTTTCATGACGGGCCGGATGCAGTTTGTGAATCTCCCTCCCTACCGCCCCTTCTCCATGGGAGCTGCTCTCGGCCGGGGGCAGCAGTGGCCACCCCTGCCCAAGTTCGACCCCTCGGTTCCACCACCGGGTTATGAGCCGAAGAAGGAAGACCCCCACAAAGCCACTGTGGATGGAGTCCTCTTGGTCATCGTGAAGGAGCTAAAGGCAATCATGAAAAGGGACCTGAACCGCAAGATGGTTGAAGTGGTGGCGTTCCGCGCGTTCGATGACTGGTGGGACAAGAAGGAACGCCTGGCAAAGGTAGGTAGGCTTTCACATGCTCCCTGCTGGATCCTGGGGAGGGCTCTTCTTAGTGCTTGTGACCAGGGTGTGCATCAGCAGGGGTCTGGAATTGACTTCAAAAATCCCCCATAGTCCTAAATTGTTATGGTAATTAAAACAGAAGAGAAAAATAAAGCCATTGAGTAGCTTTGCTGTGAGAAACCCCATTGCTTGAGGGTGCTGAAATTAAATGGGAGACGCACGTGTCCCTGTCCCTCACCTGGCTCCATGCCTGCCTGTGGGGCTGGTCTGCGTGCTGAGGCAGGCAGCAGCACCAGACTCAGCCTGCAGGTGTCTGGAAGGTGCTCAGTCACTACAAGCACCTGCCTGGGGACAGCTCAGCCCCTGGGTGTCACACCTGCCTTGTGTTCTGTGTGTACAGGCGTTTCATGGTGCTCGTACATGTAGGAGAGTCTCTGCACTGCTCCTTTGAGAGCGGTGAAGGGGCTGCTCTTACACCTCAAAAGCCCAGGGTTATTCCTTCCCCTCCTCTCCTTTCCTGTTCCCCCCTCATTGCACTATTCTAAGGCATGAAATGTGAAAAGTTGAGCTGATTTATTTTTTTGGTGGTCTGGGGCAGTGTTGGCTGCCTCAGGAAGGGGTTTGCAGATGAAATGTCCCCGAGATCAAGGGCAAGGGCTTCTCACATCTGAGAGGAAGCTGAAGTTTGGCTCAAAAAAACTGAAGTCAGATGCAAGAGGAGTATTTGAAACCCCCAAAACCAGTGTTTGTTTTGTGTTCCCTGCTTTGTGCAATGAGGTCTGTGGGTATTTCCAGTTCTCCCACCTCCCCAGTGCATGCACAATGTACACAGCAGCAGTTAACTCAGGAGCTGAGCATTGGCCAAATACACAAGGAGTTCCAGGGATTAGTTAAGAAAACAGCTTTGCATGAATCATCTGATCCTTTCTCACCCAGTTTAAAGTACACCTCAGCCAATGAATATCTCTGTGATACAATGTGGGGTGAATTTGTCACTACCAAAAGACCCCTCACACTACAGAATGGTTAATGCCAGCCTCAGAATTACCATTACAGTGAATTATTCTGAAAACACCAGCAACAAACCAAACCACAACCTGCAGATAGATCTTGTGTCTCGGGTGCCAGTTTTCAGAGCAGTATCCTCCCAACCTGCTTTTGTAAACCAATGTTACCTCTGTTGCCTGGGAGAGCTCCTTGGCTTTCCAGAGAGGTTGGTAATGCTGCTGCTGCTTAACAGCTGGTTTATGACAGTGTAATTTGCTCTGGCTCAGAGCTGGCTGGTGTGACATGCAGCAAGAAACCCTGTCCCTCTCGTGACTAATGCTCAGAGCTTTTTCCTCCTGCCAGCGACTGTGTGCTGACAGTTTTGGAGTTTCCAGGGCAATGAGGGAAACAGATCCAGCAAATACTTGCAAAAGCAGCAACTGGAATACTCAAGAAAATGTTTTAAAGCAGACATCTGCAGTGAAGGAGCAGAAGCAAGCCAAGGCGGATCTTCAGGCTATGGCTGTGTTTGGCGTGTTCCTCCCCCACCTGGCATTTGTAGCCCACTTTGGGAAGGGAAGCTGGCTGAACCATAGCAGCTCTCCACAGTCCTGGCCACAGGTTATGTTGGGTGTGAGCAGTGTAATTGGAAATACGAAATTGCTGCATGGAAAACCAGGGATGCCAGAACCATTTCTGCCCCAGGGCACTGCCTGGAGAAGCCTCTGCCAAGCCACATGTTACTGTTGTGCGCAGAAAAAACCTGACAGATTTCAGAACCTCCTTTCTGTAGGCCTGGGCACCCCTGGCATTGGTCTGGGACAGGATTCCTTCTCAGTCATAAGCTGCCTGCTTTTGCAGAAAATGAAGTGCCAGTATTCAGCTTAAGCTGTACATTCCTGCTGCTGGTGTCTGTGTGTGTGTGAGGATGAGCCAGCTGGGCTCCTTGGTGGCTGCTTCACCATCACACTGATTTTATTCCATCACAGGAATTGTCTGGGGCGGCTGATTGACTGCCAGAGGTGAAAGGTGGGAAGGCTCAAGGGTGAAGCTGGTGTCCTGGGGGGAGTGAGGGGGGGCAGGACTGGGGGCAGGGACTGAAGGAGCACGTTGCTGGGGCAGGCAGGACATTCCATGGACCTCATCCGCCTGTGCACATGGAAGGCTTTTCCCCGTTCCCAGATCTAGTGACGGGTTTAGGTTTGAATGCCTGAGTGAGATCCTTTGAACAGAGTGCCAGGAACAACCAGTCATCCCTGGCCACGGAGTGCTGTCGCTTGGATTCTCTGCTGGATATTCCCACCACTCCTGTCCCTTATTAGCAGGAGAGCTGAGCTTCTGCTGCCTCCTCGGTGCTTACAGCCCACTCCAGCGTGTGTAAGAGAAACCAACTGTTCAGTGGTGTTGTGCCATGGGCTGATGCCAATCAGTGTTACCCCCAGTGCCCTTTGCTCAGGAGGAGTGTGGCAGAGCGTGATGTGCCACCATGTGTGACTCTCTCCCAGCATGTCCACCTCTCCACAGCTGCAGGGCTCTGAATTCCTGCTCTTCCTTTGCATCTCAGCTCTGGTCAAAAGGGATCCTTTGAGGCTGTGTGTCCAGTGACCAAATTTTGTAGATCCTTAGGTGTTTCACCTAAATATTTTGATTTTCCTGTTCCCAGGACTCTGGAGCCTTCTGACGGGTTTTGTGGACTTGGGCTGTGGTTGCTAAGGAAACACAGGGATGTGTGTGATTTTTGATGCTCTATATTTTGCCTTACACTCAAAAGAAGGAAGATCTTCCAGACTGGAAGGTCTGGAGTTGCTTTCAGCTATGTGGGTTATCAAAGGAGGGTAGATAGCACAGCATTGGGCTGACTTGCTTAGAGCACACTCGAGTTATTTGTAAGAGGTGTGTGTTCAGCTCTATTTCCTTTCAGATGTGTGGCCATGTGGGGCATCTTCAGGTCTCCTTGCCTTCAGAGAAAGTAATTCCTGGGCAAGGCAGTGATATTTCTCAAACCTTGACTGTATAAATGTCTTGCAGAGTTTGTGTCCATTCAGGGAAGTTCACCTCTCAGGTGTGGTTTCTTTGCAGGCGTCTCTCACCCCGGTGAAGTCTGGAGGAGAACTGGAGGAAAAGCCAAAGCCGAAGGATCGAATGGCATCCTGTCTGCTGGAGAACTGGAACAAGGGAGAGGGCCTGGGCTACGAGGCAATCGGCCTGGGCATTGGGTTACGAGGGGCCATCCGGCTGCCATCCTTCAAGGTGAAAACCAAAAACTGGCATCCTCATTCTGACATTCCCCAGAGGAGCCTTAGGAGGACAGAGCTCGCTGGGTTTGTGCCCCAGAGCCCTCAGGCTCTTTGCTGTGCTCTGTGTTCACTCAGGGGGTTGGTTCTGACATCACTGTAACCCCCCAGTACTGGAGCAAGGACCCTCTGTCCCAGCCTTACTTTTCATCTTCCACCTCTGTGAACTGTCTGTAGAGGATGTCCCTGCTCTGCCAGGGAAATATCACAGACTAATATCAGAATGTTCTGAGTTGGAAGGGACTCACAAGGATCATTGAGTCCAGTTCACAAGTGAACACCCACACAGGGATCAAACCCACAGCCCCAGAGCCGTGGAGCTCTGTCCATCTGAGACAATCTCAGGGTCGTGTCATCATCTTTTTTTTTTAAAATTATATAGCCTAATGCCCTGTGCCATCTTCCCATTATCTAGACCATGTCACTGAATTCCCCATCCAGTCTTTTCTTAAACACCTCCAGGGATGGTGACTCCACCACCTCCCTTGTGCTCGTACACAGTCATTGTTTGGTTTGGAATGTCTGACAGTTTGGCAGCTCAGTCTCACCTGAAGTTTGATTAAACTCTGTCTCCTGTGAGTTTACAGTCATACTCAAAGGCATAGAGTCACCTATTTTAAACACTTTTAATTTTTCCTGCAAATATCTTAAAAAACAGAGTGGGGTGGGAGAGGATAAAGGGCTTCCCTGAAGTTAGGCTTCTGAGTGCATTGAAGGTGCAAGAAAAGGTTTGGAATGAGAGATTCCACAGTCTGCTTAGAATAAAACTTGCTTTTTGAGGTTCTTTAAGATGTCACAGGCTTAGGCTTGCTTTCTGTTTTGCTACATCTCAGACAAATGGATTTGTCAAGAGTTTTCTCTGTCATCCTCAAAGTACCTGGTGATGACATGCCCCATGCTGGTACCCCGGAGTGTTTTGATGCAAATTGAAGGGGTAGAATTTAATTCACAGTGAAATTCTGTTTGCAAGCAAATAAAGGGATCAAGAGGTGGGAAGTGGCCCTTGGTTTTTGAGTGTAAGTGACCATGGCAAAGTAAGGAAGTGGCAATTCGCTTAAGAAGTTGATTTCTGCTGTTTCTAAATTGTCAGAAATGCTAATGGTGTCTTTTTGTTCAGGTGAAAAGAAAGGAGCCACCTGAAGCTGCCTCAGCAGGAGATCAGAAGAGAATCCGGCCTTCCACTTCTGTGGATGACGAAGATGAAGGTTTGCAAAGCACATTTGTGTGAAACACAAGAGCAGATGCAAAGCACACACAGGCTGAATCCCTTTAAACTGCACAGCAGTGTCCTCTCCTCCTGTTAACCACAGTGAGGGGTGTGAGCCAAGCCCTGCTCCTCACACAGCTCTAGGAGTTGGGAGGTGGCTGCTCTGGGGTCACTTATCTCGAACTCGCTGGTGGCAAAGTTTAAGACTCGCGTTTTAAGGATAACTCAGAACCTGTTTTAGCTCTGCTGGGCCCCAGCAGAGGGAGCTCAGGTGGGTCCCTGGACTGTTCAGGATGTGCTCAGAGCTCACTGGGTATGTGGTGGGAAGAAGCACGCGATGGTTTGCTCTGCCTCTGATTTTAAAACAAAGTTATTCGGCAGAAAAATCCATTTGAAAGTATCTTAACGGTATTTCCTGTAACCAGGGAAGAGTAGAGAGGAGACAAAGCTTTGAATGTGCAATTTTTATGCACATTTCATTTTGCATAAAAATGTGGATTCAAGTTAAAGCTGACTCAGACTATCAACTGGTTTTGAAGGAAAAGTACAGAAGGAGAGTTTGTAAAACACTTGAATAAAATGAAAAGGCATTAAATCCAGGTTAATGTCTGACCTCAGACATGCCACATCTCCTGGCCGCTCTCCCTTTAATGTGGGAGCTTTGGCCACCCACAAAAGCTGACTCTTTTCCTCCCTTACAAGTTATTTCATGGCAATTTCCCTCTTATTTTTTTCCTCAGAGTCAGAGAGGGACAGGGATGCTTCCGATACAACATCTGACCTGTCCAAGAAGGATGGGGAGGCAGTGGGGCTGAGGCGACGACCAGCAAGGCCTTTGGAGCTCGACAGTGAAGGAGAAGAGGGAGATGAGACATCAGGGAAGGAGGAAGAGTCCTCCTCGGAGAAGGAAGAGGAGCAGGAAGAAGAGGGAGGCTTGGTGAAGGCAGCACCTGGCAAGGTGTGTTGGTTTGTGGCTGCACTTCCAATGCTGGGGGTCATTAAAAAGGGTCATTAAAAGGGGCCCTGGTAATGCCAGGTACCAAAGTTCCCTTGGCTGGGAGATGAGTCCTGCTGGAGTCTATCCTCAGGGACTCTCTTCAGGTTCCCTTATGAACATCCCTGGGAGTCACTGGTGGCTCCTGCAGTGGCAGCCAGGTCACAGTCAGGCCCTGCTCATTTTTGGCAATGCTTTCTTGCAAAGGAGGAAGAGGAGGATGAGGAGGATGAAGACGAAGATGAGGATGAAGACGAGGATGAAGATGAGGAGGAGGAGACAGGCATAGACACAAGTGACAAGGAGGAGGAGCAGGACTCCGAGGAGGGTAAGCAGCTCCCGTGGAAGCAGCAGGGATCACCTTTGGCTCAGCTGTGGTCTCCTGTTTGCTCCTGTAAGTCTGTGCTTGTTTTATGAAACACGAGTGGCTGGGAGGAGAAGGGACCAGATTTCAAACAGGGGTAATTTGGCTGATCATAACTTTCTGTCTCACCAATCAGTTCCTGTTCTGGAAGGTGGTAATTTCCACCTTTTAAAGCGGTGTGAAAAGGCAACTGAAAATCTTAGTAAAAGGTACAGTCCACATGGGCAAGGTGCCAGGCAGTGCTGCTCATGGCACTGCCTGTTGTATGGTGGTGGTTGTAACCAAAGACAGGATTTATAAGTCTCTGGAAAAATAAATAAATTGGGAGCCCACTCCTTCAAACCCACATACTGCTGTTGATGTTTCCACACTCTTCCACTGTGGAAGGGATATTTGCCCCGGGTTGTTCAGTAAAGCCAGAAAGCAGAACTTAAAGGTACTTTTTTCTTGTAGATGTAGCAAGTCCCTCGTCTTCCAAGGCTGAAGTTGAATCATCCGATGAGAGTGAGGACTCCTCTGAGTTTGAGTCAAGTTCAGACTCAGATGATGAGGAGGAGGATGATGATGACGATGAAGAGGAGGAGGAGGAAGAGGAGGAAGAGGTGGCTGAAGATCAGGACAGAGAAGCCATGGTCTCTGAGACAGAGCATGAACCTGCTCCTCAGGAGATTCCTGACGATGAGAGGGAGACTATTTTGGAGCTGTATCCTGTGGATGACTACATGGATGCAACAGGCCTGGGACTCGCCGAGCCAGCTTTGGCTGTGAAAGATGAAGGCCGTGAAGAAATCAAGGCAGGGGAAAGTGAATGTGGCCAAGTCCCAGGGGCATCTATTGCTGCTGAAGCTCTGAAACACTTGGTTATGGAAAGAGACCAGGAGACAAAACTTGCTCTCTCTCCCATCTGCCGGCCAGGTATGTCCTTCCATGGGCTTTGGCATTTTTTGTCTTATTTCCAAATGAATTTTCTCATTTGTCTTATTTCCAAGTCAACTTTCTCACAGTATCCAATATGTACGAGTTTGTACTTCCATTGTTCTCGTCCTTCCGCTTGGCTCTAGGCAAGGGATTATCTGTGCAGGGAAAGAGCTCTGTGCTGAACTTTCCTTCCTAGTAAGGAGCTTTACAGCAGCCAACTGCTACTAAAAATATTGTGGTTACAGTATCCAGAATCTTATCCTGGGCCAGTTTAGTGTCCTACAGGAACTGAATAGTTGTCGTCGTCCCGGGGTGACTGATGGGGTGGTGTGGTGGCTGAAACTCAAGATAGAAAAGCCATGGCTGCTAAAACAGAACAGGAATCTGTGCTTACTGTGTCACTACTGGCTCTTTTTGGTTTTAAAATCAGAGCAGTTTATGATTGGGAAACTGTATGGGGCAGGTGAGTGGAGTCTCAGAATTCTATCTAGTTCCTTATATTATTTTGGTTTTTTTTTCACTTATTCATTTTAAATGAGTGATACTCCCTGGTTTTCTGGGAAAAAGAAATTTACTTCATTCAATACAGAGTTGTATTTAACCCAAGGGAATTGGAAACCTCGTACTAGAACAGGAGTGAGATGCATAAAGCAGCTGGGAGGAACTGAAAAGTTAAAACCAGAGCCAACAGAGAGAGCACATCTCGTGTGGCCTCCTGTGGAGCCTTGGGCAGCACTGGTGTCTGAGGACTGGGCTTGAGGGTTTTGAACTTGGAGAGCTGGAAATCCAGTCTGTGCACTGGTTTCATCACGCCTTGGTTGCTGTAAAACCTGAAAGCCATGAAGAGTTAAAATGTTAAACCAGGCAGGGCAAAGAAGAGCTGGTTTTGCACGAATCCTTTCTAGAACAGGTCAGTGTGCAGGAAGGACAATAAATCCGGGGACACCTGCACTTGGGCACCTGGACACATGGAATGAACTTTCCAGGTAAGCTGCTGGGAACAAGCTCAAACTGACACATTGTTCTTGAGCAGCCCAGACCCTTCTGAGAAGGGCTGAGACTCTCCTCTGTTTCATCCAGCACAGATGGGGAATTCTTCCCTTCCAGCCCTTCCAGGCATTTTCACCTCCTTTTGCTCTGCCACTTGAAAATGTTATTTTGAGCTGCCTAACAAGGTTCACTGTTGATTCCTTTTGGACCTGGCCCTAAGTGGGTAAATAAACTCCAGACAAATGAGGCTGCTGCAGGGAGAACAGCATACAAATTGCCTCGTTGATACCATCTGAGTGTCTCCTCATTCATTACAAGGGCTCCCAGTTTCCTTCATGTGTTGTTCAAGAGTGTTCTGCTCCTCCCTTTCCCGCTCCCTCCTCGGAGAGCTGAGGGTGCTCCTTGGCCTTGCAATTAGTTTACCTTCCCACATTAGTAAAGCTGATAGCTCGGGGCTCCAAGAGCTCTCCTCCAAAGTCCTCGCCCTGCAATCCACTAATTCTTTTTATGTCTGTACAAAAGGTTGTCAGGGGTTTTTGAAAGCAGAAAACCTTCGTTCTGGTCTGTGTTGTAGCTAATCCTCAAATTAATAGTGCGGGTTTTTTTATGGTCCATTAGGAATGTCTGTGGTAGTGTCTAATTACTCCACACACTCTGTGCCTCCGAATTGTAAAGCACTGGAGTTTTTAAGCCTCCCAGTGGAATTGAGCTGTTCTCTAATTGTGGCATCTTAAACATGCCTTAAGTGGCAAGTAACCAAATGAAGGCAAAGCTCCTGATTCTCTCCTGTTTCCCCCTTCCAGAGGAAGAGTCTGAGCCCACTTCCATGCTGGAGCCAGAGGTGCAGGAAGCTCCAAAGCCTGAATCTCAAGACGAGGAGGCGACGCTCTGTGTCTCTGCTCCAGTGGGAGTCTTTGGGGAGCCTCTGCCCAACAAAAGCAGCTTCTTCAGCAAGTCTGACGACAGCAGCTCAGAGGCTCGAGCTAAAGCAAAGCCACCCTCGGCCGCAGAGGAGGAGGAGCGGCTGCCCCGCACGCCGGGGCGGGAGGTGATGATACACCCAGAGACTGACACTCTCTTGCTTCCAGCCCACAAGGTGCCATCCTCCATGCTTCCCTTGCCATCGACTCCCGGGAAGGAAGAGTCTTTAGTCCCTCCGGAGAAGTTCCCTGAACAATTAATGGTGACCAAAACGCCCGTGGAAGAGGAGATTCCGAGGACTCCTGGCCGGGACATTTTGGCCAAGTCTTCACACCCCCTTACAAAGTCGCAGAGCACGGACACTGTTCCAGCCACGCCAGGAAGTGATGCTCCCCTTACAGGAAGCAGCTTGACCCTCAGTTCCCCTCAAGTCCCAGGGAGCCCCTTTTCCTACCCATCCCAATCTCCTGGCATTAACAGTGGCATTCCTCGGACTCCTGGGAGAGATTTCAATTTCACACCTACTTTCCCAGAGGCTGGTGCTACCATTCCTTGCCTTCTGTCTGGCAAGAAACAGTCAGAGGATGAGCTGGACGAGAAACCCTTTAAAGAGCCTCTTGGTGCTTCCCTTACGATCAGCATGAACAGTGTTCCTTCCCCGATCCCCTTTGCCAGCCCCCCCCAGGCAGATTTCCACATGGACATGGGTTTGCCGCCTGATGAGCCGATACCTGTAGCAGCCCTGCCCTGCATGCATGGGGATGGAAGAATGCCCATTGAGGAATGCAAGGCAGAAGTGAAATCTGGTTTGCTTTCACCAGAAGTACCCCCTGGAGCTTCTATTCTTCCTCCCCCACCGTCACCTTCTGTTCTTCCCAAAAGGAGGCCGGGCCGGCCGAGACGGTCGTCGCCTTCTGTCCTCTCCTTGGATGTGTACTCGGACAAACCCATAGAGCCTCCTCCTGTGCCAGTGGCCTTGGTGGAAGGTGCTGTGGGCAAAGAGCTGTTGAGCGGACATCCTGATGCTTACTATGGACTGAAAGACCCTGAAGCCGTCACCCTGGACTTCAGGAATGACGGTTTCCATGAGAAAATCGCGGCTGAGACAGTTGCGGAGAAACTGCCATTTAAGGAACTGGAGAACCAGTGGAATGAAGACTTCAAGGAGGAAGAAGCTCACGCGAAACCTAAAAGACAGTGGCGAAGGCAGAAGAAAACATCTGAGGACCTCCCAGTGATCCCTTCCCCCGAGTATTCCCCGCCCCAGCCTCAGTTCAGGCCGCGCTCCGAGTTTGAGGAGATGACCATTCTGTACGACATTTGGAACGGAGGCATAGACGAGGAAGACATCAAATTCATGTACATCACGTACGACCGCTTGTTACAGCAGGACAATGGTATGGACTGGCTCAATGACACCCTGTGGGTGTTCCATCCTTATATCCTTTCTCAGCCTTGCACAGCACGTGTGACATCCTCGAGGTGGTCACTGGGTAGGACTTACGAGTTGCTTATGAGAATAGCAAAGGGAGTTTTAGGCTGCAATACAAAAATATTGCAGAAGTGGCTCTTCTCACTGCACATTCAGTCTGGGACTGCAGGGACAGTCTGTAGGAACCTCTGCTGGGGAAGTTTCCTTCCTGGTTTGAGAAGCTTCTGTCTGCATGTAACCAGACTTTTTCTCCAGCTTGCCTGTGGAATTTCTAGTCTGCACAGCTTTAACTGGCTGTAAAAATAATCTCACCATCTGTGCCCTGAATGACAAGGTAGTGGTTGTAGCAGCTTTGACTTGCTTTGGAGTTGAAATACTGATAAAATCAGTGGTTTCTAAGTGGCACAGACACAGCCCAGGGCTGGATGGGGAATGTGCTGCTGGTGCTGCAGCAGGAAGCACATGTTGCACCAGCTGGTGGGGCAGGTCTGGCCCCATCCCCACCCTCACACAGACTGTAGCTTGGAACCTTGGTGAGCATTTCTGGGACACACAGGCTCTCTCAGAACAAGGCTCTGTGTGTGCAGCCACCAGGAGCGATCTCCAGAGCAGAGCCTAAAAGGCTTTTGAAAAACCTCAGAACTTTCTAGTAAGACACAAAAACAAAACAAAACAAAAAAGCCCCAAAACACTTAAAATAGTCAGGGATACAGTGAAAATATTTGAAATGTGTTTCCTTGTTAGTAAGGATTACTGCAACAGCAAAATGACAACCACTTTTTAGGCTGTTTACAAATCACCTTCAGTTGCTGGTTCATCCTGTGCCACATCATGTGATAGGTGTGGAAGTTCTGCAGTTCACATGCTGTGCAGCACTTACACCTCAGCACTCTGGTCAGGGCCATCACCTCTTGCTTTTCGTGGTCCCTCTGCTTCAATTTTCTACTGTTACAGATGTGTTTTCCTCACAGGGAGCATTTTTGGGCCATCATAGGCTTCATGGCTCAGTTTTGGGCTGAGCTGGCAGTAGTTTTGCTCCACAGTCCTTCCAGAAGCCAAAGCCCTGAAGGTGCCTTCAAACCTGGGGGTTTCAAACATGTGCCCGAGGCCTTCCCCTCCCCATCAGGGTCTGAAGGATTTACCGAGGTCTCTCCAAGCCCTTTGGGGTGAGGAGCATCTCTTGCCCATCTGTGCTGCTCCTGGCCCTGCTCAGAGGGGATGGTTGGGGTGGCTCCAGGGAATTCCTGGAGACAGAACAAAAGCGAGTCGCTCAAACCAGAGCAAATGGTACATCCATCTGCTCTGGGGGTGCTGTGGGGAGATCCTTTCTCAAACAGGTTTCTCTTGACAGCTTAACCTCTTAAAGTTAATTTTTTCATTATTTCTTTCCTTTAGTTTCCCAGGACGTGTGACTGAGAAGGAAAGGTGGTGCTTGGCTTTCCTGTAGGCACGTGGGCCCCAGTGATGGGTTTTTATTTTTCAGTAGTATTGTTCTTTTTGGCAACCCCCCCAAAACCTCCCTGGTTCCCCAAGCTCCCAGCCTTAGCTCCACGTAACTGTAGCAAGTTTAGTCTGCTATCCACCTCTGGCCGTGTTCCTCCTTAACTTCTCTCCACCTACCAGCTTTTCTACCCCCAAGAAAAAGAAGCGGGACGACGGGATGCGGGAGCACGTGACGGGCTGTGCACGAAGTGAAGGCTATTACAAAATTGATAAGAAGGACAAACTTAAATACCTCAACAATAGCCGAGCTTTTGCAGAGGAGCCTCCAGCTGACACACAGGTGAGGAACCCTCCTCTGCCCAGTGCCAGGTGTCAGTGGGATTTGGTTTCACACGACGTTTCCTCCCTTTTGGCAAAGGAGGAGGGGAAGCTGCTGCTGTGCCTGGAGTTGATCATCCCTGAGCTGCTGTGGGAGGTGTTGGTGTTTGGTGTCACCTGTTGTGTGGTGGTGGGTTGCAGCACAAGGGGTTGCTCACAGGGAGCCTGCAGGGTGTTAGGTCAGCTTTGATCACCCATTTGTCCTCCCAGGGTATGAGCATCCCTGCCCAACCTCATGCTTCCACCCGGGCTGGTTCCGAGAGGCGATCAGAGCAGCGCAGGCTCCTCTCCTCCTTCACTGGTAGCTGTGACAGTGACCTGCTCAAGTTCAACCAGCTCAAGGTGAGTCACTCTGTGTTCCAGATTCTGGACCCGGGGATGGCCTTTACCTTTCTGTGCTGTGACTAACCCAGGGTTGGGGTTTTGGGGGTGTTTTCTTCCTGCAGTTCCGGAAGAAAAAACTAAAGTTCTGCAAGAGCCACATTCACGACTGGGGACTTTTTGCTATGGAGCCCATTGCAGCTGATGAGATGGTGATCGAATACGTGGGTCAGAACATCAGGCAGGTAAGCTGCACTGGGGGTGAAATCTGAGCAAAATCCTGCCCTGGAAGGAGTCCTGAAGTGTGACAGTGGGAGTTGGAGCCCTGTAAGGCATCAGACCCATGGGCAGAGCTTGGCATGTGCTCTGCAGGTACGAGTGTGGGGTTTCCACAACCCACAGAAACTAAGCACTCAGGAGAGTCCTTAAGAAGCCTACTCTGATCTTCTGTGTTTTCAGTTAGGTCTGTGTTCTCCTGGGGGGTTTGAGATCGTGTACATATATCTGTATTTCTCCCTGCTGCCTGGCACAAGCTCAGCTCAGGTGAGCTGCTCCCGGGTCACTCCTGCAGCCTATGCTGACCCTGCCCGTGGGGTTTTCTGCAGGTCATTGCTGACATGCGTGAGAAGCGATACGAGGACGAGGGCATCGGCAGCAGTTACATGTTCAGGGTCGATCACGACACCATCATCGACGCCACCAAATGCGGGAACTTCGCCAGGTTTATTAACCACAGCTGCAATGTGAGTACGGTGCTCTGACATGCTGAGACACCCGGGGGTTCTTTGATTTGGGCCAGTGTTCAGAAGTGGCAGGGGGTCACAGGGTTATGATTAAGTGTTAATGAGCTCCAGCAGATCAGAGCAGGATCTAAAGTGGTGTGAAGAGATTGGAGAGACTTGAGAAATAAAACACGTGGTGACTGAGTATTCAGAGTCTTCCTGTCTTGGGAGAGCCTGATGGGCACTGAGCAAACCTAACATTTCCTTAAAACATGCCAAATTTTAGTGCTGTTATTCTGTGGGAACAGCCTCCTTCTAGTGTCCCCGTGGGAAAAGTATTCCCTACCCTTGTCAGCCAGAAAAGCTGCTTTCCCCTCTGCTCTGAGCTGCAGTCTCGAGGGAGAGCTCTGCCCTGTTTTATTTTATCTTGGGATAATTGTGCAGAGGCTGGGAAGCCGTGGCCATCAGGACCCTAAATCATCACCTGTTCTGTCACCCTTGCAGCCAAATTGTTACGCTAAAGTGATCACGGTGGAGTCCCAGAAGAAGATCGTCATCTACTCCAAGCAGCACATCAACGTGAACGAGGAGATTACCTACGACTACAAGTTTCCAATCGAGGATGTCAAAATCCCGTGTCTCTGTGGCTCTGAGAACTGCAGGGGAACCCTGAACTGATCTCGAGGTTTCTCGTCACACTTGCACCTTCGGCCATGTCAAAACTGTGGTAACCAGGTGTGGTTGCACTTTGCCAAAAAACAAAAGGAAAAATTTAAAAAAAAAAAAGAGGAAAAAAAAAAAGACAAAGAAAAAAGGAAGAAAAAAAATTCAAAAGGAAAAAAATCCTTAACAAAAAAAAAAAAAAAGGAGATGAAAAAGAGAAGAAGAAAACCAAGCAGGTTTCGCACTTCTGCCGGATCACGAGCGAGAGCAACAAGCGCACACGCTTACGAGGACTGTTCATGTTTCAGGTGCTCTTTCCTTTCCAGATCCAACACGCACACAAAAAGGTGAATACCCTTTTGTGGCATGGTCTATCCAAACACTAGCTTCTCTGTTCAGTCCCCACAGTAATGCTCCCTAATGGGATAATGGTTCCTTTTTTTTTTTTTTTTTTAATTTGTTGTTATAAACCTTCATCTTTTCATAAATGCTGCTACCTTTTTCTCATCAGTTTCGTTGGTTGAAAAAGACATTCAACGTTTAAATGTGAAGCAGAGACTGAAAATGCCATATAGGGTTTGTTGGGAGCTTGATTGACTGAAATTGCACAGATTTCTCAGAGTAAGCTGTAAATAAATGTAAGGTTGATGTTACAGAGCAAGCCAGAGGCTTGAGGGTGTGTGAGTGTGTGTGTGTGTGTGTGTGCGTGGGGTGTGTGTGTGTGGAGGTGTGTCCACAGTGAGACTAGAGGTGAACTGTCCTGCCTTTTCGTTAGGGATGAGCCTGAACAAGTCCCCTCAGCCAGACCCCAGGGCAGAGCCGGGTCAGCACCGACCTCAGCTCCCAGCCTTGGGCTCGGCTCTCACTTTCTGTGGGGGATCCAAACCTCTGCACCCCGAAATCCTCAGACACTGCAGGCACCAGTAAAGAGCGGAGTCGGTCGTGTCGCTGCAGCTCCATGGCACAGCGTGTGGCCTTTGGGGATGCCCCTTCCTTGGAGATGGGTTTGTCTCGCGTGCAGGGAGGGCTGGGGCTGAGGTTGGCAGCTGAGCTCTGGAAATCCTGCCCTGCTTGTGAGCAAAGACTACGGCCCACGCTGGTCACAGGGTTTTCTTCCCGTAGAAGGGAAGCGGGCTGGTGTGTGTCTCGTATTCATTTTCCTCCCTTTCATCTGCGTTTCCCTCCCAGTGTTTCACGTGGAGTGTTTGCTCTGTCCTTGAATGTGGGAGATGCCTCCTGTGATAGGAGCAAGCTGTGCTGTGCCGCTCTCCTCCCTCTGTTACTCAGTAACTTGGCCTGGGGTGGTTCCATCCCTTCCGTAAAATCGTGGTTAAAGTGACCCCGAGAGCAATCCTGGCCCCCCATCCCCAGCATGGACACGAATGCTTCTCGAGCATTGGAAGGCATGTCTTGAAATGATTTCTCGGTGTATTTTGTCCTTGTAGACGTGCTGAGGTGAAGGTTGCAGCTCTTCAAGAGATTCCGTTTAAAAATGGGGCAAAACACCAAAGAAATGGTTCTTTGGATGTGATCTGGAAATGTCACGCGACTGTTCAGGCAGAGACAGGATCAGTTTTTCGACTCGCGTTGAATTTCTCCTGCTTTAGAAGTAGAGATTAGTCATACTAAACCCTTTTTAATTGGCTTATAAGGGGAAGTTGCAATGTCATTATGAAATGGGAAGATTATCTGCATAACTCAACATCTTCTCCCCACAGAACAAATTGCACAGCTGTTTTCTTGTAGCCTTTCAAAACTTCCACCAGCCGAGGTCACACCCTTGCAAAAGAGGTTCCTGGAAGGTTTTTTCAGCTGTTCCGTGGAACTGCCAGGCCTGCACTGCTGAGTGGAGCTTGTGATGTAGGTTAGACCTCCGCACCTGAATTTCTTCTCCAGACAAAAGGCCTGAAAGAGCAGGAGCACAGAGACTGCTCCAAGCTGCCTTAATATCTCCTGTATTTCTGTCTGAGGGTGAGCAGGTTGTCGCTGAGATTGGACAGTTCATAACCTCATCTCTGCTTTTGCTTTTGGTTTGGTTTTGTTGTTTCCCCCTTTCTTTATAATCCTCTCCAGCAATGGGGTATTGATGACCCAGAACCTAAAATTGTGAGAAGCACAACTAATTTCTGTCACCGACTGTTGTAACCACAGTGGTGGCATTTGGGAGTTAAACCAGCTGCTCAGTTTAGTTTATTACTTCTTCGAATAAGCTTCATCTTGTTGTGTGGACGCTCCAGCTGGCATCTCTACAGCTTGGCCTTTGACTTTCAAAGCTCTGGAAATGCACAGAAGTTTCCTGTGTCTCAGAACTGAAGCCCCTGTGTGTGATGGCCTCGGCCTTCTCCCTCTCTGGTCCATCCAGCCGGTGCATTAATGGTGGATTTGTGGGGGTGAGGACACCCCAAGTGGCCCAGCCCCAAGAACCTGCTGGCAGTTCTGTGTTCCCCGGCATTTCTGGGGGCTCTGGGAGGGGTTGGCCCCCACAGTTTGCCTTAATCTTTGGGGAGGAAGGTCACGGCCACCTTCAGGTCCTTCACCACATCTTTAGGAGCACCCAAGGGATTTGGGTGTCCATGAGCACCTAAATCACTTGGGTACTCCTGAAACTGCCCAAAAGCCATCCCTTTTTAGGATCCTGGACAATTAGTGTGAGTTTTTGGAAGAGCTGAGCTCCTGGTAGCTCCCCAGGAAGAAACAGAGCTGTTGGACCCGTAGCACTTCTGAAAAATCATGTTGGTCTGGTCTCAAAGCCAGAGCCGAGGCTTCTCTTCCCTTCCCCATAAATCTTGGCTTGCAGAGTCCTGCCTGGGAGACTTTTGTCTCAAAATTCAAAGCTGCCCCAACCCCCAAACAGATCGTTTTAGGATGAGTCTCCCAAGTCTGGTGCAGTGATTTCCACGAGTGCCACAGGCCGCCCTGTCCCTGGGGGGTGTCCTGGGGCTGGGAGAGCTGCTTTGGCAAGGCAGCCCCTGGCAATGCCTCTCCTCCCTCCAGGTACTTGGGCCTGTCCTTGGCGAGGGGTGAGGAGAGCAGGGCGGGAGGTGTGTGGGGCACACACAGCCTGGGGCTCACCCACCTCCGCCCAGGCACCCCCTGGGAACTGAACAGGGACTGAAGGGAAACCTCACCCGCACGTGCTGCTCACAGAGACACTGAAGTGGCTTTGGAAAGCTTGTCCCCAGTTTGTCACTCAAATTGGTAACGAGAGACTGCGCTCCCTGCAGAATTCCAGCCGAGGGAATAGTTCAAACCTCTGGGAACAGAGCTCCAACCTTCAGTTTCCCAACAAGAGGCTGGTGTGAGCCCAGGGTGCAGGTGTGCACACCTTGGCATCCCTGGGAAGTGCTGCCCAGCACCTCCCTCGATCCCTGGGGTTCCTTGGGAAGTGCTGCCCAGCACCTCCCTCGATCCCTGGGGTTCCCTGGGAAGTGCTGCCCAGCACCTCCCTCGATCCCTGGGGTTCCCTGGGAAGTGCTGCCCAGCACCTCCACTGATCCCTGGGGTTCCCGGGGAAGCGCTGCCCAGCACCTCCCTCAATCCCTGGGGTTCCCTGGGAAGCGCTGCCCAGCACCTCCCTCCATCTGCTTCCCACCCATCCGCAGCCCCACGTTGGTCCCACAGTTGCTCTGGGACTCTCGGGGGTCCAGCAGGGGAAAGGGGCTCATCTTGCAGTTTATTTATATTGTACAGAGCAGCTTGTTGTTCTACAAGGAAAAATAAACCCAACCACATTTGTAAACTCCAACAAATGATGCAGCAGTTTCAGTTCCGGTTTTCGTGACCTTTTTCAGGGATCATTTCAGTGCATTTCTGTATAAAATAAAAATTTAAGGAAAACAAAAAAAAAAAAGGATTTTGAAGTATAAAAAAAAATGCATCTTCTGTACATAGGCAAACTCAAGAATCTTCTCTTCAAACACTGTTTCTTGTAGAAACATGTTGAAATTTTTTTGCTGATTTCTTTGTACTTCGAGAGCATGTAAATAGTTTATTAAAAGTGACTATTGTAATTTGGGGTTCTTTTTAAACAGATTCCAGCTCTAAATCATGTCGGGACGGGGAGGAGGAAGGACTGAGTATAGCAAAGGAGCTGGTGGCATTTACAGCTTGTGTCAAGCTTTGTATAATGTAAATTCTGTATAAAGATGAGGGGTTTTTTTGTCAAATAAATAGAAGAAATTAGAAGCATTAAGAAACTGAAGATAAAAAAATTGCCAAGTCAAGGCTTCTTCTTCCCCCCCCCTCAGTCTGAAACCTAATGTGCAAAATCTATTTATTTCAAGCGAGGAAATGTGTACAGTCTAATAGACACCCTAAAATGTATTTAAGCGAGTTTGCAACTGGATTTTTTTTTTCTTTCAGTTTAATATTTGTTTCTGGATTTTTTTTATGAGTTTCCTCCTTAATTGCCACTGTCGGATTTGTCCAAGTGCAAAGAAACACGTTGAGAAGGACACTCTAAAAACAACGGGGCAGTTTCAAAAGTGGAAGAACACCCAGCTCCCAATCCTTGCAGTTTTCTGCTTGTTTTCATTCCCAAGCGTGGAAATCAAGGGCCTCCTTTAAAAGTAGGCAGGTCAAATGGTTTGCAATAAATGGAATAAAAAAATAAATCTTTTTTTTTTTAAATTTTATTTTAAACCAAAACCAAACAACTCTGCTTTGAAGATTTAGGGATTTCTGCTTTTTTTCCTTTCGTTAAGCAAAATTTATGACTTTAGGGATGTTTTGTGCATATAGGATCTGTCACCAGTATGTATCTTGTTTTGAAGAAAGTGTTTTTGTTGTGGATGTGTCATGCTGTATATATTTGTTCATATTTTTGTGAATTGAATACTATGTACCATTGTATTATAGTAACTTTTATAAAGCAAACCATAAATATACTGACTTTTCTTACAGAAAAATCACGTTGTGCTTAATATGTAGCCAGGGCAGCTCTTTGCCCTGAGATCTGTGCTGGGAGCTGTGAGAACTCAGGGAGGCAGAACCAGAGCAAGAACTGATTTTCAGCAAAGTTTACTGAAAATATTCGTTCTGGTGAACGGGAAATTAATTTAAGCAACGTTTTATTGCATGAAAGAAATATGTGAGATACTCAAGTCTATAAACTTGAGAATGTCTGTGTGTAAAATCCTTCCAACCCTGAGGAGCTGAAGCACAGCTTGGGCTCCCAGACACGTCCAACCTCCTCCAGCCTCTGCCTGGGATCTCCCCCAGTTCAGATCCTTCTTTCATTTATGTATTTATTAATTTTATGGAGCAAAAAGCCTTTAATGACAGAGTGAAGTGTTTGGGAGGCCCTTGAGGCCACAGGTTTCTTTCTTTTTAGATCAGTTTATTCAAATTGCCAGGAGTTAGACGTGGAGGATCCTTGCGGGTCTCTTCCAAGTCGGGACATTCTGTGATTCTGTGAAATCTGAAATGAATTCTGCTCCCTCGGGTCTGCAGGAGGCAGGGGAGCCAGTGAGGTCACTCTTAGGAAGAAATACCTGGAGCAGAGATGAGCGCAGTGGCTGATGGAGGAGACAGGACAGAGGCTGGGCTGGAGGTGATGCTGGGTCAGCTCTGGTGAAGGGACAGGGCTTGGGTTGGGATGGTGTCCCAGGAGCCCCTCCTGAGCCCAGGGCTTTGGCTCCCCGGAGCTGGGAACAGGGAGCAGTGGGGCTCTGGAGGGTGGATGTGGGGAGGAGAGGGGGAGACCTGTGGGCACCGGAGACCTGGGGATGTTCCTCAGCAGCTCTGGGCTGAGGCTCCTGTGGCTCCTGGGGAGCACCTGAACCTGCAGCCCCAGGGAACAGGCCCCAGCCCCACGGGTTCACTCACCAGGCACTCAGGCTGGGGCACAAAAGGGTTTTATTGTGTCAGCCAGGGAAGTCCCCGTGCAAAGGGCAGTGACAACACCAGAGCCATGCCCAGAGGGGACTTTGCACATGCAGCCAGGATCTGAGCCAAGGAACCGCTGCCAATGCCAGCAATTACTGCTTGAAACATGGGAGAAACCCCAACCCTTCATTAATGCAGGAATTTACAGGTATTAGAGCAAGGCTGTGTTGCCTTGGGAAGGCTGAAATATGCAAATTAGATTAATTCTCATTCCAGAGTGTTGTAGATACTCTAAAACAGTGTTTATTCCCACATTCAAGATTCAGTTTAAAACCAATTTAAACAAAATCTTACAAAAGGAGATGCACAGAGAGGCAGCCAGTTCCGTGCCTTCCCAGCTTCCTGTGTAGCTAAAATTAAAACCGTGGACTACATTTGAGCCCTCCCAGTTGCTGCTTCTGTCTTCCTCTGTGGCTGCCTGTCTCTGGCACATCCCTTAACTCTGCCCCTTTTTTAAGAATTGGGTGGTTTGGATCAGATTAAGCTGCTCTTTAAGGGTGTGTTTGCTGTTTCCCACGCCCCATCTCCCAGGCAGTCCCCGAGGGCAGCGCCAGGGCTGGGTTGGGGTAGGCACTGAGTCCTTCTACATGTCCAGCTTGGCAGTGGCTTCGCTGGGTTTATGACACTTAAGCCCTGGGCTATTTACCCAAACTCTGGCCGTTTCCCAGTTTGTTTGGGAATCAGCTCCTCAGGGGCCAGGGCGGCGTTTCCTGCCGTCCTTCACATGCGCTTGGTCTCCCCGTTGGGCTCCAGGATGGTCAGGTTTCCTCTGGCATCTTGATCCATTTCTATCGCTTCAAACAGAGACTTGAAGTTGCCGGCGCCGAAGCCCTGTGGGGACAACGGTGTCACAGACCAGAGGGTTCGGAGGCAGCTGGGAAAGAGCTGGTTCCAAAAACCCACTGCCTGGGGACGGGGCTGGATGGCCCTGAAGGCTCCCAGCCAACATCATCCCGAGATCCTCAAACCAACCTGGTGGTTATGCCTCTGGATCACCTCCAGGAAGACCGTGGGTCTGTCTTGAACTGGTTTGGTGAAGATTTGGAGCAAGTAGCCTTTCTCATCAAAATCCACCAGGATTTTCAGTTCCTGGAGAGAAGAAACAGGTCGACAGCTTGAAGACCCACAGAGGAGCAAGGGGGTGTCTCTTTGTCGCTCACATCCCTACAAAACACTTCTGGAATCCATTCCAGCCCTGGGCAGACCTTTTCCCTCTCAGGCTGCTCTGACTCACCGCCAGCTTGTCGATGTTCTCCTTCACTTTGATTTTGGCAGTTTTGAGCCTCTCCCGCAGCACCTGGTAGTAGCTGGAGGGCACATCCATGAACTGCATGCCCCGCTGCTTCAGGTTGGTGATCTGCAAGGCACAGGAGACCCAGCGTGGGTTGGGTTGGGTTGGGAGTGGTTTGTGCCAGGAGAATAATCTGGGATGGTGCCTGGAGACAGATGCCTTCCCGTGCATGGGGACCTGTCTCATCATGTCACTTTGGGCGCTGGGAACAGGAGGGCCTGAGGCAATGCAGAGAGCTCACCACCGTGCAAAGATGCTGCATCCCACCCTTGGTGCCCTGATACCCCTGGAGGTCCTTTGGGTCAGAGAGGAGCCCAACCCAGCTGCCCCTGCCCCAGCTGAGGGTGCGTGATGGGGTCTGGGGGCCCAGCCCAGGCTCCCTGAGCTCCCACCAGGCACCCCCTGAGGATGGAGGTGCCCTCGGGGGCCCTGCAGACCCCCGTTGCTTTAAGCTGGAGGGACAGCAGCTCACAGGTCAGACAGATCCCTCGGCAGTTGCTCTGGGGGCAGTTAATCCTGGTTGTAAAACAACCATGGCACAAATCCTGTTCAGTCTGGCCATGTCCCCTGACCCTGCTGGGGGTCATAGTCCAGGGACAGGGACTGTGCTCGAAGGTGCTGGGGCAGGACAGGCCCAGGCAGGGGTTTCCTGGGGCTGCACTCACAGCTGTGATGATATCAGAGGTGTTCAGAGCAATGTGCTGGACTCCAGCCCCTCCATAATAGTCGATATATTCCTACAGGGAAAAGAATTAATGACATTTTAATGACAGTGCAGCTACAGCCTGCAAAGGGATGGCTGTGGGCCTAAAAACATGAAGGCAAAATCAGCTTGGGGGCACCATGAAATGACAAAAATACACTGTTGATGAGATCAGGCATAAACTGGCTCTGCCCAGTGGCTCCCCCAGGGTTTGGCAGAGCCAGGATTGCTTTCCAGCAACCACCCTAGCAGGATGGATCTTCTCCACCTCCAAATCACTGAGCCTTGGTCCTTTCCTTCACCAAAGCCCCTCTGGAGGTGGAGGCAGCCTGATGGATCAACCACCAGCTTCTGCTCACCTGAATCTGGGATTTCTTCTTGCCAGGTGCTGGCTCGTTGATGGGCATCTTGATGGTCTCCTCGTAGTTGGTGACCACGATGGAGCGCAGGGCACTGAACTCGGTGTGCAGCTGCTTGTCATCCACCGACCAGAAGCGGTGGAAGAGCAGGTTCTTCTGGTACCTGCCCAGGCCACAAAGAGCACAATTAACCCCCTGCTCCATCCCGCACTAACGAAGCTCTGCTCGGCCTTAATTAGCCTCAGCCACCACCATGGAAGTGGTGAGACCAGCAGAGTGGTGCTGCTGCTCCATCCCACCTCCCACCAGCCCTCCCCACCCTTACCAGTCCGCCACTGGGACCATCTGGAGGTCAGGCTGGTTGCCCACAACATGGTCAACAAAGCTGAGCTTGGCACTTGGTCTGCGGGGAGAAACCAGGGGGGCTCTCAGCTGGGCTCAGGGGCACCCCACAACATGGTGGGCTCCAGGGGAAGGCAGTGGGCACCTGGCCACCTTCTTGGTGGGGTATTCCACCAGCACATGGCGGCAAAGAGCCAGGCAGGATCCTCTGGGAAGTACTCACAGCTTGGACAGCAGGGGATCCTTGAAGAGGGGCGGGTGGTACCCGGGTAGGAACAGGCCCTTGTAGTTGAGCTTTTCTATCAAGGTGTGGGTGGTGTCACCGTACTGCGAGGGACAAGAGCAGTTGTGTGGTGGCCTCATTTAATTTGGGACCTCCCAGGTCCAGCCATATGGGCCCCGCTCTGCCCTGCCACTCACCGTCTGGATCACCGCGAACTTCACCTTCCCAAACTTGTCCTGCTCCACCCAGGGCTCCTTCACCACCACAGCGCCGCGCTCCTTGGCTTTCTGGGCAGGGGGAGAGAGACCCACTCCTGCCACAGCTCCCCTGGGCTGCGGGGAGACCTCCCCAGGCCCTTCCCTGCCTCCCCTCCCTGTTTTGGGGGGCTGTGCAGGAGGGAGTGGAGGGGCTGCCCACCTGCATGATGTAGTCACAGTCCTCCACTTCGAAGGCGACGTCCTTCACCCCGTCCCCGTGTTTCACCAGGTGCTCCCCCATCTCTGCCCAGAGCGAGAGCAGCCACGGGCATGAGCAGAGCTGCTTTGCTTTGCCTCAGCCATTTCCCACTCCATCCCCCCATGACACCTACCCTCATTCCCGGGGTTGAGAGCAGATGAGAGAACAAACACGATCTGGTGTGGAAGAGGAGGAGAGGTGAGTGTGGAGCCGTGGTGGCGAGGCTGGGGCCTGGGGCTGAGGCACCAGGGGTGATGGGTTTCATGGTGCAAAAGGAGTTGGGCAGCACCCAGGTGCCCGACACCACCTCACCTTCCCCCACCTTGGCAGTGGCACCTCTGCCAGGTGCTCCAGCCCCTTACCTTGTCCTGCTTGATGACATGTGACACCACCTCCCTGCTGCCCGTCTCCAGCCCCCGGTACGCCAGCTCCTCGAACCCCAGCTTGTTGCAGTAGTAGGATGCAGCCTGTGGGCAGGTGAGGGCCACCCTGGGTGAAGCTGTGCCACTGGTGGCCCCCAGTCCCCACTGGGCTTCCCCCAGTTCCTTGGGGCTGCCCCTGGCCAGGGCAGCTCCCACAGCCCATGGAGATCAGCCACTACCGAGCGTGGGGGTTCAGGTGTGTGTTTGTGCACAGGGAGCAGCCCAGGCTCCGCTTCCCTCCCGCAGTCCACGGGGAACAAGCAGAGGCAAGAAAGAGCCCATATTGAGGCAAAACCCCAAATTCAGTGGGAATTGCTGCCTCCAGAGCCTTCTGCACGTGACACCCAACCCAACCAAGAGCTGCCACCCAGCAGGAAATGTTTCTGCCCATCTCCTGCACTGCGAGGTTGGGTGGAAAGCAGCTCGGGTTTGAGGCAAAGGGATTTCCATCTCTGCACGAACATCCCTGCAGGCTCTGGTGCCCATGGCCCGAGCCCAGCCTCGTGTGCTGGTTTGCACATCCTGGGCACACACCCCCGGCAGCCGCCCCTCGCCTTGCGCAAGGGCCACCAAGGCCACGGGCCGGCGGGCACAGGCTCCGGGCCAGGGCCAGGCTTTGGGATGGTGGCACATTCCTGAACCACCCCCCCAGCAGCCAATAACCGCAGTGGCCACCCCGGCCTGGTGGCAGGTGCCCCCTGTGCCAGTGCCCGGCAGCCTCTCACCTGCTTGGCATTGCCGACCCAGAAGGTGATGGAGTGGAAATGGATGAAGCGACCTCGCGGGGGCTGAAAAGAAGGGAAAACAGGGCTGGGAGCTGCTGCCCTTCCTGCGGCACTGCTCGGCTCCGGAGCAGGGAGAAGGGGCAGCTGCCACCCGGCAAATGCGTCTCCTGCAAATGCATCTGAATTAACTGGGTGGAACAAGCCTGAAACGGGGATTTTCGGGATGCTCTACAGTCAGGTCCCACGGGATCCTGTGCTGCAGGTTAGAAGGTACAAAGCCCCGTCCCACCTGGAACCACAAATACAGTCCCAGTTCTCCCAGTGCCTCCCACCCACGAACTTCACCGTGTTAAAGATTAATTCTCCCAAAAAGCTCTCACACAACCAGCAGCTCCAGGACAGATCCTCCTTCACTCTGTTCCCCACTTCTGCCCAGTCTGGCACTGGGCACCTTGCCACGATGGGGACCAGTGGTAGGAACAATGTCAAAGGGGGAAAAGGTGGGGAAAAGGTGCAGCACTTGGAAATAAACGTTGCGTGAAATGAGGATTCTGCTTAAGGATTGGTTTGACTGGGAAATACCCATCAGCTCCCATTTGTCACTCTCCTCCCAAACCACAGAAGGAAACAAAAAATTTGATTATCAATAATAATTTACAATGAGGAGCTTGTGTGGCCCAGCCAGTTTTGCTTCTGATTTTACCAGGTAATTAAGGAGTCAGGAATGGATGTTATCTGCACTAACACACCAGGCAGTGGGGCAGGACAGAGACAGGACTCAGCTCTTACCTTTTCTCCTTTGTCTGTGTAAGACGTCTGAAAGAGAATCAGAAAAGAGAGATGTGAGCAGGGCAGGGAGATACTGCAGCCCCCGGGGAGCTGAATCCGAAAGTCAGGGCGTGAGGAACAGCTCTGCCATTTCCAGCACAGTCACCAAAAAGTCCCAATTCAAGCACAGATTAAAGCTCCCAAGAGCCCTGAATGTTTAAATTAACTCCCCTCACCATTGTTGTGACCCGGCGATGTGACAGCAGCGAAGAGAACGTGAGTTTAGGAGGGCATTTAATATAGTGGTGGGACGGGGAGGCTCCTCCTCGGCTCCTCCTTCCCCGGCCACCAACCCAGGGATGTGTTTGGTTTGGGCTGGGAACTGCCAGCACCGTCCTGGGGGTGGGGGGTGACACCCTGGGGCCCTGTGCGACCCTGGCTGTGGCACGGCAGAGTGACACGTGGAGGGTGGTGAGGGTGTGAGTGTGCAAGGGGGGGTGTGCAGGCACCTGGGGCTCTGCTGACCCCGCAGCCAGACCTGCCGCCCCGTCCGTGCCAGGGCTGGGGGGGTGATGCAACGCCAGCAGAGCACCCCCTGCCACCCCCTGCCCCTGGGGACATTCACCCTGTGTCGGGATGTGTCATTCCAGCCAGCCTGGAGCCAGGACAGGCCGCAGAGCCCAGCTGTGCCTGTGGGGCCTGGGCCACGCGGTGCCACCCCCATGCCCCTGAGCCCAGCGCTGTCAGGGACCCCAGAACGTGGCAGCAGCAGGAGGGGACAGGGGGTGGCCCTGCCAGGGGAGACACCAGTGCACACACACCCCAGGGCTGGCAGTGGTGGCAACTTGTGGCCACCATTGTGGCCAGGGAGGATGGGCACGGGAGGCCTGGGGTGGGTGCCAGCGGTGTGGAGGACAGGTGTGGGGGGCTGGTGGTGTGGCTGTCCCCTGCTGTCACCCTCCCTGAGGGACGTGGATGCCACGCACCAACCCGGCCAAGGGTGCCGGGACACCGGCTGCAGAGGGGCCAGCAGCACCGACAGAGCCACAACACGGCACCGTCACCGCTGTGTCACCTGTGCCACAACACGGCACCGTCACCGCTGTGTCACCTGTGCCACAACACGGCACCATCACCGCTGTGTCACCTGTGCCACCTGTGCCACAACACGGCACCATCACTCCTGTGTGACCTGTGCCACAACACGGCACCGTCACCGCTGTGTCACCTGTGCCAGTGACACCGCGGTGCCACCCCACGGCACCATCGGAGCTGTGTGACCCACTGACACCGCCGTGGCACTCCATGTCACTGTCACCACTGTGCCACCCTACAGCACTACTACAGCCGTGCCACCTCATGTCACGACTGTGCCACCCCCGTCCCCGCCACAGCCCCGTCACCGCCGCCATCGCTGTGTCACCGCGGCCCCG
>WEKX01023558.1:1711945-1757028 GCA_013390025.1 Pitta sordida
CGCGCTCAGCCCGTGTCTGCTCCGAGCTCAGTCCGTGAAACCCTTCTGTCCGTGATGCTGCGGCAGCACCGAACTTGTGGCTGCACAGCAAAGCTCCTCCCTGGGGTGAGGTTGGGGTGAGGAACGGCGTGGCGCTTGTTGGATCCCTGTGCCCCGTCTTTGGGGATGGGACTGTGCCCCTCGTACGCGACAGTGGGTGACTTGATGGAAGGACAACTTGAGGTGCTCACTGAGTTCTTGGGGATCGTGGGCCTCCCGTCCCTGCTGCCCTCTGCCTGTTTATCAACATTTGTGGGGTGGAATTTTACTGATAAACATCTGCCGGGCTGGCAGGAGGCCCCAGCAGACAGACAGACAGACAGGCAGAGCAGCAGAGCTCCTGGGAGCTCAGAGGCACCCGGGACATGGCTCTGCACAGTCTCTGAGAGCCTCGGGTGGAGCCTGTCCCTGCCCCCCGTGTGCTCACGGTGTCCCCCACAGGTCTGCAGAACGATCACAAGGCCCTCATGAAGCAGGTGGAGGAGGCTCTCCACCAGCTGCACGCCCGGGAGAAGGAGAAACAAGCCAGGGACGAGGCAGAGGCCTTGGCTGAGGCCATGAGCCAGAACCAGAGCCTGCCCCAGCCCTTCGCCAGAGTGAACGCCGTGACCCCGGGCTCCCCTGCAAGTGTCTCGGTAGGTTGGTCACAGCTCGTGGGGGAGGGTTTGTCTGGAGCCAGGGAGAAAGCAGATGGCTTTGTCTGTCTCCTGTCAACAAGTGGGAATAAGCTGGGGTTTGATGAGGGTGTCCCCCCTTTGTCTATACAATAGGACAGAGGAATGGGTGATTCCCTCTTCCTGTGGACACGGTGTGGTGTAGTTCAGTGTCACAGCACATCTCTCTCCATGTGCTGAGTGAAGGGTGACGCTCCTGTGATATTACCTGTGATATTACCTGTGTTTGGAGGATGCAGATGCTCATCCCTCTTCTGTCTCTGTCCAGGGGCTTCAGGTTGATGATGAGATCGTGGAGTTCGGTTCTGTCAACGCAAACAACTTCCAGAACCTGCAGAACATTGCCACAGTGGTGCAGCACAGCGAGGAGGTGAGCTTGTTTCTGCTGTGTCTGCGTTCTCCTGCCTGTCTCTGTTAGTCACAGCTCTTTCTGTGGAACTTGGATCTCTGGGACCATCATTTCCATGTCAGAAACAGTGTGAGATGTGGTCTGTGCTGCTGTAGCCTTGTCCTCTCACAGCATTGAGCTACTTGCTGCTGGCTGGAGGAGCTGACGGGTGTGTGCTCTTTGCTGTGAGCAGCTGCCAGCACTGCTGTGCCACCCTCAGGGACTGGCCAAAGAAACTGCAACAGCCATCAAGTCCTTTATAGTGGAAGTGAGAGATTTGCTGGAGTTGTCTCCACACAAACCTCTCTTCTTTCAGTTACAGCCCTGGGGATGGGAGTGGGCTCTGCTCCAACACAGCTCCCTGGGCTCTACGTCCTGGTACTCCAGTAAAAGAAGGAAGAAGAGATTTGACATATGGATGGAAAACTGAAACCTTATTTTTTTAATTTTTAATTTTTTCCTGCCTTTCAGAGACCCCTGAGTGTGACTGTGATCCGCGGTGGCAGGAGGGTGCACGTGGGGCTGACTCCCAAGCGCTGGGCCGGGAAGGGCCTCCTGGGGTGAGCTGATGTTTCATTTCCTGGAGGGGATGAGGCTTTCCCCAGCTCAGGGCACGTTTTCCTGAGCAGGGCCAGCTCTGGGCTCTGCCCCCGGTGTGTCAGTGCCCACTGGGACAGACCTGCTGGGAGCTGGAGCCTGATGGATTTGCCCTGTGATAGGAGGAGCTGAGTTCCATCAAATGCCTCAGGAAGGTCTCAGGGGCTGGTTTGTCTGGTAGAGGAAACCAGTGGAGGAGGGTTGTGGTGGGTCTGATCCATCTGGTGTCAGATCTGTCGGAGAACTGAGATTTTAATGTTTCCTTCTACTCTTTTCTTTTTCAGCTGCAATATCATTCCCTTACAGAGATGACCATTGCTTGGAAAACAGTAAAGCTGAAGCTTGTGCCTGCGTTCTGGGCACTGATCTGGTTTGAAAATGTCCCTGGGTGTTGTTGCTGTGACCTGGAGGGGTTCTGATGGAAGTGTCTGCAGTTCAGAATTGCACTGGTGGTCAGTGCAGAGTTGCAAGATGTGGCTTCTCATCTCTTCCACCTTTTATCACCTTAGAAAAAGACTCTAGAGAGACCCAAGCTTGAAATGCTCTTATTTGGTGACAATGGAACATTCCTTTCACATCCCCCCCCCATGAAATTCGTCACTGAACATCATCTAATAGATGCTGGAAACTTCTGGAGCACTTTTTGGTGCCTGTCGTAGGTGACAGGCAAGAAATAAGCAAGTCTGATACGTTATCTTCCCCATGTTGCCACAACTTTTAAAGTCACTGAACACACTGAAAGGATTTTTGGAATGCCCAGTTATTTGAAGCTCATGAGATAAGGAATAGGGGTTATAATTCTGCTTTGGTTAACTTTTAGTGGCTCACGTAGATATGATAAAAGTGCTCTTTATCTGGTGTGTCCCTCTTTTTTGTTTTATAATTATTTTTAAGAATCTGTTCATTAGTGGGAGCTGTTTTTTGGGTGCTGTCCCAGTTCCAAGCCGGGACAAGTTTTGCCTTTTTGTGTTTCCCATTTTCCCCTCCATCCCTGGGGAGTGGGGGCAGGGAGTGAGTGGTGTTTGGTCTGGGGTGTTGTCAGTGGGAACACTGAACTGGGGAATATCATTCCTAAACCACGACAGCTGCATAAACTGTTTGAGGGGGTTTCAGGGATGGCTGGTTTGTTTGAAGCTTGTTTCCAGTTGAACTTCAAAATACTCTCTCAAAACAATAAAACTGAGTATTGCCTCTCTCTCTTCTCCTGGAAGTGACTATTTGGGGCAGAGTTGGGTGGGTTAAATTGAAATCTGCACAGACACAAAATCATGAGCCCTGACCTGAGAGCTGAAGCCCAGGTGAGATGCAAGTCCTGCATTAGTTCTTCATAAACGGGCTGTGGCGTAAATAACACATCACACATAATGAGCAATTTAGTAATAAATAGCCACACCTGAAACAGATTGAAAAAATGGCCCATTCCAGGTGGGAATAAAAGCACCATGTCTGACCAAACGAAGCTGAACACAGCTGCCTCCTCGCACCTGGCAGAGATGGGTGTTGTGGTGGTGCATACCCCCTGTCTGCCCCCCAGGGAGGGCTGAGGACAAAGATCTACTTTGGTAAGGACTAAATCCTGCTCCTGAAGCTGCAGAGCTCACTGATGATGCCACAGAGGAGCCTCTGCAGGAGAGGAGAGAGAGTGGGAGGGGATAAAACTTTCTGGTCCCAGCAGGGTGTGTGGCTCCCCCCGGGCAGAAGCAAAAACAAGTTTAGAAATTGTTATTATTTGAGCTTAACAGCAAGGTTGGGTCAGCAGCTGGGATCACTTGGAGCTGATTATCTGCGGGGTAAACGGAGAGCTGGGAGTGATCCCTGGAAGTGGAGATCCTCTGCAAGTGCCGTCCTGGCAGAGAGCCGGGGCTGCTGTGGCAGCCGGGAGGGAACGGGGGACGATCTTCCTTTGGTTCCATTGCCCTGCCCAGGGGAGCCACGGGAGCAGAGCTGCCTGCAAATCCTTGGGGGGGTTATCGGATAAAGATCCCTCATCCCACCGCCCGAACAGGGACAGGGGGCGATCCCAAGGGACTTCGGCAGTGCCAAGAGGGATTTAGGCTTGGGCAGGGCGGAGGGCTGGATGTGTGTCCCCCCAGGCCCCTGCTTTGGGAGGGGGATCTGCCCTCCCTGGCAGCCGGGGGGGCTCAGGAGGGTCCCTCGTTGTCTCCCGCCGCCGTTCCCGATGTCGCCGCTGGCGCTGCCGGTGCCGCCGTTGCCCGGGAACGGCCGCGGGAGGCGGAGGGACGCGGCGAGCGGAGTGTCGGTGAGCGGGGGGGGACCCTCGGGGGGTGTCCGGGGGGATCTCCGGGTCTGGAGGGAGCTTGGGAACGACTCTGTGACCTCCTGCCCGCCGGGGCCGAGGGAGGGTTTTTCCCAGGGCTCTTTCCCGCTCCCGGGAAAGTTTTCCGGGCGTTAGGTTTTGGTGTTGGCTCAAATCCAGACCCGCGAAGCCGGAGGTGAACCAGGAGTTGCTCCGCTGCTTATGGGGGACTGGGACAAATCCCCCCCCCCGAAGGGAAATGTCCGTGCGCGGGCGGGCAGGTGGGGAGGGAGCCTGGGCTCGGCTGGAGTAACTGGGGCTGGCTGGGGCTCGGTGGGAGCGTCACTGGAGCTGAAAAGGGGCTCTGGGATCCATTTCCCAACTTCACAGGTGCCCCTTCCTCCTGCTGTGCCCAGAGGAGCCCACCGAGGGAAGAGCAGGAATAAGCAGCAAGCCCAAGGAGGTGTCTCAGGAAGGACAAACAGCTCAGGAGATGGATGAGCAGGTGAGGGCAGTGCCAAGACATGCCCTGGGGCAGATTCTGATGTAAACAGAGCCCTTGGCTCCAGAATAGTGTCCCGGGATGTCCCAGGGGAGGGGGAATGGGGGGCTCAGCAGAGGCATCTCTGGGCAGTCTCAGTCCAACCATCAATGTTTGCTGACACTTGAGCTGCCTGGAGTTACCTGAGCAGGAGGGAACCCGGCTCCTCCCTGTGCTGAATGAAATGTTACCCAACCTCTCTCAGAACCAGGGAAGGTGTCCAAGAGAGATTGCTTTGGGAAATCCAGTTAATCCAGTGGGGAAGAGGCAAAAACTGGTGTGGATCCCAAGAACGAGATTAGGTGGTCAGTGCTCAGATTGAGGGACCTGTGTCTGTGGGCTGCTGCCAGCTCTGACACCACAGGGCTGGTTAATACGTTTGCTGACAGGCTGATGAGGGGCTGAGAAGTCGGCACCCACCAAAACCTCCCTCCCTTTCCAAGGGTCCCCTTACTGCACCCAAGGAGAAGGAAGGACCACCAGAGGATGCTGGAGCACATGCACCAGAGGGTTCACAGTCATCTCGTTCAGGGATGAGGACCCCAGACACTCTGCCCAGCACCTGGGCGGTGAGCCAGGATGCACCGTGGGAAGACACTGCTAGGGCATCATGCCTGAAGGGTGCTGGACCCCCACAACCAACCCCAGCACTGTCTGAGCCCAAGGGGGCCGTTTCCAGCCCTCACTCAGGCTGTAGGGAACAGGACACACAGCAGAGAAGCGGGAAGGACAACCAGCATGACAGCTCTGCCAGCTTGGTGTGGGCAGCCACGCCTGGGATGTTATTCCAGAAGGACAGGGAGAGCAGCCCTGACTCCCTTGTGAGTACCAACAGGCACAGAGCCACCATGATGGTCCCCACAGCACCCAGTGCTCCTTCCCTGCTCTCGTCCCTCACACCACAGACCTTGTGTGGGGTTGTTGTCCTGGCTGCTCAGAGCCAGGAGCTGCCTCTTTCCTGCAGAACCTGTTGTGGGTGTTTGGCTACAACAGCAGCCTGGCTGTGCACAGCCTGATGGATGGGAAGGACCGGGTGCTCCTGTATGTCTCCTCCCACATGGCAGTCATCCACGATGTCCTGGGCAACAGGCAGTACCACCTGCAGGTCTGGCACACAATCCCTGCATCTCCATCCTTGTCCTTCCCTTTTCCCAGACCCTCTGCCTCCATCTCTTCTTTCCTCGGGCTCAGGGGTCACTTATAACTTTGCCCATGCAAAGGGGTGTGTTGCTCACACACTTGTTGCAACTCCCAACACAGGATGGTGGAAGGCACTTTGTGTTGGGTTGCAGCACTGATCTCGTGAGCAGAGCAGCTCAGGGAATGCTTTAAACAGCTCCAGGTCTGGAATCTCCAAGGCACTTTGCTGCTTCCCTTCCCCAGGGCCACACAAACGTCATTTCTTGCCTGTGTGTGAGTGAAGACAAGCGCTGGGTTGTGACTGCTGACAAAGGGCCGGACGCTCTGATCATCGTGTGGGACTCCTTCTCTGGGTAAGCTCCCAGGATCCTCCTCTTTGGAAACTCCTTATGTCCAGTAAATCACTTAGGATTGACTCCAGCCTCAGCTGAGAAGGAAATGGCAGAGCAGGAGGAAGGACTAAAGCAGCAAAGGAGCCAAAACCAAACTGAAGGCTTCACCATCCTCACCCACACTCATGGAACACTGAGATGGGGCTGAGCTCCCCCAGACTAAGAACATCACAGCTCCAAGCATTTATATGGGAGGAAGGGATGGATGGGACAATGAGGACCAGCCACAGTGCTGGTTGCTCCCACAGCAGCACTGGTGTTTGTGGCCTCCCTCCTTCCCTTCCTTCCTCCCTCCCTGCAGACCAGGGTGGGCTGTGCCACAGAATTTGCCAAGTGACTGCCTTGAAGGTGCTGTGCTGCCTTGGGCACCCACCAGGCATTTGCTCCGTAGGGTCCCGGTGCGCACCATCTTCGGGAGCCATCCAGAGGCCGGGGTCTGTGCCATTGCCATTTCCCACGATTTGAGGTATTTGGTGACCATTAGTGCTGGCACAGCGCAGGTAAAGAGAATATCTCCTCTTTTGCAGCCTTGCAGGATAGAGCCCTGGAGGTTTTTCCCAGTGCAGCACAGGGGAGGGGGGAATTTGGATGGGCAGAGCAGGAGGGAGGGCGAGTGGTTGGCAGAGTCATGGCTTGTTTTCACTGAGCCATTAGAAGACAGACCTGGATTTCATTAAAGTGAATGCTGCAGAGTTGAGAAAATGCATCTTAATTTGGGATAAAAGCTTCTGACTTCATCACTTTCATTGAAGCAATTTCTAGCATTATTTCCTGGAATTAATCACTCTGCTACCAGGCCATGCTGGGTTTTATCCTGCTCCAGTGTCTTGTGCCCCACCATCCACTGCAGCAGGGTTGGAACAAGGTTCATCTGGCTCCCCAAAGCTCCTAGAAAACCAACATGTCTTGTCTGGGCTTTTCTTCCCGTCTCTCCCAGAGAGTTTGTGTTTGGAGGTGGACTTTGCCCACAGAGAAACCCATGTGCAGCACGGAGCTGAGGCCTGAATTTGGGCACCAGGTGAGTGACTAAGGGGAGCAGAGGGACCGGACTGGACTGGACTGGGCAGCCCCACCTCCACCTGCTCCCATCCAGTACGGGGCTGCTGCTGGGTGATGGCTGGAGATGGGAGGCAGGATCACAGCCCCGTCCCTGGGGCACCCTGATGCGGTGCCGCATCCCAAGGGTTTATCCTCTGGGACATGGGAGACACAGGGTGAGGAGGGGACCCCGGGTGGGGTGTCCTTCCCCACAGCCCTGGCTGGGAAAGCTGATGGCCCTGTCGGCTCAGAGAGGAGGGAGCACAGGAAATCCAGCCTCTGTTTTCAGTTCAGTGCAGGTGGCGGAGTAGGGTTTGGCTAAAAGCAGATGTTTTGCAGGGAGAATAAGCAGACGGCATTGCTCAGCTGGGTGCTAATGCAATTCACACCTTTCAATTTCAGGATTATGTCATTTTTAATCCTCAAAATCCCCATGAGTTTGTCAGCAACAGTAAAACCCAGGTGATATTTTACCTGTGGGTAAGTAGGGACATGGGAAGTTTGTGTTTCTGGTGCCAGAAAGAGGTGGCACAGGGGGAACACACTTGTGAGGCAGTGTGGGCTGTGGGGACACGTGTCTGCCCACGACTGGGGTCACATTTTCTTGGCAGAGCTGCCCCTCACCCTCCCCACTCCCTGCCCTCTCTAGACTTCTGAATATTTGTTTGTCCTGAAGGTTTTCTCCACTTCCCCCAGGGCAATGCTGGTTTGCAGTATGGAGCACCATTCCTGAGCAACCAGGTGAGCTCAGGGGGAGCCACAGCATGTCACCCTCTTGGTTCTGCTCCTGGCAGCAGCATTGGCCCTTCCCAGCCCCTTAAACAAAACCAGTGGCCATGTCCCCAGCCTCACCCCTCGTCTCCTGAGGGGACAAGGCCAGGGCTGCCTGAGCTGAGGTCAGGAGGGGCTCTCTCTCCACGATGCCCCGCTGCATCTTCTCCTGGGGCTCTTGATGGTCCTGCCATGGGACTGGGAGGGAATGCCACGTGAGGACCGAACAGAAACATCTCTGCTTGGCGAGGGCAGAACCGGCGTCCAGGATGAACGCATGGCCTCGCCGCTCTCTCCACAGACCTTCAAGAGTGTGGTGGGACACTTCAGCCAGTCTGTTTTCCACTTCAACAGCTCGAAAGCTCTGACAGCCACCTGGGCTGGGAAGCTGGTGGTGTGGGATGCAGTCGATCCCTGTGTCCCCCCCAAGGAACAGCAGCCCAAGCCTCACGGAATGAAAGCCACCAAGGTGGTGTCTATGCAGAAGGACAGTCTCACGGTGCTCATGGTGTTGGAGAGGTAACAGGGTGGCTGTTTTCTGTAGCTGTAGGTACAGACCTCGAGTTTCTCAGCCATAGAAATGGCAGAGATAATGCTGATGGAGGAGTTTTAAGTCACTTGGGCAGCGTGACAGGGAAATGCCACAGGAAAGTGCTGCGGGTTTATGACCTAATTTTCCAGCAATGGGTTTGGCTGAGGGGGAAAAAATAAGGTTGAAAAGCTGTGATGATGTGATGCCAGCTCTGCCGGGGTGGCTCAGACACTGACTCAGCCTCCTGGCCGTCACCGGCAGAGGGAGCAGACAGCCACCAAACACCGCGACAGCCTTGGGGACAGGGCAGAGACACGGCACGGGCAGGGGCACAGCAGAGCCGCCAAAGTTGCAGAGCCCTGGGCTTCCCCCCACACCTCCGTGCAGGGCTCTGCTCGTGTGCTTGTGAGAGAAATGGGGACGGGAATTCCTTCTGCCTAGGGATGCCATCCAGATAGGATCTGGGAGCTGTTGATCAGTGTGTTGGTTGATAACTTTCCCTTCCTTGCAGCTGCCTAGTAACAGGTGATGTGAAAGGGAACATTAAATTCTACGATGGGGAGCTGCTGCTCCTCTGGTCCTACAGCCCCAGCAAAGTGGGTCCCATCCGGTCCCTCTCCTTCTCCACAACCCTCCGTGATCCTCCTGGTGCCTTCCCAGAGAGCAACCGGCCCTTCCTCACCAGGTGAGTGTCTTTTTACAAACCCAGGTCTTCTGTGGTCAGTGAAATCTGCCCCGTGGGCTTCTGCCTGGGGTGGGGCAGTTTTCAGCCCTGTTCCCAGGCTTTGGAGCAGGACAGGGTCAGGAAGGCAAGACAAGAAGGGAATGTGCCCTTTTATTCCACTTCTTTCTCTTTGGAGAATTTATCCTCTCTCTGCCTTCAGACCCCAGTGATCTGCCAGCAGCTACCAAACTCCAGGTGGGCTCCAGCAGCTTCCTAAATTCTGAACTTGATGGGGTGCCTTGGCACAGACGCGGCATCAGTGCAGGCACAGTGATGCTCAGCTTCTGTGTCACGTATCGGGCACACCAGGCACTGCTAATGCCGAGCCTCCAGCTCGCAATGGGCCCCTTAATCCTCCCCTTAAGCCTCTCCCATGGACGGCTCTACCCAGTTGGATTTGACCCTGGCTCGGGAAGATAATCAGGGCTGTGGCACCAGCACTGGGCTGCACCACATCGACTCCGGGGCTTGGGACAGCCCCAGCCTGTCCCTCCGTGTGATGTAGCTGTGCCTGAGGATTTATAGGGAGTCTGTGGGCCAGATGAAGCTGTTGTGTGGCTCCATCCAGCCTGCAAACCATATGTCTCTCACTCATGTCAAGATTCTCCTGGCAAGGTTTGCTCTCAGCCACACGAGTTTTCCAAAGCGCCATGTGGGACAGATTCCTCTCCAGCCTGGAGCAGTGCCCTGGGGAATGGTTTGGTTTCCCAGTCGGTCTCTGTTGTCTCCTCTCTCTTCCTGGGTCACTGATGCAGGTCCTGCTGCTTGCAGCTGCTCTGGGCAGCACAAAAGGCAGAAAACCAAAGGGGAAGCCCTGAGCCTGCTCTCCTCAGCAGGCTGGTGGGATCAGGAATGGTGCTGGAGAGCACAAGGGACATGAGACAGAGCTCAGAGCCTGGGCCAGATGTGCATCTGATGGCTGTCATGGGCCAGGTAACAAAGAGGCTGCATTTCCCCACCCGTGCAGCCACACACGTCTGTCTGTGCAACTCCAGGACAAGGCTCCAAGGAGAACATAGAGTCCTTTCCAGCAACTCAGGGACCCCAAGAGAGCTGGAGAGAGACTTTGGACAAAGATATGGAGTGACAGGACAAGGGGGGAATGGCTTAAAATTGACAGAGGGCAGGGTTATATAAAGAAGAAATACCTCACTATAAAGGTGGGGAGGCCCTGGCACAGGTTGCCCAGAGAAGCTATGCATGCCCCATCCCTGGAAGTGTCCAAGGCCAGGTTGGAGCAACCTGGAATAGTGGAAGATGTCCTTGCCCATGGCAGGGGGTGGAACGAGGTGAGCTTAAAGTCCCTTCCAACACAAACCAGTCTGGGGTTTCTGTGTGGCTGTCTATTGTCCCTTTGACTGGGTCCAAACTCTCAGTCCTCAGCCAGACTGAAACTATATATATTTATGCTGTAACACACATAATTATCATATATCTGTTTTACACATCCCCAATCCTACAGTGAGACCCTCTCTGTGAGCAAACAGGAGCTGCCCTGTCCGAGTGTGGGACTGAGACTGTCCTCTGACCTTGTCCATGGCAGTGTGGTCAACGTGGAGCCACTGGCAATGGTGGCGTGGAGACATGTGGAAAGACTGCTCAGAATATCTTCAATTGCCCATTTGTCTGTCTCACGCACCAGTGACTCGCACACGGCAGAGCTCCCCAGATGTCATTCATCTGCTGGCTTGCCCAGCCAAGTAGAAAATGGAACTGGCTCCAGTGTCTTCCTGTGGTGACTTCCCAGGTCATGAATACAAAGTGCCACCTGCCTTCCAGGTCAAGGAGCGTTTGCATATTGCATATCACAAAATATAAGTGATTGTCCAACCAAGTTGCCAAAAAGAGACCGATGTGTAATATGGCTTGGAGGGACGTGAGCCAGCGAGTCTGATTCATCAAATTCTGTTTCTCTCGCTCTAAACAGGAACTTTATCCTTTCAACCTCTGATGCAACCGTGTTCCATGTTGCAACAGACAGCACAGACTTTGAGAAAGTCCTGGAGGAGGCGAAGGGAGCTGTGAGTGCCATCGCCTGTCACCCACAGCAGACACTGGTGGCTGTGGGGAGTCGCTGTGGGCTGCTGAAGGTGTGGGACTACTTGGAAACCAAGTACCTGACTAGCAGGATATTCACCCAGGCCGGTATCCAGTGCTTATCCTACGACCCTAAAGGTATCCCAGCCTCCTGCCCCCCCCTGTGTGCCAAGCACTGGGCTTCCCGGCTGTCGTGAGAGTCACTGGTGTGTTTCCCAGGTTATTTTCTGGCCGCTGGCTTTACCGATGGAAGCGTTTACATCCTCGACGCAATTTCCCTCCAGTCCAGCTGCACGGAATTCCAGCTCTCGCAGGGTCCCGTGACTCACGTCAGCTTCTCTCACGATTCCGAGTACCTCGCGACGGCTGTGAGCTCGTTTTTTCCGCCCGGGGGTTTACGTGTGCTGCTCTTGCTGCAGCGCTGGGAGGGACTGGGAATTGCGGGACGTCCTGCGAGGCACGGAGGGGCTGTTCCTCCCCGGGGGCTTCGTGACTCTGAGATGCTTTTCCTGGCTTGAAGAGTAACTCTGTAAAAACTTCCCCAGCCCCAGCTGCTCTGCAGAGCTGCTGCTGGCAGCGTCCCATCTCTAACTTTAACTTTAGAGGCAAATCTCAGCTCTGAGTCCATCGGTAGGAAGGGCTGGAGCAGGGATTTCCTCCTGCCTGGCGCTCTGTGAGGGGGGCTGCTCCCTCCATCCCATGTGTTGAGGCAGCGTTGAAGCATTTTGGCACAAAAGTTGTAGCAACAGGTGTTGATTTGGACAAAGCCAGGATTCCCCTTTCCTGCTCATATGCCAGGGCACAGCAGTGGGAAGCATCTTCCCTGTGATTTCTGGGGAGTCAAATTGCTCAGTTTACTGCCCCTCTGGGTGAGCACGGCAGGGAGTGACTTGGATGCTCCAGCCAGTCTGTGGTGCTCTTGTGGTGCCACCCTCGGGACAAGGTGCCCAAATCTGTCTGGCCCAGTGTTCTATCCTGGCTGTGACTCTAAACATCCTGGTGGAACTCCAAAACTGGAAAGGCCGAGCGAAGCCCACAGGGGACACACCAAGGCGGCACTGCCAGCCAGGAGAGGTGTTTGGGGATCATGGCTTGGTTGACTTTTGTGCTGTTGTTGCAGGACGAGAAATACTCAGTGATTGTTTACAAGAGTGTCCTGCAAAGCGGGCGCAGGTGCTGGGAACACCTTGCAGGGCTGGAGTCCCACTACAAACCCATCCGGAGCCTCCTCTTTGGGGTCCAGTCAGACGGCAACAAGCCCAGGCTCCTGAGCCTCGGCAAGGACCGGCAGCTGGTGAGTGCATGCAAAAGTGGAGTTTTGTTGTTAAAGTGGGGGCTGGACAAAGGCATCAAGGGAGACTGTGTATTTGGTGCTGTGGCTCCCAAACTCTCTCCCCACCAGCTCCATTTCTGGGGCTGAGGCCCTGCTACTGCAGGAGATGCTGCATCCAGTTAATCCACAAGGTCCAGAGTGATGGCAGACCACAGAGGAGTTGCTGTTTCCTTGTCTTCCCTCCAGGTTGAATACGACCTGAGCAGCAGCATCAAGGACCACTTGGTGGTGACACACCAGGACCGGGTGGAGCAGATGGCAGTGCCCCTCTGCTTGGCCTGGTACCCACAGCTCGGCCCTGAGCCCTTTATCCTCACTGCCAACAACTGCTACAAACTGAAGCTCCTCAATGCGACGACTAAAACGTGCAGGTAGAGGATTGATTCAGGCCTACAGCTGCACTCTGCCGTTCACTAACGTGTCCTCTAGTAAGGTTCTGGCTGCAGGTGGGCCTTGGTCTGCTCAGCTCATTGGACTTGAGATGTAGCAGTTCAGCATCAGATAAAGAGACAGAAGGGCACACGAGCAAAGCGCAATAATCCCTGAGCACTAAACTGATTTCTGAGCCCCAGTGTGGTCCCTTCTAGCCAAGGACCCTGTCCTATCCTATTCTCTCAGCCAGCAGCACAAAGCTTTTGCATCCCCTACACCTCCCATATCTACCCATCCTTCCACACAGCAGCCATTCAGAGAGGGAAAAGGTTTTGTGAGCCCTAGAATGGATAAATATGTTGTTTGTCTTCAGAAAGACCCTTTTGGGACCAACCTATGGCTCCCCCCTGGAGAAGATACAAATCCTCCCAACAACAAGCCTTGCAGACCCTCAGCAACACTACCTGGTGTACGTTACAAAGGACAAGGTAGGAGCTGCACCTGCCCCAGCTGTACTTGCCGAGCTGGTGGCCCTTCAGGAATTTCACTGGAGACCAAACCATGGTCCTGTCTGAGTGCTGGGTGAGCTCCTGGGAGGAGGAGGCAGCACTGCCCCAGTGTGCAGCCCTCCCGTGAGACCCCCAGCCTGCCCAGGCTGTCCCTCTTTCCTTACAGGTGGGCCTGCAGATGTTGCCTGTTGATGGCAACCCCCACAAGTCCTCAGCCTTCATCTGCCACCCAGATGGTGTCTCTGACCTTGCCATCTCCTACGATGGACATTATGTCTTTACAGCCGGAGGGAGCGACTGCACTGTTATGAAATGGAAGGTCAACCTAAAGTGAGTGTGGCAGGAAGGAGAAAAGAGCCTTGTTACCACTTTGCACAGCTGCTGGGTCAACACAGCTGAAGCAAACGCTCCTCAGCATTTACAGTGAGAATGGGGCTTTTGTCCTGAAAGGCCTCTGTGTCCAGAGGAGTTAAAGCAGGCAGGGTGCTCATGGAGTTTGTCTGCAGGGCTCTCCTGAGCAGGTGATTAAAGTTCTGCAGCTTTGCCCTCCTTCCACAGCACTGTGCCCATGGCCAGGAGAACAAACTGTACCTGGCAAGGGAGGTCATGGGGTGAAGGACAGGTTCCAGCACTCCTGGGAGCAGGACACCCACCACTGGCTGAGAGGAGCCTGAGTGAAGGCTGGCATCACTGCTTAATCCTGGGGGCTGCCAGCTCCCAGACACATGGCCTGACACTGGGTTCATTAAGAGCTCATTAACAGTTCAGCACGGTGGGCATGTGCCATGCTGGGGGTGGCAGTATGGCAGTGGAGTCAGCCTAGATTGCAATGACCTGTCAGACGCCAAGCAGCTGTGTGGGGTGGCAGCTGAAACAGCAGGGACATATCCTGGGGGGGTTTTGTTCCCCTTTGTGTGATGCAGCCACACAGCCATAGGGGGGATTAAGCCAGCAACTCTTGCAGGGGGTGGCCAAAGTGTCTATAAAATACTCCGGAAAATGGTGCCCAAATTGTAAGAAGCTGGGCAGGGGATTTCGTGATCCTTGTGAGGTCCAGTGTGATGGGGGATTTTCAGTGGTAGGCTGGGACTAGAGGAGCAGCACCAGCTGCAGGAGGAGCTCACAGGGTGACTGCTCCTACACAAGTGTCTGCTCTCCAAATGGGATAGGCATTTGCTAGGAAATCCCCCCAGCGTTTGAAGACTGGATATAGGACAAGCCACCTTAATCCTATAAAGCTTTGCTTACATGAATAAATGGACTGCAGTAAATGGGGTGGCTGGAAGGGTGAAGGCAGCTTTAACAAACGAGGATCTCCAGGCTCTGGCCCAGAGCATCCCCAATGAGCTCTGCCAGGATTCCTCCACCATTCTCTGCAAGTCTCCCTCTGCCAGCTCCCACGGGCAGCGGTGCCAGACACGTGCTCCCACGTGGCAGCAAAGGCAGGATATATATTCTGGTTGCTTTGCATGTCAAGGACCAAAGCTGTTCGCTGTACCACCCAGGCAGGGCAGAGGGCTCTCCCTTGGGACTGTGGCTGCAGGTGCCCAGCAGAGACACGTGTACAGAGACACAGAGCTGTGAATGACATGACAACCGACAGGGCAGCACGGAGCAGCTTCACACCCCAGGGGCTGGAAAGGGTGTTTAGTTTGTGCCAGAGCTGGGATAGTGTGGCGCTCTCTGCCAGTCTGTGCTGGTTTGGGGTTTTTTGAATCCTGCACGTCACCCTGCTAGCACAGAGCACATCTCCTGGCTTCTGGCAAATCGACCCATGGGAGCTGGCTTTGAGTTTTCTCTCCTTTATTTGCCTTTTGCTGTGCACCTGTGCCACCCTCATCTTCTGGGGACAAAGGCTTTGTGGTTAAGACATGTGCTGGTCTTGTGTAAAACGCTCCTTGCAGGTACTGCTCGCTCAGAGGGAAGCCCAAAGGGTGCTGAGCCAGCTCACCTTCATGTGCCAGAACAAAAGAAACTTGGGTGGGAAAGCAATGGGTTTATTTATTTTCTTTTCCACTTTGTGTGGCTTAAGCAGTCGGGGGTCAGGATAAGCGACATTTTAAGGAAGGCAATAGAATATAAATGATCCTTCTTTATAATGGTTGGCCAGGGTCCAGGCAACATTGAATTTCTATGTAATTTGTTTTTAGAGTGAAGTTCTTGATGAGCTAATTATCATTTTATTGCTGCTTCTGGCATCTCGTGCATCTCCACTGTGTTTAATACCCAAATAACTTAATTATGAAAAAGACATGAGGCTTGCAAAAATCCCCCAGTGGAAGCAGCACTCCAGAGGGGTGTGTGAGACTCTCAGCCTTGCTGCCAGGCATGGGGCATTATGTGGCAATGCCACGCTGTGATTGCACTTCCAGGCTTGGTTTATTTTTACATCTGCACAAGCCAAACGGATCCTTTTGGCTCCAGCCGCCTATGAAATTGAAACAGAGGTGGCTACTCAGGCTTTCAGTTTAATGCCGACTGCACCTGCGACACCGTCACCCGCCACAGCTCAGGAAGTGGAGTAATGGATTGCACTGAGTTATTGGGGGAAAACGTGTTAGATCAAGGACCAGGGAGCCTGGGTTTGTGTGGTTTATTGCAAACACCAAGCCCCAGCCTTCCTTGCATGTTCAAAATGCTGATCCAGCTAATTCATCTCCCTCAATGTCTCTATAAGGAAGCAGAAAAGCTAAATGCCAGACACCGAGTTCAAGTCCATGGAAAAGCTCCTGGCTCCCAGCCCTGCACTCATTCCACTAAACAAGAGGACCATTCAGTAATAATTAATTCCCACACTGTGCTATTGTATGTAAAACCTGGGTATGAAATACGCTGTAGAAGTGCAGCTGATGATAAAATAGCACATGGTTCAAGGCAGTGCTTTTCTTTCCTGAATTCTGAGGCCCAGGGATTTTATTTATTGAAATAAATAAATGTGAGCAATGACTAGAAAGGGAACTGTGAATGCTCTCCTCACATGAACCCTTCGTCTGCCTTCTTTTCTCCACTTCTCCCAGTGCCTTGGATGCTGCTGCTTTCCTGGGTGGGGAGGACTTGATCCCGTTCTACAACCTCCTGGATGGCGGCAGAGAAGGCGAATTCTTCAGGGTAATTGTGCTCACTGTGAACACGGTTTGGCCACATCTGCTTGGAGTCTAGGATTCATTTATACAGACCTGACATTTCTTTATTTCTTGTCCAGCTCTCCTTTAACAGCAATGTCATTGATAAGCCTGGTAGTAAATCCCAAAAGAAGCCTTATCTTTCACGCCTGTTGGTAGCTGAACTTTACAGTATTTGTTTGAATCCCTGGCAGGAACTGGAAGAGTATTTTTACTATGCCCAGCTGTGCAGCCAAGGTATCGATACACTGGAGAACAGAGAGGTGTCAACATATATTCCCTTGGAGGAGATTCCGTCTGTAATGAGAGCAGTAGGATTTTATCCATCAGAGAAAGAGGTTGGTCCATTGTTTTTATTGCTGTTGTTAAAAGAAAAAAAAAGAACAAGACTGATTGCATTTACCGAATGTGCTGAGGGCCGGATCCTGACCATTGCCATGCTAGATGGCTCTGGGGTATCTTTCTTGGCTTTCAATGTATTTAACTGGTCTGCATCAATAGAGTGGTGGTCAGAATGTGGCAGCAAATCCCTCAAAAAGTAATGATTCCTCATTAGCAAGTTGTGCAATTTCAGGGGCTGAGCAAACCCAGAGCCCGATGGTTCAAAAGTGTTCAACAAGACAACCTTAGGGTCTTCTGGAGGTTGGGTGCTCTGGCCACTGCAGACATGGGCTTCTTCACAAAGTGAAAGTAGAGGAATGAATCTTCCTCTGGCTCCCCAGGGCAGCAGTCTCCATCTTTCCAAAATCCCCAAGCAAAACGCTTTGGTGTCTCTGTGACTTCTACCAGTGACTGAGCAGTATGTGGTTGGAGGATGTGGTTGAGTCGCTCCAGGTTGGATGGAGACTCAACCAGAGTGTCCCACATGTGTTACCAGTGTGGGTGGGAATATCCAGCTCATTTGGACATCAACAGAGTCTCTTTTTCTTGTTCTGCCTGGGACCAATGAAAGAACGATTTCAGATGGAGAGAGCAGCGTTTATTCCCATGGAATGTAAAGCTCTTTCATAAACTGATAAACTCTGCAGAAGTTCTCTCTGATGTTGCCTTTCAGGTTGCAACAGCAGAGCTTCCTATCAAACATTTCTCAAGAGCTTTTTAGCTTCAAATTTTACAGCAGACAGAGACAACTGATTTAATACGAGTGCTGCTTCTTCCCCTTTTGTGGCTGTTTCTCCAAGGCAGTTTGTCTTGTGTACAGACCTCATTTGTAATGTGTAACCTGACAAAAGGGTAATTAAAGCACATACGAAAAATGAATTACTCAACCTGATGCAAGGAAGTTTAAATAACGGGCTCTTTGCACCAGCCCCAGCAGGAGGGCTCTCCCAAGGGAAGTAGTGCATCACTGAGCTCCCCTCGTCTTTCTGCGGGGGAGGTTGTTCATCTCTGCCATGGCACAGGAACCCACCGGCTGCTGAGACGCTGCTGTGAGTCAGAGCCACCCCATCTGCCCAGGGATGCTCTGCCAGGAGAGCCAGCAGATGGGAGGCAGGACCTTTGCCACAGCCACCGTCTAACAGACGTGCTTTGGAGCCCCCCCAGCCAGCAAATGTTTGAGCTGGGTCTGCTTTGCCCTGGTGTCAAACTGTGGTGTTATCTATACCCTCATACCGTGCTAGAGTTCTTCCTTGGGTTATTACATTTTTGCTTCTTGAGGACAAAGAGAATGTATTCCCCTGGAAAACCTTTCTGGCAGAATAACTGATAACCCCCACCCCTGCCCCAAATTAAAATATAAACAGCATTTCAGGCATGGAAACAGAGGTGCTAAGCTGTTGTGAAACCAGGCAACTTACAATCTGCTTTTTGAAGCGGGGAGGACAGTAATAAAATCCAGAGGGAAAGTTCATCTCTCTCTAGAGTGTTTTAATAAACGAAATGCAGGAGGGAGAAAAGGCAGCTTGGGCTGACTAGCAATGCTTTTGGGAATTGCTGTTTTTCTTTTGTAGTTCAGTGGGGTTGATATAAAACCTAATCCCAGATCAGCCAGAGCTGAGTGAAAATGACTGTTCTTGCTTGGTGTGACATTCGCTACAGGGAAAATAGAAGGCTGAGATTTCCCTCCTCCCCAGGCTTCATTCAGTGGAAAAACTTGTGGCACAAGGACAAAGGCCCAAGGCTGAATGCAAAGTCCTCTCTGGGGAGATCTTGCATCAGCCTCTCCTCCCAGGAGCAGCAGGCTTGGTACGTGTTGGGACAGGGAATTCTCCCGGCCTTTCTCTGCTGCCCCTGGACCTCCGAAGGGGCTGTGAGTGCAATGAGGGCAGGGAGCAGATGCTGCCTTTGGGACACACATCTGCACAGCTGCCAGCGGGGCTGACTCACAGCCCCAGACTTCGGCAAAACCACTACTACCCAGCACGGCCAGCCTGTTTGTCCAGGAGGGGAGCACAGGGTGACAGCCCCACTGGGCACATTTTGGATTTGCCTGTGCACCAGACACCTGTCAGAGGTAGTGGGGAAGGTTGTTTATGCCAGCCGGGGTGTGCAGCCTGGCGATGTGGGGACTCTCAAGCGTGTGCTTCCGCAGCAGGGATGGTGTTTACTGCTCTGTGGCTTGCGTGCCCGCTGTCCCCAGAGTGCAGGCACAGCTGTGGCAAAGGTACCAGTGACAGCTGCAGAGCCACCCAGTGAGTGCCTGTCAGGAGAGAGAAAATATCCAGAGTGACATTGGGTGTGCCATCCCCATCGTTACCTGGTGTTGCCAGCAGGTGTGTAACTGTTGGCTGTGCCCATCCTCAGCAGTACCAGTACATGGTTATGGTACATTGGCATCCACCAGATCGGAAACTGGGCCGCTGCTCTTCAACAAATGTGTAACAATCTGTCTCGTCTCGATCTTTAGATTGAAGAAATGATAAGTGAAGTAAAATTCAGCAAGTGTGTGGATGCTGGAGAACAAGTGACAAAAATCAATCTGGGGGATTTTATCAAGCTTTATATAAATCATCGACCTGCGCTTGGCTTGTCAATGAAAAGCCTACGACGAGCGTTTCAGGTTCTTGGTTATGATAACGAGAAGGGAGACAAAGTTATTGACAGAGGAGACTTACTGTCTCTGCTTCAGTGCAGAGGTGAGTTACTTCCTTTCTAATATTAGCTTTATGCTTGCTAGTTCTGCCTGCAATTTCAGAACTTACTGCAGCAAAAAACTGATCTGGAACTAGAGCCTGGTAACCAGGGCAGGCGTGGGGAGCCACCTGTCTTGAGATTTTAAACTGAATAATCGCATCTATTGTCTCAGCTGCATTTCTTTTACTGCTCTGGAAATTTCTGCTGGCCCAAGGTATCTTGGCTGTCCGTGTTAATGTTCCAAGATACGAAATCAAGACTTTTCTCCACCTTCCTCTTCCTCCTCTCTGTGAAAATGTCTGCATGGTCTGTGGCCTGTGCCAGGAATTCTCCAGTGGGAATAGAAGCTCAAGCCCCTGCAACTGCAGTGTAGCCAAAAGAGCTGTCAGCATCAGAATTTCTCCCTCTGATAAACGTTTTTTCCCAAAATGTAATAGGGAAGAACAGTTTTCCTCAGGAACATTTCCCTGTGTTGGGATCATGTATGTGTTTGCCTCCATCTCAGAGAAGTCGAACGCTCTTCCCAACTGTCCTGTTTGGTTTGTGCACTGCTCTGGTTCAAGGTCCTGTCTAGTTTTATTGCTCCCAGCCCCATAACCCACGTGCTGGCTTTGCTGTGTCGTGAACAGGAGAGCAGATGACCGAGGATGAGCTGGCCCAGTGTCTGACCATCCTGCTGGGCAGGAGACGCGGGAGACAAGGATCTGAACCGGACACCTACGATCCCTCAGGTACAGGATTAGCGTTCCACACAGCACAGAGGCAGGATTGCTTCAATTCCCAAATGGAATAATTTAAATTTCAGCCCCATTTACCCTGTTAGGCCAAGAGCTGTCAAAACTGCTCAGACGGGATGGCAAAAATAGCCACAGAGCTACAGACTGTCCTTCATCCACGCAGCAATCACACGGGTGCAGCTAAAAATAAATGGACAATGAACTATAACTGGGGCCTGACAAGATTACATTGCTGTTTATCTGCTGGCTGGAACTGAAATTAGAAACACACAGGGAAATCCCAGTGCTGGTTTCCCCAGGCAGCAGTGCCCATTGTAACGGAGCTGTTGGTAACGACCGCATTTGTCTGCAATTTATGTCCCAGTCTACACCAGTCTGGAACAGCAAATTACACCATTGATTTCTGCCAAGAGGCTGCATTTAATTGCCCATTGTAATTGGAACTGCGCTTTTGTATGATTTGTGTCCCAGTCCCCACCAGTTTGGAACAGCAGCTGTTTGGGGTCATTGGCAATGGCAATGCAGAATCCCTGGATTCCTTGAGATCCCAAAATCACGTTGAACCTCTGGAGTGTAAAAGTTGTCCCATGGCCCCTCTCGGGCAGGGATCTGCTGCAAGATGAGGCTCACAGGTTTGACAGGTTCAATCCCTGATATACACACATAAAGTGTTAAGCCAGTAAACCATTGCTTCTCCATGATTACTTCACTTATAAATTCTACTGATCGGGAAAGGCATTTTTACATCACTACCATGTGTCTTGTCTTGTTGTCACCTCTCTCCAGGTGCAGCAGCTTTGATTGAAGAAGGAATTCCAGCAGAAATCACAGCAGAGACATTTGCTGCTGACATTCTTGGCTTACCTATTGCTGCAGCAGAAAATAAGAACAGAAGGAAAGAGATGAATCTCTGACTCAGAATCACAGCTGCCACAAGGTTTTCTGTTCGTTCCGACTTTCCAAACTCCTCGAATGTCTGCAACATTTGTGTTTATTACAAAGTAAAGGTCACATAGTTGCATATCAGCTGAACTCTAATTTAGCACATGCCACAATGTAGGGAAATACTGAGGTGGTTGTAAAGAATGAAGGAGGTGGCCACCCCAGCCTTGGCTGGAACCGTCCTAGAATTCATTTCAGGTGGGATTTTGCCAGATGCAGTCTATTTTCATTATGTTAAGACAGTATTCATTTGTGAAACCTGACAGCAAAAGAGCGATGTGAAAGTACTGTATTGATTAAATACACTGATAAATGCTTGGACAGGCCAGAATGGATTTGTAATTATAAGTCCAACAGGCCTCAGTAAAGAAAGGAATACGTTAAATAATACATGTGGTATACATTAAGCCCAGGTTTCCCTTTTGGCCTTTAAAACTGACTTTTTCTTTCTGAAAGTAGTAATTCCAATTAGCAGAGTAATACCAATGGGACGGCGTCGCACCGTGTGTGTATAAACAGCATAATGAGGTTGATACGAGTTGCTGCAGAAAGATCAGTGAAGTGCTGTTGAACAGGCTTCCTTCTTTACATCATCCTCGGCATCAATTTGAATAATAATGTGGGCCCTTAAGAAGCTTTCCTTTCACAGCAATGTTTTTTAAACAGAGGTGGCTGTTGTGTACTCTGAGAGCATCTGTGATTGTACAATTAGTACGAGGAGGAGCAAGGTGTGCGCCAGGGAGGAGTTAATGAAGGAGTCCAGCAGTCACAGGACATTGTCTGTGCCAATCACCGTCTGTGCCAGGAGAAATGCCCTGTGCCAATCACTGTCTGTGCCAGGAGAAATGCCCTGCAGAGCATCACCTGCCACATAACCTGCCCCTTTACCCTCTGTGTTCATGCACTTCCATGGATCTGTATCTTAAAAGCAGCCTAATTCCTGGACATTCCTGGATTTAAGGCAGCTGAGGAACTTTATAACCACTGGAAAAAGAAATCAAAATCTGCTCGTTATGGGTTTCTGTTAATTTGATGATTTATTTACCCCCTGTTGAAGGAGGGATGTTTTGCTGAGGGGAGCTCAGGGACTGGCACAAGGACGTGTGTCGTGTCATCGGAGAGCGCCGGGACACAAAACCAGGAATTATTCCTTTGTAAAGTTCTCTGAGGTTTCTAAAACCTCCAGCTTTGCTTTGCAGTAAAATTTAGTAGTGCTCGGGGTGCTGCCGGACTGCATCGGTTTGTCGCAGCATCCGTAAGGTTGGAAAGGACCTCCGGGATCACCGAGCCCAGCTTGTGACCCAGAGCACGGCCCCGAGTGCCACATCCACTGTTGCCTCAAACCCCTCCGGGGCCGGTGCCTCCATGTGCGGCTCACTGCCTCCCTAACACCCTCCCTGCGCTGAGGCGAGCCGAACTCGCATAAACTTTGTAATTCTGCGGCAAGTTACGGCCCGAGCAGGGGGAGGGAGGGGGGGGCGGAAAGAACGTGGCGCTGCGCTCGACAGAACAAACACGGCGTAGGAAAACCAGCGGCAGGAATTCTGGAAGCCGCGGACGGACGGGCTCCTCTCCGCCCGTGGCTTCCCCCCCCCGCGCCCCTCACGCTGTTCCCGCCACCCGCCCGNGGCCGAGCCCCCTGCCCGCCGCTCCCCGCACGCCCCGGGCCCCGCTCCGCTGCCGGGCCGGGCTCCAGGGCGGGATTGTCCCGCCGGGATTGTCCCGCCGGGATTGTCCCGCCGGGATTGTCCCGCCGGGATTGTGCCGCAGGGATTGTCCCGCAGGGATTGTCCCGCCGGCCGCCCCTGCCAAGGGGAGCGGGCCCGGGGCTGCTGCGTCTCCCGCGCCGGGGGAAACGGGGCGCGGAGAAGTGTTGTGGAAAGAGGCAAAAACACGTTAAAAATACCCCGGGAAAACCCCCCGAGAGTTTTTTGTTCGGTGGTTTGGGGTTGTTTGTTTTTTTGGTTTTTTTGGTCGTTGCCTGTTTAATTTTTTATTTTACCTCTCTCAAGTTCCCGAGGTTTGCGCGTAAGAGCCAAAGCGGAGAGAGAGCGCGAAGCTGCCCCCGGATCCTCGCTGAAACCACACCATGAAGGGTCATTCCCCACCTGGACGAGTCCTTTTTGTTAGGCCTTCAGCGTGTTTTTGACATTTTTCCCGCTTTCGCTTCTCTTTCTTTCTTTATTTTTCTTTCCTCCTCCCGCTTTTGTTCGGAAGCCCCGCACGAGGTGTGGAGACAATGCCGGGTTCGGGATGGGATGCGGGGCAGTGCCAGCCTGGAGCCACAGCCCATCCTTCTCCCGGCGAGCTGTGGCTGTTCCGTGGTTTCCGTGTGTCTCAAAAATAGGTTCTTTCCACAGGCGGAGAACGCGGGGTGTGGGGCGGGGAATGCCTTGGGTCGGTGTTACCCCCCAGCTGGTTCGTACCTGCTGGAACCGGGGGGCACTTGTGCTGCCAGCCTCGGCTCACGCTTTGTTTGCCTTGAAAGGAGAGGGAAATAGAGGATGGAACGCTGGGGTGGAAGGGGTTGTTGGGTTCTAAAGGGCCTCGAGCACATGAATGGGGCCCTTTGGCGTGAGCCGGACAAAGAATCGGGACGTGTGTCCAATAACGCCGGGCACGGGGTGTGGGTTTCAGAGGATCCGGGCATTGTGTGGGGCTGGGGTGGGTTCAGGAACTCTCTTCTGCTCGGGGGGGTGTTTGTAGGTGCGGTTTGCTGACGGCTGGGCCGGCTCTGGGGGGGTCAGGACAATGTGTGACAGGACTTTTGTTGCAGCAGGAGCGCGGTTGGGTGTGTGGGACTGTTTTGTGTGTAGGTGTTTCATTCATGAGCTCAGCGCGCTCCCTTTGAATCCTTGTTTGCGGAATTCGGAGAGCTCGGCCATTCAAGAAAATACCTAATTTATTTATTTATTTATTTATTTTCTTGGCAAGGGCTCTCTGCCGTCACGTCAGTTTGTGTGGCTCTCTCTGTAAAACAGAATTCGTATGGTATAAATAGATTTTTCTGCGTGTTAACCCTCGTGAGAGACAACCTGCTTTAAAGAGTTCCTGTATGAGATCATGCAATGTTTCTGTTGATTATTGCCAGAAGTATTGATACGGCTTTTTGTGTGTGCACCGCAGAGGTATTGGCACAGACCAATTTCCTTATTTTCAAATGGTTCACACGTAATTTAAAGGTGGATCTCATGATTCCCTCCCCTCACCTGCAGTCAGATACAGTGGGAAATCAGCCGCAGAGATTCTGTGTTTTGTGGTTTCAGTGTTTTGAGAAGACTTGGCTTGTTACGGTGAACTTTCCACACTGGCAATTCCTGCGCCTTCAGAAGAGCCACATCGGCAATTTCCAAGTGTGCGCTTTCATTTGCATAATAGGAGCAATTTGTTGCCATCCACAGCTCTGCCCTGGAAATGCAGCCGCTGAAAAATTAAAATCCCTTGCACCCAGCGTTTCCCAGAGCAGAGTTTTGTGGGACTCGGAGCAGGGGATGAGCAGGGAGGGAAACAGGGCTGGGGACTCATCCGAGAGGACAGAGGTTTTACCCAAAGCTTTACCTCCCGGTGAAGGTGGTGCTGTGCCGTGTTACTGAACCGAGTCCTTGTGCTGCCACGTCTGTGAAGGTGCCTGTTGGGAGGCAAATTCCATCAGGACAGGCTTTATCCCTTAGAAAATGAGTGTTCTTGGGCAGCGAGCCCTTGGACGCAGGTCCAGCCTCTTCGTGTCCATTCGCGGCACGCGGCACTTCTGGTTATTACTGGAACTTTGTAGTAAACAGAGAGGTTGTTACGTTTTTATCTTGAGATTACTGTAACCTTATCTCCTTTGTTTAAACCGCTCCTGTGAATGAGCATCTGTTTTGGAAAACACAGAGCACGTGGCTGACAGAATACGTGGTTGTGTTGTATTTGTGTGCCAGAAACCTGAAGTTTCCACAGTGAGAGAACAGTCTGGGGTTTTTGGACAATTTTTCTTTCAGTCTGTTTTAGAAAATCCTGAGGTTAATTTGCCTCCTTTGATGTGAAAGGTAAAGGATTGTGTTTTGTCTCTAAAGGTTGATGAGTACTTGTGGTTTCTGAGTGGGCTCTCGAGAAGAGAGGGGTAAAAACTTTTGTGCTCTCGACCCGCAGCAGAAAAATACTGGAAACACTTGATTTTTATCGAAGTCTGATTTATTAGATGAAGGAAAATGCAGACATTTACTGGAAGACAAGCAAAAGGGCAGGAGACATAAGTGATGGGTTGTCTTGGGAGGCAGTGAAATAATTTGCACTGCTGAACTTGTGGAGAACTGTGCAAACCCGTAAGGATGGAGGTGGGGAATACCTGGTGGGGGGATTGGTCCCAGGAGTGAGGAAATACTGCGTGTCCTTGCCTTCAAATTGCAGAGAATTTGCAGACTCCTCTGACCTTTCTCTAACCCCATCTAATGTGGGGGTAGCGGTGGCACCTTAGGAAGGAACCTGAATTAATCCAGGCCACGTTACCTGGTGCCATGGGTTGGGATCGCTGGCTGTGCCGACTTAGAATTTCTGGGCAATGCTGCAGCAGCTTTTCTGTGCACTGTCTCCATTCAGACTTGCTGAAATACTTTTGTGTGGTATGTAATGCTCTGAGATTGAGCTTCTGCAGGTTTTGCTGCTCGTGCTTCCTCCTTAAAATAGGCTTTTGCTCTGAAAAGGAGTTATGACATAGAATTTCTTAGCGTGGTGTCTTTGGAAAAAAGCTGTTTGCTATTCTGGATTGCCACCCTGCTTTATCCTGGCTGTGTTGGCTCTTTCGGGTTTCCTGCTAAGATTTTTAGTCCAAGCAGTGGCAGTTGTAATAAAAATACCCAGTGTATGTGCAGGAGTGTACAAAGTTCTGTAGTGGCACACTTGAATTATGATACTTCTTCTTCTGGCTTGTGATAATTTGTTTTTGAGGCAGGATATGCTCTCTGGCTTCAGTGAAAGCTGGGGTTAAAGGCAGAGTTTTGGGATGTGTAAATGGTTCTCTGTGCTCTTAGAAAGGTGCTCATGGCCGTGTGGAACCAGGCAGAGCAAACCTGTGCTCCGGTCAGGGGTTGTGCATCTGGGGAGGTCATAGTTCTGGGATTTTCACCCAGCTCTGTTGCAGTGCAAGTGAGTGTGATGTGATAAATTCAGCCGTGACCATGAGCAGAAAGGTGGGGGTTAGTGGGAGCCAATCCATCTGTAACCTCGGATCACTGGTGGATGGGAGTCACTGGGAAGAGGCCAAAGCAGTGGGAAAGCCTCTCCTTGGGTGACACATTGGCAGTGAAGCCTTTCTGTGTCTGTGCCATCCGATGTTCCTGGCACTCAGCGCTGCTGCAGAAGCTGCCGTCACACTTTCTGTAGAAGTGTAAAATACACTGTTGTGTTCACTCACCTTACACATGGAGTGCCATACTCATCCTTGCAGCTTTAGTGTTATTAAAATACAACTATATTTAAGAGTTGAGTATGTAACGGTGTGAGTTCTGGGGTATCAGTGTGCCTTGGGCACAGGCACTGAAGTGTTGGTACCAATGTACCCCCCGTACCCTTGGCTGTCCTTTAAATGCTGGGCAGACACAGTTCAGAATTCAAAGGTGCTTTGACACAGTTTCAGATAAACGTAAGGGTTTGTTTCTGTTGCATCGGTTAGTTTCTGGATTTTCTGTGGCTAAAATATCGAAGATGTTTTTCAGTGTGGAAGAGTGAAAGCAAAAATATTGTGTGTACGGATTAGAAGTTTTGCCGCTTTCTGTGGTTACTCCTGAGTCATTTGTGGAGGAACAGGAGAGGTTTTAAAACAGGCAAAGTGATTTGATTTTTTTTATTTTATAAAGCTGTGGAGTTTATCAGCTGGAGACGGACAAATAAAGTTGGCAGTTGCCGCAGTTTTAGCCTGATAAAGTGTCAGGTTGATGGATTTCCTTTAGGCAGCTTTTCCACTCCCCCAGTCAATCTGGGGATCACCCTGTGTGTGATAACACCCATCCCCTGGCGATCCCTTATCAAAGGTGGGGTAGAGGGATGGGCTGGAATTCTGGTCAGGATCTCGGGATCCAACAGATGAGAAAACAGGGGGAGAAACGACTGAATGCTTCCCAACAGTCTGGGCACAGGAGCTCCTGAATTCCTCGTTCCTACTCTGGTGTTGGGTCCAATAAATAAAATATCTCGGTGAGGATATTCTGTGGCTTGTGCAGCGGTTACTGAACTTGCTGCCGTGGGGCAGCAGCTGTAAATTGTGAATTCTGGTGGAATGAAAAGGAAGGTCCCTGACCAGCGGGTTGGGTTGGTGTCTCTGCACAAAAGATAAAGTGTTCAGGGTAGGAGTGGGGTTTGGGGGTTCTGTTTGCTTGGTTGGATTTTGGGCTTTGTTTAGAAATGGCAGGGCAGTCAGTATCACACAGGATGGTCTGAGTTTAATTTCCAATAAACGTCTTAAATCCCGAAGTTATTCTCCCCTGGTGATCTCAGCTGTCTCAAGGTCATTGCATTTCTGTGCTGACAAATCCGTGTTTGTGCTGCAAATGATTTTATCAAGTTTTAGAGGAGGTTGTCTTCTTTTTCCTTATTAACCCTCTCATGGTCTTAAACCTTCAATGCTTACAGGTGTGAAATATTTGCATCACAGCAGTGTGATGTTGGGTTTTCTTCTGAGCGTTTGCAGGACTGGGACTTTGGTGTAGTTCCATCACAAAATATCCTTATTTCTGCTGTTATCTGAATTACTGTGTGTTGGATTCAGTTCAAGTCCCTGTAGCTGAGGGTTGTCAAACCTTGAAGTGGTACTGGAGAAGCTCAGAAGAGCTGAAATGTCAGGGCTGACTTTAATCCTGGAAGGGAAAAGTTACTAATTTAGGTTTCCTCCTGTGTTCTACAGTCTGTCCAGTGAAGATGCTGTGTGAGGCTGCTTTGAGATGCTAACAGGTATCTTGAACTTTTGGTTTTCCAGTGCAGCATCTCTGAGTAATATTTTGCTGTAGGAAAAGAATAAAATCTTTGATTTTTTTTTTCTTTTAAAAAAAAGCATTTATTCACCTCTCCCCACACCCAAAACGAAACCCCAGCTGGTTTTATTTTCGTCATTTCAAAAGTTTGCCTGAGTAGAAATAAATCTAGTTTGCCTTGTATCCTTAAAAACCCCCAAATTATGTCATGATCATCTCCTCACAATTAAGTGTGCCCTCATTATTGGCGTGCCCTCATCTCCACTGTCATTTTTATCACATGTAGAGCTCCAAATTAGAGTGAAATTGGATTTTGACACACTTTAACCACCCAGTGTACCCAAATGGCCATATCTAAACACATCCAGGAGAAACTGTGCTCCAGGAGGAGCAGTGGGAAAGAAAATGAATCTCAAATAGATTTGGACTTTAATTAAAATCTCCTTATAAACAGATCCAAAACAGATCAAGTAGCCACATCGTTCAGTTTTGTTTTTTTTTTCTAATTAAACAGAAAAATGTCTCTTCTGAACGGAAAATACAAGGTTGGCTTTCGTAGCTAAAACAAATAATCAGGAGGATGTTTGTGTCTGCTTTTGGTTCTGGAGGCCCTTTCTAAAGCTATCACACATATAGATATATTCCTATGTATTTGGAGTCACATCCAGCTTCTCCCACCCTGCAAAGAACATTTTTTAATATTTTTTTAAATCTGTCACTGGATCCCAAATCTATTATTTAAATGTGTTGGGGGGAAAAAAAAAAAAAGGCAGCTTGCTCTCCTGCCAAATTAATTTCAGATGTTCCTGAATATTTAATGGCACCGGCCTTTGTTGTTAACTCCTCATCGATCCCTTTGCAGCGCTGCCTCACAAACCCGGGAATCTGTGACCTGAAAACTGATCCCAGGCATTGCTCTGGCACTGTGGCCCTTCTTTTAATATCCTGCTAAAGAGCTCAGGGAATTCAGCCCTTCGCCGAGGGCTCAGCATCCTCTGTGCCTCCCCCCAGTTCCAGGGTCACCATTCCCGTGCTGGAGGTGCTGCTGGTCCCTCTCTGGTGGGCTCAGCCTTCCTTCCCAGGGAGTTGGGCTCTCCAGACTCTGGGTTCTGCTCGCAGGGAGGCTGCAATGGCAGAGCTGTCTGGCAGGGCTGTGGAGGGAATGTTTAATTGCCAGCAGCAAACTTCTGGCCCAAAATAAACCACAGATCTAGATTTCTAATGCCGTTAAACAGCCGCATGGCAGTCAGGACACACCGGTCTGTCTGAACCCTCTTCTCTCTAGAAACGTTATAGTGAACATTGTAGGCGTTAAATCTGCATTTTCAGCTGCTGTTCTTCTTAACTGTACCTTTAATCCTGATCTTGTTACTGCTACTGCAGTTACTCACCCAGTCGAGTAAGAGCAATCCTGGGGGTAGCTCCGAGAACCTTGTGAAATGCAAAGAACAATTCGCACAATGCGGTGCTAAAGACGATATAATAGAGATTATCCTCCTTAATAGCCTGTTTAAATCCTTGGCAACTGACAATAGCAGATCACTGTCTTCTGACTCCCGAGTTTAACCGCTCCTGCCTTGTGATTTTGTAGGGAGAAGAAGTGGGTGACAGTTGGCGACACATCCCTAAGGATTTACAAGTGGGTCCCAGTAACGGAGCCCAAGGTGGATGATGTAAGTATCCTGTGGTTTCCTGCTTTTTCAAGATGTTATGGGGAAAGCAGAAGAAATATTCTTGGTCTTCTTGGAGCCTTTAAGCTCAGGCTGGTGCGGGTCTGTCAGGCTCCAGGGAGAGGTGGATCTCTGCAGAAAGTGATGCTGATGGGGCTGTGGGTGACTCTTCCTGGAGTCAGCTGGGATCAGTTCTCAGATAATTGTTAAATAAATTAAATTCAAGTAAATTTAATGTGCCAAGTAAATTTAAGTAAAATAAATTAAATTCAGCTGGAAGCTGATTTTTGAAACCTTTTTCTAACAAGCCACTGGGAGGTGGGGAGGGAAAGTTAAGGCATGAATTATTTTCCCCCCTTTCTGCCTGGAAGTAAGTAGAACTGGGCAGAGAATTGTGTGTGTGAATCGCAGCTGTGCTGCTCAAAACCAGGTGCAGGAGGGTGGGAAAACCCTGTGGAACTGGGATCCCTTGTATCAAGGTGTCCAGGGCAGCACAGGTGCTTCCACTGTAATGTGTATTTTCTCCTGGTAAATGTTCTGTGTGTGCATCATGTTTATGTTCTTAGCGTGGACTGTTCATGGGGCATCAAAATAAGTGTAAAAATCAAAGTTGATGAGACTTAAACATTGTTTTTCGAAGTGAGCGTTGCTCCCATTTGATAAGTTGAGATACTGTAAAAAAGGGAAAAATAATCCATGACCCCACAGTCATGATACCATGTTTGGTCCCCCTTCCCTGGGCTCTCACCTGCTTTTACTTCAGTTGAAATACGAGTTCAAATCTCTCTGGAGGAAATTTCTGTGTTAGCAATTGTGTCAAATGTTGGTTTTCAAGACAAAACAATGCCATGATCTTGTCTTACTCAGAGTTAAAATTCAAGAGCTATTTTTGCTTAGGGTTGTTTGTAACTTGAGTTTGTTTCTCTCTGTACCTCTGGTTGTCCCACAGATTTCAGTGACTGTCAGAGTTGTAGGAAACGTCTCGGATTCTCCCAGTGCTTTGAGCAGCATCTCTGTGAAGTAACACCTTGTGAATTGGGAAACTTCCCTGGTTTCTTTACAGAAACCTCTCCATTCTTTCCAGTTGTCAAATGTTTGGTGTTGATTTTATTATATATAAGACATAGGAGGGGGGGAAAGGTGGTGTCTGTGTGAGAGAGTGTGCAAGGTTCTTCTGGAGAGGATTCTCCTGCAGGATGGGTGTCGTGGGGCTTGGAATTAGAATTCCTGAGGGAGCTTCTGGGTGAAGTGTCAAGGTCACTGGTCCCTGATCCTCTGTTAAGGAGGGGTTTGTATCATGGTCTCTCTGTGCAGAGCTTAATTGTGTTTTCCAGGCCTTCATCTTTAGTCTGGAGCTCCACATTTGCTGGAATTGGGACATTTGTTCAGTGTCCTGCAGTCACGTTCTTCTCGTGCTGCAGCATTGGTGTCTCAAGGGTTCTGTCTTCTTGCTCTGGAAGTTCTCACAAATGAAAACTAGTGCATGTATTTTCAAAATAAATACCAGGCAGGGGTAATTCTGGCCGTTTAATTTTGTTGTGGACGTCGTTTTATATCTGATTTCATCCTCTGTGAAGGAGAAGAGAGGAATTTGCTTTTCTCTCTAACAGGGGAATGGGACCTTTCTGATTTCAAGTGGAAGTTGTCTTTGATTTCAGTGATTAGATGACACCCCCCCTCACATGATGTTCCTAAACCCTTTGACATTTGTCTGAACTAGAGTGAGCTGGGCTCTTCCACCTCCTGCTTCTGGAAGGCTGTTCCAGAACCTCACCAACTTTGGTGGTTAAACCTTTTTTAAAAACACTTCTCAGCTTAAATAGCTTGCTGGCATTTTCAATATTTATTTTGTGGCAAAAACACCCTGTTTGCCTTTAAAAAACGAACAAAACCAGATGTGAGAGAGCTTGTGACCCCTCTGAACTTTCATTTTGCAAGGCTGAAAGAAGTCCACGTGCTCTCACCTCAGCCTCAAGTATTAGGGAGTAAAACCTGGCTTCTCTGAAGTAAAAATACAGTTTAAACATAATAATAATAACCTATTTCAAACAGAGAGAAAGGTCCTTCAAGGTGCCACTCCCTGAATTTCTTCTGCAGTCTCAGCCAATGTTTGATTGTGGTTTAGTTCCTTCCCCTCCGTGGGAAGACACTCCCTGTGCAAGAGGATGGATGAGAGTGTCCTTCCTGGCCTCAGGCTTTCAGTTGTGTCCCCAACCCTCCAAATCGGTGCAGCTGCTCTTCCCCCTGGGAGACTCATTGGCATCACTGCATCCCTCACGTGGTGGATCCCAGGGCTCTCCCTTTGTTTTAGTGCTTGTGGTGGGTTCTGGGCAGGTTGTGTCCTGCTGCTCACACTTTGTGCTCTTGGTTTTAAGCCCATCTGGTTTTTCTTAATCCATCTCTTAGTGAAGGGACAGCATTGGTTGTGGGGAAGGAGGAGGGCTCTGCAGTGTGGGTTGAGGGAGTAAAGAGCTCTTTTCCTGAGGGTAAAATTCATGGCTTTGTCATTCCTGTGGAGCAAAGTGTTTGGGATGCCCTTGGAGCTTCCTGATAGGGAAGGAGGGGATGTGCTGGGTTGGGTGGTGCTGGTTTGATGTGCATAAACCACCCCGAGCAGAGTTAGGAGCTCAGAAATGGGGTTGGGTGGATCTCTGATCACCAGAGTTCTTCCCTGTTCCTGGGGTGGCAGAGGTTCCTCTGACGTGGCTTTTGGAGCTCTTGGGCACAAGGACAGAGTTGGCAGCAGCACCTGAGGCCAAGTTCTCCCACACTTTATTCCCTGTGCCTCAGATTCCTGCGTGTGGAATGAGGGGGTTACTGGGAACGTTGGGACTTTTTACAGAAGTTGTGCAGTTTGAAGGTGAAGAACAGGATCACAGAATTGTTTAGGTTGAAAAAGGCTTTTAGATCAGGTTTTGTGCTGTCACTAGAATTTCTATATCCCAGTGTTCTGTGTCATGAGGAATACGACTGGAGAAACAGCCCTGCAGTTACTGGGACTGATGCATTATTGATAATGTCAATTATTATCACACTGCCTTTATTTCTCAGTCGAAATTCAGAGATTCTTACAGAAGTCATGAGTGGGAAGGGGTTTGTTCTGTGACATGAATCTCCCTTTGTGGTACCTCATTTGCACGTGGCGCCTTTTGGGTTTTTTTTCAGAAAAATAAGAATAAGAAAAAGGGCAAAGATGAAAAGTGTGGCTCTGAAGTGACCACTCCAGAGAACAGCTCCTCTCCAGGGATGATGGACATGCACGGTGAGTGGGAGAGGCTCAGCCCCAAACACTCCTTTGGCACCTCGGGCTTCCCTTCTGTGGATGCACAAACAGTTGTTTAAATGCCGTTTTTATCTGGGCTGTGTATGAGGAGGGGAAATACATTAGTGGAGCTAAAGATGGTAATAAAATACCTGCCATTCCCTACTGGTGAGGGGGGAACTCTTGAGTTCACTGCCTGGAGAGCCAAAAGACCCCCAAACCTCAGCGGTACCAGCTGTAATTTGGGCAGGTTTTCTGCTTATTAACTCTCTAACTGATTAAGGTCAAAGGAATTCTGGTTTTATGGTGTCTTCCTTCTCCTTCAGCCTGATGAAATTATGTGCTTAAGGAAAAGTGAGACACTATTAGAGCCGTTTTATTTTTATTTTATTTTATTTTTATTGTGTGAAGTGTGACTGCTGAGTGTTAACCTGGTGTTTATTGCAGAGGAGTTTGCACAGCTCATTTTTGACCTTCGGGTGTTTGGATAACAATCCTGGCTGAGAAAGCAGCACGATTGGAGCTGATGGGAGGGGATCACTTTAGTGGGTTGTAAATTAGCCATTTCAGTTTTATTTGCACCTCTGTTGTCTCCTGCTTGGTTTTTGCAGTGTCGACAGCAATTATGGTCTTGCAATTAAAGGATTGAGCAGAATTTTCACAGATCTGGATTAATTTTTCTTCTTCAAACTTCTTAACTTTCTGCCTTAGTCAGATCACTGATTTTTTTTTTTTTTAATCCATGAGGTGAATTTGCTACTTATCCTCTATCACTTGTGTTTTTAAGCCATACTGTACAATTCCATGGTAAATTTAATCAGATCTCTGACTACAGAGACATGATCTGGGCTGCAAGAAGTTACTGTGATCCAAGTCTTTGGGGGCTTGGGAATATCCTGGACAATTATTGCTTAAGAATTAGGAATATTGGGACTGGGTGTTACATTTTACCTCGATGGGGTTTGGGTTGGGTTTTTTCGACCTTCTCAAGGCGTTTTTAAAATCTGGACGTTGTTGAGATGGGTGTTTGTAAATCTGCAGCATGAACACTTTAATGGGACTGTCACTCCAGTTCGTGTGGTTTGCACATAATACAAAATTCTGGATTCTTTTGGATGAGAGCTGAGTAAAACACTCTTAGTTTTAATGTATACAATGAGTTAGAACGTGGCTTTTGAAGTCTTCTAATTTTTAGTCACTGCTGAAAAACTGGTGTAGAAAAAAGTGTGGTGCATTGTGTTGGTCTAAATGCTTGGATTTAACCCCTAATGAGCTAAATTGTATTGTGTGTTATCCAGAAATAACCCAGGAAAAATCCAGAGGAATGAACATTTGCTTTGTGTCTCGCCAGATCAAACTTTCTTGGTTGTCCCTGGTTTTTTTCCCAGATGACAACAGCAACCAGAGCTCAATAGCTGATGCCTCTCCAATCAAGCAGGAGAACAGCAGCAACTCCAGCCCAGCCCCAGAGCAGAACTTGGCAGCACAAGTGGACAGCACTGAGGTCAAGGCTGACGAAACTCAGGCAGAGGCGAAGGAGCAGCCTGGCTCAGAAGGTGAGGGAGGGCCACCTCCAGAGCCACACAAAGCAAAACGTGTCGTTCATCCACTGTGAGAACTGAGATACAGCAGTTGGAAAGAAATGGTTTCAGAGTTCTCAGCGTTTATGGGAAAACAGGCCGCAATCTCTCTTGACTTTCTGGTGATCCTTCATGCGGCTGGAAAGGTCACGCTGACATTCAGGGGCTTTTCAGAGAGAAGCAGCCAAAATACTTGGTTTATTGTTGTCATAATCTCAGCCTTGAAAGAAGAAATGGTTTAAAATCACCTCTGAAATGACTGCTGCCATGTAATCACACAAACCCTGGAAGGTGTTCCTTTGAGACTGTTATCCAGTGAGACAGTAAAAGAGAGGTGGGGTAATTTGAAATGATTTTTTCACTTGTGTAAACTCTAATTTAGGCTTTCCTTTCCCTTAACCCTGCCAATTAGTTATTCAGAAGTCAGCTCTGAATTCTGCCCCAATTTTCTAAAAGCATTACAAGATTTTATTGCAGCGGTGCACAGATTAAAAATACATGTGGGTTAAGAGATTGTTCTGAACCTCACTCTGGAAATGATGTTTTTGGGTAATTGAAAAGTGCTCTGTATTGATATTTTTGGGAAGAGAACTTTCTTCATCCTCTTACAACAGATAAAAGATGTCCTTAACACCATTCTAATGATTTGGTTGCAGAATTGTTCCCGTAGCAAAGCAATTCAGTGATGCCCTCCTGATTTAGTTCTTCCCTCAGTAAATCCACTGAGCAGGTTAAATTTAGAGCTTTTATCTCAGTGATGCCGGAGTGGTGAAGTATTTTAAATATTGTCATTGTTAACTGGGGTTAATATTTGACCACAGAACTGTCACCAGATTGAAATAAATCAGAGCCCCACTTCCTTCAGGGGAAATCTTGAATTTGGTCAGGATTTTCTCCTGGGAGGGGGATTGTCTGGGCCTGGGGATGTGAGGAGGTTCCATAGCACATGTGCTCCCCTGGCTAAATTTAGGGCCAGGGAAAATCACACAGAGTCCTCTGGGTCAGTCCCAGAGCCAGAGACTGTTAAATGAAGGGGAGACATAATGGCAAAAACCACCTGTTAGTAATGTGGGGTTTTTTTCCCTGCTGATTATATGATGTGTTATACAATTTAACAAATATTTATCTACCAAAGTGATCAGTTGGAATTGTGACATTATCAAATTGAACAGGGTTAATGACCTTACACCCTGAAATGAAGTTTCTTTAAGCCAGGGGGCTCACTGTGTGCTGAGCCATGCACAGCAGAAATTCCAGCTGAAATTCCTTTTGACCCTTGGGGCTTGTTTCTTCACAAGCAGGAAGATGCTTTTCTGGTGAGACATGGACGGGAAGAGAATGCTCTCCGAGTTTGCTGAATGTGATCTTTGAGAATCTCATCGTGGGCATCACTTTGCCTTGAGTTCAGAAATGCTTTTTATGCCAGTGCAGCACAAAAATAACCATTACTCACTGGTTGTGTCATCTTTGTTACCCAGAGTTGTCCAAAAATCCTTTGATCTTGCATTTCTCATCGTCTGGAATAAACTCAGTGAGGAAACTGCTTCCTAAAACTTCTGGGAATCCAAGTCACAAAGGGTTTTTAAGTGAGGTGGAGGGAAGAATGGGGTGCAGTCCTTCCACTCAGGTGGGAATTGGAGGAGCTCTAAGTGACCTTCTGCAGTCAGAGGGGTTTGGGTGCTGGGGTTTGTGTTTGGTTGGGGTTTTTTTGGTTGATTCTCTGCTTCTGGTCTCACTCTGTTAAACTTGCAGGGATCTGTAACCTGTGGAGACACTTTAAGTGCCCATGTCCTCTCTGTGAGTGAGTGGATGTTTTAATTTTGCTTCTTCTCTAAGTCTTGTTTTGAGAGAGAGAAGAGTTTAAAAAAAACACCTAAAAAACCCCAACCAAATCAACAAAACCAACACACCCCAAACCAACAAAACCCCCGTGGAAATTGGAAGGTGGTGAGAGCTTTAACAAGCTGAAAGACTTCTCCATAGCTGTGCACCAGAATTAAAAATGCTGCCACCTTAATGGTTCAGCTAATTAGCTGAATTTCCAAAGTCTATCTTAAATGTAGTGTCAAGCCAAGAAAAAAATGGATTGATGGCTGAATTTTGTTTCAGGTAACTTCATTCTCTCCTTGACCACATGATTTTAGATCCATTAATGACCACAACTCCTCCCTTTCTGTGGCAGCTTTTTGCCTCTGGTTTGAAGGAGGTTTCCTTGCAATCAGTTTATGTGTTGACTTGTTTGCTGAGGGCCCTGACACGGCTGTGTGTGGGAGCCTGGCTCCCTCTAGGGTCTGATCCCAGGGATCTGCTGCCAGCACCGCGAGGGAGCAGCTCTGGAGTTGTTTCTGAATTCATTACATTCCCACAGTTACTGTGTGTGTTGTCATTAGTGGTCACACGTGGGTGAAATGTCTGTGCCTGGGATGCTCCTGATGGGGGGGAACATCCTGAAAAGTTCCTGCTGAAGGCTTTCCTTTGTTGGCTTAAAATGGTTTCTTGTCATTCCAGATACCTCTGATGAACAGAATTCACAGTCTTCGATGGAAAATTCCATGAACAGTTCAGAGAAAGCAGAAATCCAGTCCTCTGGGGAAAATGATATAACTACAGAGGCATCTAAAAATTCTCAGGTAACTTTAAGGGCGAAAGCCCACTTTGGATTTTGGAAAAGGGTGTTTTTACTGAAAAGCAAATGTAAGGAGGCCAGTTGTGTCTTTAAGCTCCTTTCCCAAGGTGAGGAGAGTCAAGCAGCTGTAGAGTATTAAATGTCCCCATGTTGGTTTCGTGATCCTGTTTAGTGGTTGCTGGAATTTCACATCATTGGAACAGTTATGACCAGATTGGTCTCATTTATTTGTTGGTGATTAAAAACCAGCCTGTTTTATAAGGGAATGTTAAAATTCCTTGGACAAACCTACTGGACAGGCTCCTCTGAGGATCAAAGGCAAAACACCTTCTACACCTGTGGCTGTTAGGAAAGTTAATTTTTATATATCCCATGGATTTTTGGATGTTTCCTCATTGATACAACAAGAAATTCCAGGCGGGGGGGGGGGACACAGAAATTTTCCTTGAGGTTGTGCCCTTCTCAGGGCAGGACAACTAGAGATCCTCGGGCAGCACTTGCTCCATCCCCTGGTTTTCCTGAGGGTCAGTGGTTTGTTCCAGTGCACAGACCTGCCTGTTCTGTCCTGGAGAGATGGCTGTGGGGACAGCAGGAGAAAATGCTTGGAGCTGAGGGAGTTCCAAGTATAACCCTGCTGTTCCTTGGAATATCCACTGCCTTTTAGCCTGGAACTGGCATTTTATCCTTTGCAGACAGCAAGAAGTTTAGAGCTGTTGAGGTAAGATTGAGTAGAGGAGGGATTTCATGTTTTCCTGCTGTTTGTTTGATGTCTGTGGTGCCTCATCTTCAATGGTAACGTGGCTGTTTCTCTTTTCCCCCTCCTGAAGGACTCTGAAGGAGTGCCACCTTCTAAAAAGATGAAAGTAGAGGCTTCCCAACAAAACGTTGAAGAGATTTAGACTATAGATTTTTTTTTCTGGTCAGTTTTTATTGTAAGGTACATCCGTGGGCTTAATTAGAACAACCTTACTTAAGCATCTTCTCTTGGATGAGGACAGAACTCCGAACTTTTCAAGTTACCAAGCAAAAATCCAAGAAAGCCTGACAAAGGTTTTATCTTCTCAGACACTGAAAACTTTTTTCCTGTGAAACAAAACATTGAGAACTTTTAAGTTACTGTCTCTGAAATGGTTGGAGTAAACAACTCAGGAGGGGTCTACGCACTGTTTCTAAAGTCAAAATTACAATTATGTTGCTGCTGTATTTTTTTTTTGTTTTGTTTTGTTTTTTCATTTCTCTATTTAACATTGTAAGATATTTAAGGATGGTACAGGTCAGGTATTAGCTTTCATGTGAAGTTCATTGTTCTGGCGTGATGTCTGCTTTTGTTTTGTGCCTTGTGTTCTGAAAACAGTGCTAACTTTTTACAAGTTGTTTTGCAACTGTCTCCTTTGCAAAGTGGCCTATGTTTGTATAATGCCATGTAGTAAGGCTTTTTTTTTTCTTTCCTTTTATTTTCTTCTTTTGGCTTGCTTTTTTTTTTGGGGGGGAGGGGGTTGGGGGGTTTTGTTTCCTTGTTAACTTTTAAATCCCTGGTGCTTAAATTTTTAAAACAACTACAAATCAGGAAGCCATTTTCACTCTTGGAGTCCGAGGAGAAAAAGGAGCTTGATGTTTTATTTTAGCAGCTGTAGTGGAGATCTTTTATTGAATGCATGGCATTCGCAACTGTAAATTTGGTCTTCTAAATACTTAACTTCATCAGAAGTTAACATGATCTGTTTACCATTTATAGTCCAGATCTGAATATATAATATAACACAGGCACTTAAAATACTTAGTATTAGGTCCAGGTCTCTGTACTAGGTACAACTTTACAGACAAGTTCCACTCTGTACATAAATAGGATCAAAGGGATTGATGCACAGTGAGTTTATTTTCAATTGGGCTTTTTTGATATCATGTTTTCACTGAACTGGATTTCACTGTACTGTCTCATTATAAAATGTTTACTTCTGTGTTCCAGGAAAATACTGGGGGAGGGGGGTGGGTTGAGGGGGGAGTTTCCTTTTTCTCTTTCAGCAAGTCTTGTAAATAAGCCTTGTTGTCTCCATGGTCCCCTCCTCCTCAGACATGTCCCTGCTCTCCCATCCATGGTCCCCACATCCTCAGACACGTCCCTGCTGTCCCATCCATGGTCCCCACATCCTCAGACATGTCCCTTTCCCATCCATGGTCCCCACATCCTCAGACGTGTCCCTTTCCCATCCATGGTCCCCACATCCTCAGACACGTCTCTGCTGTCCCATCCATGGTCCTCACATCCTCAGACACATCCCTGCTCTCCCATCCATGGTCCCCACATCCTCAGGCACGTCTCTGCTGTCCCATCCATGGTCCCCACATCCTCAGACATGTCCCTGCTGTCCCATCCATGGTCCCCACATCCTCAGACGCTTTCCCAGTTGAAGAGGAAAGGCACGAGGCAGGGGCAGCTCCCTTGGAGTCGGTGCCACCTGCATCAGGTCCCAGGGGTCTGGTCTTCCAGAGGGCTTTGTCCCTGCAGGGAATGGAGCCCCGGTGTCCCCACACATCCCTCCACGTGTCCTTTGTGCTGCCTCAGGCCCTGGCTGGCTGCACTCCCTGGGGGACGTCCCCATTCCCACCTCCCGAGGCTCTTTGTAAGCTGAACACTGTAAATACTTTGTTTTTTAGATGAGGACGAAGAAATCGCTTCCAGCTGAGACATTTTTCCCATCATTAGCTCTTGGTGAAGCTGGTTTAGGTTGGGATTCTCCACTAGTGAAAATGGCTTGCACGTAGAGTGACAACTGCATCACGTTTGCAATGACCACTTTGTTAGGAAAAACAAGGAGGAATTGGGGGGAGGGAGGGAGGAGGGGGGAGCCAATACTGACCTTCCATGGGGTGTTTGTAGGATTGAACTCCAGGTAACCCCTGACACTCAGTTTCAGAACTTTTCTGTTGAAATAAACCCTTCTTTTTTCGGATTTTAACTGAATAAAATTGGATTGCAAATCATTCGTGAGGACAGCGTGCTCCCTAATGAGCTTTTTGGGTTTTTTTGGGGCGGGGGGGGGAAGGATTTCTGGTCTGATCATGAAGTCCATTAACAGCCTGAAAATTAGGAACTGAGGAGCCGAAAACTGAATTTGCACAATATATGCAATGAACTGGTGGAATTCTCTCTTGAATTGTGTGTATGACTAAAATGTGGATAACTGGTCCATGGCAATTGATTTGTATGTATATTACATTCAGATTTAAGTGATATTTTGTGAGAAGTTCTATTGATATATTAAACGGGCAAATCTAGAAAGAGTCAAACTTTCAAAATATTTTTGAGTTACTAACTTTTTTTTGTTGTTTTTAATGCTAAAACAAAAACCAATCTGATGCCACCTTTGACACGTAGTCGTGTTTACTGATCCCTCTCTTTCGGGTGCATTGCAGCAAGTTTTTTTAATTTTCGTTTTGTAGATGTTTCCAAGGGAATAAATAGACTTTTCATGTAGGAACTAATTCCTGTACTTTAGGAAGAAATACAATATATAAATAGCACTAAAAAAAAAAATACCTCAAATTTTTCATTAGGTAGAAGCATTTATTGGCATTATAGACATCGACAGGTTTAATTCTCAACTTCCTTTTCTCTCCTGTGGCTTCTGCTCAGAACTGTTCATTGTTCTGTGGCTTTACAAGACGAGGCATCATCACCATCTTCCCTAGAGGCTTTTATTTCCAAGGTAGGAATCCTTTGTTTGCAGCTTCCACAGAACACATCCAGCTCTTTTCTTTTCACCAGAGATTCTCGTGACACCAGACAACCGAACAAGCAGATAGATTTGGGTTCCTTAGACCTGTTACTGTCAGTCTCTGAGGGGAAGAGGCTTTGACATTATCCGGTGTGAAGAAATCCAAAATAGTGTCTAAGACTGTTATTAGTCTTTTTTTGAAGTGCCTGATAACATTTATGGGCCAACAGATGTGATTAAACACATTTTAATGCCAGAAAGTACAGATGGGACCAAACCAGAACACGGGAGTTCAGATCCACCCTGAGGTTTGAAAGCAGATCTCAAATCCAGCTCTTTTTTTTGGCTTGGACCTATCTCGACCCGAAACTCGTTTTATGAACTCACTGTAAAAGGGTTTGTTGAAAGCATTGAGAGGTGGAGCAGGAGGAGAGATGTGATTTTTTTTTCTTCGAGATGACTGAAAGTTCTCATACAGCTGATGTTTTTAGAAATAGTGCAAATATCAAGAAGTGCTTCCTTGCTACAATGCTGAATGTTGGAGCTTCAGTTACAAATAAATAAATGAAAAAAAAAATTTAAAAACGGAAAAAAAAATAAAAATAAACTAGAAGCAAAGCAAGTAACTTAGCTGAGTTTGTGGGACACGTGGGAAGGCCTTCTGGATAAATGATTTACTCAGCCAAACATTTTATAGCAGAACTATTCCTTGGAATTTTTATGCTTGGGAAAGTAGTTGTTAAAACATTCCAAAAAGTGCTGGCACTTACAAAACAACAAAAAAAATAAATAAAATAATCAACAAGGCAGTATAAAAATATCGGTTTTGGGTGGCTATCTTCATACATAAACATGTTTTGGAATGTTCTTTATATCTAAGGGCCTGTTAGAAGGTGTAAAGAATTTTTGGTTTTCTTCAATACCTAATCGTTTTTCCATCTTATGATTTGTGTGTGTGTGTGTTGTACAGCAGTATAATTTTTTCACTTATTTATTCCATCGGTAGTTATGGTTTGTACAATGTACAATGGTTTCATTTCAGAAAACAAAATAAAAAAGTCACAACACGAATGCTGCGTGAGTCATTTTTATCAGGAAATTTAATCTCACTTGGGTGGGGTTTTGCTTTTTTTTTTTAATGTACAATAAATGTCTGGGTTTGTGAATGGTATTTTTAAATCTGTGGTGGTGTCTCCTCTGGTGATGTGTAAAGTGATTCACCTTTGAGCAGTCCAGAGGTGTCTTGGTGGTGTGCTGGGGCAGATGGTGGTTTTAAGAGCAACAAAATAAATAGATATGGCCAATGTAATTGCGGCAACCTGCAGAATAATTAAGGTAATTTAAGGTAATTAGGTACCACCTTCCTCCTTTGGTGCTGGGTTAATGTGTTGCAGTAATTTCAAGGGGAGGGAAATGCTTCAGCCTCCGAACAAACTGGAGTCTGACACTTGCAAGGGCAAAGCTCCTGAGGAGTTTTGGAAAGATTCTTTACATTCAACGTGGCTATAAAGTGTCCAGCTTATTTTTAGTGTTCAATGTGCTCTGTCCCCGAGTGGCCTGTTGGTTCCCCAGGCAGCTGGACTGGTTCAGTGCTCCCAGAGGGGTGAGCCCAGCCCGCCTGCTCCCACCTTGGCTTTGTGGCCTCCTGTTATTTACTGGGGTGCTCGAAACATCCCCCTCAGCCCCTCAAAGTCACTGACCTGGCCAGGAGACTACATCATATTGAGCTTTAACCCTTCTCCAGATCAGTGAATTGAAGCAGCAGACGTACAAAGGAGTTCGTCCAGGGTGGAACTGGGGAGAGAGCAGCGGGATGTAACTGGAGATGGTTCCCAGAAGGAAAGGCCTCTGAGCAGGTAAGGCTGGGGCAGGAGCCTGGGGCAGGGCATGGATTGTCCCCGGGATGGGCTCTCCCAGAGCCTGCGGTCAGCCCTGCCCCAGGCCGGCACTGAGATTCCCTGGCTCAGTATGGGAACGCTTATCTCCCTGTCTGTAGATTCAGGAGGATAATCCCTCACCACTAAGTGGTGTGGAACACACTGGGGGTGTATCTCCGAGCAGCTGGTGTGTAATGCAGGGCAGTGTTAAAAGCCTTGTTCTAGGAATGGATGTTCCTTGGTGAAGAGAGTGGCCTGTGTTTCACCTGGCACTGCGGGTGGATGAAAGGAAACAGCAAGAAAAAACACCCTCCAAAGGTGCTGCTGTGGCCTGTTAGTGCTTCCCTGTGCCTCCTGGAATTCCTTGCAGCGAAGGAGGGGAGGATAGCAGGCAGGCTTGACCTGTTACTGATCACCTGAATGCTGATCTTGAGGCAAAACAAGAGATCTGTCTCCAAAATCACCGCATTTATTTTAAGGGATGCCCTTTTCCTTGCATCTAGCTAGAGGAGAAGACCTTGAACTCCATCAAATGTTAGTCACGGCCTGAGGCTGCTGCCCTGGCTTTGGTGGTGTCCTAACTCGAAAATAACAACTTCATTTTAACAGGTTATCCCTCTTTTCCTGCAGGAGGAAGCCAATTTGGCTCAGAATTTTGTGAGATAAATGTCTAGAGTGCTGTAATAGAACTACTTCACACAGTGCTGTTACTGATGCTTTGTGATTTTTTTAGTTCAGGTTGAGTCCTTAAACTACACGGAAGACTTAAAATAGGTATTGCGAATTTATTAACATTGTTTTGAAATGTTTTGAGCAGGTTTTTTTTTTGTACTTAAAATATTCAGTCAGAAAGCCTTGCTGGGAGGCTGGGAAACGGGTTTTTTTCCTTGTTTTTCTTTTCTTTAAACAGAAGTTACTATGAGGTAGCAATAACCAGCTTTGAAGCTCAGTGTGACTGGCCTTAAGAGCTGAATGTTAAGTCTTAGTTTGTGGAGATCTCAAAGAGAGCCCTCCCGTGATGTGGCTGTGCCTTCCTGCTGCTTCCATGTGTGGGGGAGTGTTGGACCTACCACTCCTCCCCTAAACACAGGGATCAGCCTTGATTTCATGCTAATGGGGAATTATTGGAATGGAATCATTGCCTGGGCGTAACTGGGATATTGCAGGAATGCTCTTTGCATGCTCAAGACTTGCTCTCAGTCTCTTGGGTTCCCCTTGATCTTATTTCTGGTTTAGCAAAGGAGAAGCAGCAATTTAATGTTGGGAGGGTTTTGCCCTCCCGAGGGCGGCTGTGTAGAAGTATTTTCACTTTCAGCATGAGGTCCTGGAACCAAAATAACACACACAATTTAGGACAGATGCTGTGGAGTATGGCAGGGAGGATCTGATTGCTCTCCCAGGGATGGGGGTTTGCTCTCCCGGGCACACTCAAGGTCTTTTCTCTTGACTCTGAATATCTGTACATCCGTGTCTGGGGGTTGTGCTGCTCACCCCCACACCAGCCGTGCTTTCATCTTGGCCTGCAGGATCCATTGCTCCCTTTATGCTGTGGAGAGAGATTACCTGATCTTTCCTTCCCTTGGAACGATCTTGGTTAAATTAATTAGGGCTTAATTAAACCAAGCATTAACTTCTCTCTCGCAGCGAGGTGTTCTGACTGAGAATATTCCAAGTACAACCCCCCCCCCCCAACATTTCGAATCATTTCACAGCAGGCACAGGGCAGCAGCACCAATAACACCTTTGCCCTTTTCTTTTGTGTGATCCTGGGGGAGTCTCGGAGGTGTCCCCTGTGGCCTTCGGGGTGGGTGACGGTGACTGGGATGGGTGACGGCAACACGGGTGGGGGCCTAAGTGTTGCTCTGGTGGCTGTGGCCGCAGTGGGTGACAGTGACCTGGGTGGGTGATGGTGATCCAGGTGGGTGACAGTGACCGCGGTGGGTGGCAGTGACTCGGGAGGGTGACGGTGACCACGGTGGGTGACAGTGACAGCAGTGGGTGATGGTGACATGGGTGGGTGATGGTGATCCAGGTGGATGGCTGTGATCGCGGTGGGTGACAGTGACTGGGCTGGGTGACAGTGACCCAGGTGGGTGATGGTGACACGGGTGGGTGACAGTGACCCAGGTGGGTGGCAGTGACCCGGGTGGGTGACAGTGACCGCGGTGGGTGACAGTGACCCAGGTGG
>WEKX01023558.1:1757516-1820317 GCA_013390025.1 Pitta sordida
GGGGGCAGCCCCCGGGCCCGCAGATCATCCACTCGGGGCACTTCATGGTCTCGTCGCCGCACAGCGAGCACCCGCCCAAGAAAGGCTACGACTTCGACACGGTCAACGAGCAGACCTGCCAGACCTACCAGTTCGGGGCGGCCCGCGGCGGCGGCGGGGCCGGCGGCCGCCTCAGCATCGACGCGTCCCTCACGAAGCTGTTCGAGTGCATGTCCCTGGCCTACAGGTACCGCGGGGACACCCCGGCCGGACCCGTGCCGAGCCCCCCGCCGCTGTCCGGGGCCGCTTTTGTTCCCGCGGAACTCGGGGATCCTGGCGGCAGCTTTCCCTTAGGCCCCGGGCCCGCGGAGGGCGCAGGGCGGGGGTGTCGCTGTACCCCGGGGGTCGGGGCTGAGGGAGGGAAGGGGCTCCTGGTGCCCTGGGAACCCTCCGCATGCCCCGGCCGGGCTGCGAGCGAGTGGGAACCTCTGGTGCTGCACGAACCCTGACAGGGCAGAGCGAACCCTGGTGCCCCGCTCTGCCTGAGAGCCGGACACTCTTCCTTGTCTCGCCTCCACAAATGTTGGGGTTTGTAGCGAATTGAAGCCAGCGGGCTGTGCCGCCGGTTCCTTTGTTCCTGTGGTGGCTGCAGCTGGCAGCGGCACTTCCTGGGCTCGTCTGCACCTTCTGCTCTGACTTCACTCGTGCTTTTCATCCCTTCTGTAAGGCGTTATTTTCGCATTTATCCCCTTTGTCTGTCATCCAAAATGGAGGCAGGGCTGCAGAACAGGAGTGTTTTGGAAAGATGTGTGTCTGCCCGAGCCTTTTGTTCCCTGTGATATCGCAGGAATCGGATCCAATCTGATGTTCTCTGCGGAGCGCGTTTTGGAAGTTGATTAAAAGGGGTGATGGAAAATGCCTCTGAGCATATCAACAGCAGTATTTATTTTCACTTATGGGAACCACGTTGGCTTGATTAAAGAAAATTAACTTTGCCCACCCCAAATTCCTCTCTTTTAAGTGTTGCTCAACGAAGGGGAAACAACAGAACTATCTGTTCTGTGGAGTGGCGAGGAGGTGCGATGTAAGTAATCTTCGAATTTTGATAATATTTGCCAAGCACGTTATTAGCTACTGGCAGGAGAAGGAGTCCCAGATAAGGTGTGTACAGCATTGGACATAAATGCTTGGCACTTACCGAAAGTGTGACCCAGAAAGGTCAAGTGTGATTTCGGTGTGGGGGCATGAGGTGAGTCCCTGTGTTTGCAGAAATGAGTTAAACACCAACCCAGGGAAGCTGCTGTAATGGATCACTCTGTGTAGTATTTATTTACACACGACACCCCTGGCTCCTATTTCAGCACTTGAAGTTTTACAGAGAAGCAGTAAAACGTGTCGTATCCATTGGCTTTGCTGGACTAGAAAGCAATTTTTTTCTGGATTGCCTTGGCCATTGCCTTGGCCATTGCCTTGGCCATTGCCTTGGCCATTGCCTTGGCCATTGCCTTGGTCATTGCCTTGGTTGGTTTGTGTTTGGAAATGACCAAATTTGTGCTGAATCACGGGTGCCTGGTGTAACTCGGGCCCTTTTAATTGTGCCTGTTAGATTTATTTTTGGCCTGGCTTTGTGCTGTTAACCGTCAGAATTTCTGTGATAAAATTAAAAAGCTCTTGCTGAACACCAGGGAAGCGATTCCCTCGTGCCTTTGGGCAGCACAAGCCAACCTGAGTCTAATTTCCATCACAGCTGTTTCGGTCACGTCTCCAGTTGCACGGCTTGAAAAGTCTCCTTTCAGATAAACCATTCCGAGGGTTTATAAATGCCTATAGCACACTGCCCTGTACAGGGAGCAGATTAAAGCAATTTTCTAAATCAATAAGTTACTTATAAACACTGGGCTTTACAGCGGGCATCACATGGGCTGCACTTTATCTAAATGTCACCGTTTTTCTCCTGAGATGGATTGTGGGAGTTGTGCCACACTGGCAGAGGTGAAAGAACATTGGGTTTTCTCCTTTTAGCCTTCACCTCAGCCCTTTGAAACGGGGTGACCTTGCAGATCTTGGTGTGTGGAGGGAGTTAGAATTGACCTGTGCCAGGCAGGCGTCTTTGAAGGCAAAAAGATCTTTAAAATAATGTGCTTTCTAAAATGAAAAAAGACCTCTGACACTGCTCGTTCTGATGGGAAACTCTGCTCGTGGTTATATGACCTACAGTATGCAGAATTAAGTGTAATGTTATGTTATCTTGATATTTAATTTAGTAAAGCCCTTTAATAATAACTTTACCGTTATCCAAATAATTACATTACCCAGAAATAACTTGCCAAAGCTGAACTATGTTCAGAAATGTTCCAGCAACAGAATGTTATGAAGGGTTTTTTCCCTGAGATTGAGGCAGAGGAATTTTTTCCCTTCTTTTTGGAGACCTTTTGTCTTCAGTGGAAGAATCATGTTTGAGCTACATGTAGAATGCAGGCTGGAGGTTTATGTGAAGTGAGAGACTGTGCTTTACAAAAAGGCACTCGACGTGGAATGTAGAGTCTGGAATATGGGACACTGGATTCCCCTGTGGAAAACTCTGCTGTGGCAACAACGACATACGGTTTGTTTGAGGTTCAAAACCTGAAATGGGCACTTGGAAACGCAGATCTGCGTGTTCTGAACTGAAAATGTGTTAGGAATCAGTGAGGGACCTTGTGCTAGTTTGTCTCTGGGGCAGAGAGGTGAATCCTGCTGGAATGACTAATGTCACCAGAGCAGGGCATGGGAAATGCAACATATGACTACTGGAGAAAGTAGATTTAGGATGGTTCTTTCATTCTTTTCTCTAGGTGTAAACCAGATAAGTGACTGCAGTTAGACTCACCCAGTGCACTCTGTGCGTGCCCTGTAAAGAAATAAGAGCCTGATGAGGCTCTGAGACCATGTAAGTCATTAATTTTCTGTGTGAAAATGCCAAGAATGCAGATCTCTGCAGTTGAGAGAACAGGCCACTCAGTTGTGTGTGCTCATGACCAAAGCCCAAGCTTTATTTTAGGAATTATTGACAGTATTACTCACACTGGATGATGTTCTTTTTAAACTTCTGTTCCATATAGTTCTTTACCCCAGAGATAAACCGTGTCAGCTTGAGTCCATGTTCACTGCAGGGTGTGGTGGGGTAGATGAAGATGACTTTGTGGGCTCAGTTATTCTTAAGGAGCTTCAGAGTTCTCTCACCTCTTAATAAGAGCTTAAGCAACACGCCAGGTGTTGTACTTGGGTTAAGAGTGTTAACGTTGGCATGAGATACTTGTCCCAAACCTCCTGGATCCTGCCTGGTAAAGCTGCCTGGAACGGGGGAGTGGGGTCTGGGATGTGGGACAAATCCTGCCTTGTGAGCAGCCTGCCAGGGCATTTCTAGATTGCATCTCTCCCTTTAGCAATATGAGCTTTCACTTCAAGTAGATGGAAGCCAAAAATATTCCCTTCCTCGTTGGACTGACATGAGGGGTCAGCTTATTTCCAGAGCACCTTTGCCACATGTCATTTGTTAGTGCAGCGTGTGTTTGGGGGAGTTCTGAGCAGTGGCGATGGCAAGTTGGGGAGTAAAAACTGCCAAAATTCCATTACATGTTTCACATGCTACCTGTAGAAACTCCTCTGATAAAAACACCTGTATTTACCCCGTGAATTAAGCCAAACTAGAGCAGAGCTGCTGTATTTTAAGCATTTATTGGCCATAATTTGGGTCCCTTCCAGGCTGTTTTCAGGGTGCACTATGAACCAGGACGTTGGCTCTGAGCCTCTTACCCCTCTTATGTCAAATGTTTGATATAGTCACAAGCTTTTAAGCTCCGTGTAAGATGCACTTTGAAATTCCACCTCGACAACCTTGAGCCTCAGGAGGGGTTTGCGCGAAGATTGCTGAGCTCTTCTCATTTCTAAGAAGGGTTTCTTTGCCCAAGTAAACATTCAGTAGAGGTGGTGGAGGAGGCCAAATTAAGGTCTGGGTGTCTTCAGGGCTACCCATGCCTGTGGATGAAAATTTAGATACCAGGACATTTTTTTCTATTTTAGTAATTCTGCAGGTGTCAAGTTTTGGTGGTTTCTGTGGGTCTGGTTGTGCAGGGTAGTCACACTTTTCATAAAAGAGCCCATTGTCAATCCCATCTTTTGATTTACCATTTACCATCTCCATGTTCTGTTGTAGTTCTCATCTGGTGTTTTCACTCAGTAAACAGATGTTATTTTCTGGCTTAAATACAACACGGATTTCATAATCATGATTTTGGATGGATGGCAGAAATGGGGAAGAGGGAATCTACTTTGTCCTCAGATTGCCAGTTCTCAGTAACTGTTGGGTGATCTGAAAAAACTTGGCTGAACTGTGAGATTTGTCTTCACTTTTAGAGAAGATTTTCTGTTCTCTGATTATCATGTGCTTTGAATGGAATTTGATGGCAACAGAAATTAACACACTGATTTCCAGTTCTCACCCCTTTACCCATTTTAATTTTTTTGTCGTGAGCGGCAAGAGGAATTAAAGCCAAGAAACCCAAAATTCGGGTCTTTGCTTTACTCGTGTTTTACACACACTCCTTTAGCATGTCACCAAATCGTTCTTATTTGTTACTTTCCCTTGTGGGAAAAAAAAATAAATTCCATTCTTTCCATTCCTTTGGAAAGCAGAGTTGATGGGCAGTGACTTGAGCAGCTGCTTCTCTGCCTGTGTGTCCTTAAACTCTGGCTAAACCTCATCAAACAAAGGGGTGTCCAGTGGTGCCACAAGCTGGGGAGCGGTGGGGAGGAATAAAGGGAGCTTTGTAGCTGGAGGTTGGGAATTTCTGGGATGTCACAGGCATTTTGACAGGCTTGAAGTGGAGAGAGAACCCTAAATTGGTGTGTGGGGGTGGAATTTCCCCCTAATAGCAGGACTCGAGATCTGTTGCAAAGCAGGATGAGGAATGAGGGTGGAAGAGGATCTTTGAGGAATGTGTTGATGGAATTAGAAGGGCTGAGATAAAGCCACACCATGAGCTGGACGGTGTTGACAGGGGTCAGGGGTTGGAAACGGGAAGGGGGAAAAAAAATCCTGGGCAGTTGAAGTCATTAAGGGATGTCTCAGCTGACCGTGTGGGTTTGAGCCTGGGTTACAAACTCAGTGAACTCGTGTGAGTGAGGAAACCTCCAGCAGGAGGGTTGGGAGGGTCAGATGGAATGACAGCAAGGAAAGGGAAGTCTGTGAGGATAATAGGGACGCTGTGGGGAAGAAGAGAGGTTGGATTTGTACTTAGGGAAGATCTGATAAAGAGGCCAGAGCTGAATGAGGATGAGCCAGGGATGAAAGAGAACGTTGGTGTGGTGCTGTTCAGGGCAGGAGAGGTCCAGGGATCATTCCCAGAGCTTTGATCCGGGCTGGGAGAGGGAGATGGGGAGGATTTGATGAGGATGTGCCTGAGGAAGGGAGAGGAGGAGCTGGAGGGACTCGGTGTGGAAGTGCAGTAAAATGGGGGCAGGAGAGCTGGGGCTCCTGGCTTGGCTCTTCTCATGCTGCCTTTTGCTGTTAGAGAAAAAGTCTTGTATTTTTAAAGCACAAAACCAGCGAAAAAAACTTCACCAGTTTAGAAACTTGCACCAGTTTGGGTTTAATCTGGTGTTTTATTGTTAATTAACAGACTATATGCTGGCCGCTTCCTTTCTTTGTGTGCAGAAATTAATTGCATTTACGGTTTTCCTCGTTGTCCTTTGATATCTTAATGTCATTGGCACAAGCAGTTTCTTTAATGATAAAACTTCTAAGCTACTTCTGAGGAAAAAGAGGAGCTTTCCGAACTCTTTGATGGCTATAGAAATATTTTACAGCTTTCATGCAATTTTCCTTTCGCTCTGGGAAGGAAACCTTTAACATGTCCATAAAACAATTATGAAGATGATTAGGAAAAGTACTTGTTTCAGTTGCCTCCAAAGAAAATAGAGCTGGTTCTTTGTGTGTTTCAGGCAGTGATGGAAAAAGCTGAATCTGATTGTTTTTAAGACAAGCTAGGGTTACACTATTGTCACAGTTTGTGAAGCAGCAAGGCTTGAAAAATGGGGTTAGGAAAGGCAAAATTTCCCAGAAATCGCTCCAAGTAGTTTTCCGACTAGATTAGACATTTTGAACATGGTCTTTTCAACCAATTTTTTTGTTTGTTTGCTCACATGGGAGCTGGAAGGTCGGTTTTGATTGTTTGTTTTGCTGTTCCTAATGTAATTAATGTGGCCATCTCTTTGTAAGTGAAGCAGCGATTGCCCTCGGAAATGTTCCCGTGTGCCTTTGCAGGGGCTTATTTACTTTGTGTCACAAGCACAAAGCTCTTTGCCACCCCTTCGGTTCTTGGCTGTTGATCTTAGATAAATCAGCTGCTGCTTTTTCCTCCCTTTCTCCCTTCTAGAAATGACCCAAACAGGCTCAACACTCCAGAGACCCAGGTGTGAGTACTGGCCTTTTTGAAAGGGGGAAACAAAAGCGTGAGATGATATAGGAGTCTAAAAGGAAGCCCTATCAGAGATGAAATTTCAGCAAAACTTAATAAAGGAGACAAATTGAAGAAAGGTTTAGGAGGTGACAAGGAAGAAGATGTGCAGCTCGCTGACACCTCTGTTAGAGAAGCTGCTGTAGCTGATGAGGAACCCTGCAGATACACATCACAGGGTAATAACACCAGGCTGATATTTTAATGGCAATCTTAGTGCTCTGCTGAGTGCCTTTGGCATTCCTGGAATTGCCTGTGGAAAACATCTGCTCCCTGCCATGACTGGTAGCTGTGGTCCTGAGGGGACTGTCCTTGTGCCGCCTCCAAAGAGGCTTCGATGTCTGGAGCATCGCTCTGGATTCCCAAGTCTGTGTCTGATAGTGGCCTCTGGAAAAACCTCTTGTTAGGTTGGGCTGGGAGGTCTAGATGGTTAATTAATAAACTTTCTGCAAGAGAGATGAGGTGCACCTGACATTCTGGGTGGCAGGAGGACCCTGCCTGTGAAGGGACCGGGTTTGCTCTGAGAGCAGCAATGACAAGGGCTCCTTGTCTGCTTCCCTGCCTTGGCCTGATGTGCTGCAGTTGGTGGACTCTGCCTCCCTGTGCTAAACAGGGTGTTGGACTGAGCAGATGTTCCCCGAACTCCCCAAGGGATGGTGTTTATCTTCCTGCTGTTCTCATATGTGTGACAGTCTCTCACAGGTCTCTTCCAGGCTAATGCCTGTGAGGAGCAAGTGTTAAAGGAGAGCCTGGGTGACACCTTGGCCATTCTGCGTGGTGTGATTGACTGGCTGCAGGGGAATTGCCATTCTCTCTCTGTTAAAGGAGATTCCAGTTTGTGCCTTAAGGTCTGGAAACTCTGAGAGCCACTTCAGAGCTGGCTCAGCAGCAGTTACCCTGTGAAAGATTCGTGTTTTCAGTTAGGCTGTCCAGCTGTGACACCCGATGGATAACAGAAAATAGGATTGGAATGGAGAGCAGGAAGACATTTAGGCCGGGTGGAAAGATTCCTTCCCTCGGCTGGTTATTCCAGCCCACGGCGGCCGCTTGCAAGGCACAAAGCCCAGGGTGTTCGGAGTGTTTCCCAGAGCTGCTTTGTCACCTTTGAGACTGTAAAACAAAAGGTGACAGGCCAGATGGGAAGAGCTTGCAGGGCAGTGTTTGGATTATCGTGTAGCAGGGTATTAGTGAAAGAATCTGATTCCCTTCAATTAGTGATATGTCAGTGTGTTTTGGCCAGAGCGCCGCTGACCCACAGATAACCCTGTGCCAGGACAGGGTCTGTGACGTACCGTGAGGCAAGGGAAAGGTGGTTCAGCTGGTTAAGTAGCTCAGCTCGCTGCTTAATGAATTGGTCACTTTTCCTGAAAAGCACTGAAAGATTTTAGTGACTTGTTAAATTTTAATGACTCGTTAGAGATCTTTTTATCCTTGGTTTTGTGTTCACAGCACATTATCCACAACACTAATGCACAGTTAGAAACCTTTTCATCTCTCTAATTCTATTTTAGCGGATGGTATAGTGCAAGGAGGCGGTGGATGCAGTCCTTTTTGCTGCAATTAATGCCTTTTTTTTACTTTAATTTTTTATATCTGGTAATGTCTTCCTACATAAAGAGCTTAATGCTTTTTTTTTAAATTATAGTGGGAGGTTTCTGTATTTCTTTATTGCTCAGTTATGCCACACCAGAGCAAGCAAAGGGTATGGTAATGGATAGAGCACAGCTGTAGTGTTTGTGCTTCTGTTTCATTTCAGGGTAACAATATATCCCTCTGCATTCCCCCTGTGATTTGGGAAACAGGACAGAACTGCGGGGAGGGGACAGTTCAGAGCAGAAGTAGAAGAGCTGAGGCTGCTTTGAGGTGAAGGAGCAAAGGAAGAAAGGTCGAGAGACCCCTCCCTTTAGTCCGTGAGAGTTGTCCTTAGAACAAGTTGTAAAGGATCTGATGCTTGTGAGCTTTGTTTCTGCCTGAGCCTGAAAGGGTTTCTTCCACCTCAGATGAAGGGGTGGGCTTGTCTTTGCTGGGGTGGGGTTCACTTGTACTGGGGTTGGCTTGTGAGAGGGAACAGGAACTGAGGGGCTGAGCCTGAAGGGTGTCTCAGGGGTAAGGAGAGGATCCAGATAGCCTTCCCCTTGCGTAACAGGTTTGCCCTTCTTGAGAAAGAGGATTGCTGTTGCTGAGTTTGGAAGTGAGACAGCAGCAGCAGTGTTTATCCTTAGGTCTTGCAAAGCTGGGGGGAAGGTGACAGCTTGCAAGTGTGCCCTGCTCTGACCCCTGTGTGTGGTGTGTCTGTGCTCCTCAGCCTTTTCTTTCCCTGTTACTCCTCAGGGATCAGCAGGGTTCTGTCTGTACAGCAAGATCCAGGCAGACACTGCAGAGGCACGAAGGAGGCTTTGCTGCTGGAATCTGTCAAGTTTGTTGTTTTCGGAACACTAGCATGGGATGTTTACCCGAAATCCTGGCCTCCCTTTCTCTCTGCCACTTTGTTTACTCTCTCTTCCCTCAAGGTCCCCTAGTAACGAGTGCTCTGCCTGCAGCACTTCGAGAACAGCCCGGGTGACCTTGGCCACCACAGCCAGGAGACCAGACCCTTCCCCAGCCCACGTTCCAAAGTACTCCTCTCATCCACATCGCCCTGTCTGTGCCAGGGGGGTGGCACCAAAATTCTAATGTAGGCCAAAGGTTACACTCACTCCATCCAAGCAGGGGTGAGGACACAGAGCCCAGGCCTGTGTGGTGGTGCTGAGGTATCTTTGGAGCAGCTGGAAGGAAGTGGCCTTGGTTTCACAATAGACCTAAAAATAACTTGTACCCACTGCATGTAGCTGCTCTTCAGCAGCTGTAGTTCATGTCAGTGTGTGTGTGTGAGCCATCACAGGCTGCTCTGCTCGATTCTTGTTGCCTCTCGCATCCAGATTCTAGGCTGCTGTAAAATCTATTCATCCTCACTGTTCACAAAGGGACAGTGACCAAATGGGGCAGGAATTGTGGAAGGGCTTCTCAGGTCTTTGTGATTCTCCTTTGAAGTCCATGACTGCTGGTGGTTATCCTTTTACTATGCAGCTTTTTCCTTTCGGTGCTGTGGTGTGACACTCGATTTAACCTGCCTTAGGTATTGAAAACCTTTGCTTTGGAGTGTGTCAGAGCCAGAAGGGATCAGAAGGTAAAAAAACAAAGGCGTGCACATGAAAAGGGAAACTTAAAGTTAAAAAGGAAATACCTGAGCTTGTAGGTCTGGCAGCTGTTAGAGAAGAAGTGCCGAAACAGGAAGAGGCCAGTGGAAGATGTTGCTGCATTCCTGATGTGCCAATCATTGGTGATGGGTGTTATCTGCTGCCTTGTTTCGCAGAGCAAAGAATGTCATCATTTGTTATGTTCTGGATGGGTTGTTCTCTGCTCATCCCGATGAGTTTCTGCATGTTTGCATAGAACCTGCAGTCTGAGTAAACTTATTCATGGCAAGTCAAGCTCTGTTAGTCATATTTACAGTGACAATTGTGCATCAGTTGTGACAACTCCTGATATTTGAGTGAGAGGCAGCAGAGTGAAATCCTGGTCCTGCCAGGCTGTGTTGTGGATTCAGGAATGGGCTCTGAAATTCGCTTGTGTGTTAGCAGCACACAAAGGTCTGGATGTTACATCTCGTGCTGCTCATGTTAGTTTGTGTCTAGAGAAGGGATAAATCCTCCCCTGAATGAACTCCTGCCCCTCGGTATCTGCACAGGTACTTCAGCTCAGTCCAGCTGTTTGCTGGGTAAACATCTGCCCCTGACAGGATGGAGATTGAGGGAACTTGGATACAAAATGCGGTTGGGGTGATGGTGTCCCAGATGTGGGACAACATGAAATAGTGAAAAGGAGTGAACTCCTTGCTTTTGCTTTTTGTAACACTGCTTTTGAGAAGGAAAATTGAGTGGAGGGGACCACATTTGTGACCTGGATGCACAAACAAAAATTACCTCTGGGTTTCAGGATATGAGACTTCTCGAAGGGAATGACTAAGTTGGGAACCAGAGGCATTCCTAAATTCTGGTCTGTCTCTTGCTGTGTGAAGTAGTGTTAACCCTTCTTGGGCACCATATGATTATACGTATTTCACTCAGTTACTTTATCAAATCAGTGTTATAGAAGAGCACGGCTCAGTTTAGACACTGCAAGCAGATGCACAGAATCCTGCAATAAAAGCCAATTCATTGCTGTTTCCAATAAACTTTTGGTCTGTGAAGGCTGTTGTTTAGGAGCCCAGCATGGATCCCATCTGTTTTCAGTAGCCACTTGTCCAAGTAGAACCCTCAAATCTCCAGTAAAAATCTTAGCAGAGTTTAAGGAGCCTAAAACTTTTATTAGCAGTTTTTATTAGCACATTAGTAGGGTTGGTGTCTGAGCTCAGCGTGTGGGGATTACAGGCTGGGTGGATGCAGCAGGCCTTTGCTAATGGGGTGACAGATCTTAGGGATTTTAGAAAAGTTGCTCCTTTCTATAGCAAGAAACGTGTGAAAAGCATTATTTACCTTTCATAGAAGCTTTCTAAAGGACTTTACAAAGTGTAGATTGGGGCTGGTTCCTTGTAATTTTGGCACATGGTTCAAAGACACTTGTTCGAGGCTCATTTCGTGACTTTGTTGTTGTTTTGTGTGTAGTGAGATTCAGGAAAGTGCTGACACTGTCTCGTGTTTTACTGGTGAAGTCACAACTTGCTTTGGGACATAAACCTTCCCAGTCCATGTGAAATTGTCCTTGGTAATGGACGGGGGTAAGGCAGTCCAGCTGTGTCTTTAACTAGTGGAATGAGCATTTCTGAAGCATTTTGCTGCTGGGTATTTAATCATGGTGGTCACTGGGAACAATGGAATAAAGGCAATAAAGGTCTTTGACACTCACTGCATTTGGTGAGGTTGAATATGACTGCCACAAAACACTCCTCAGTGCCCTGAGCTGTGCACAGTGACCATAACCTCCGTCATTATAAAGGAACAGATTCAACAATTCACTGGGACTGGAGACACTTCCCTACGGACTGGGCTGATCTTTCCATCTGTGAATGGGAACCAGGCGTCGCCCTTGGCCTGCCCAATGCTAAACAGGGATCAGGAGCCGTCTGGGAAAAGCGTGGTGAGGATTGCATGGCATGAGCATCAGTGTTTCCCTGCCGACTGTGTCCCAGTTAAGGGAGGAAGGGTCGCTCTCACAGCCTGTCCTGCAGGGCTGCAGGCAAATCGTGCAGCTCCCCTTTGAGCTGCTCGCCCGGAGGGGAAGGGTTTGTTCCCCACTCCTTGTTCTCCGAATGTTCCACCTTCCTTGGAGGCTGTGGTGGTGGAGGGGCGGATCCCGGGGGAGTTTCAGTGCCGTGTTCCCATGAGGAACTGCCCCTTCCCAGGTCCGTGGGATGTGCACCTCAGACTGAAGGGCTGGTGTTGGTGAAGGCATTGCCTAAGCATTTGTTTGCACAAAGATCTTAGAGATTTTTCCTGTGAGGTGTCCGTGACCTTTTAGAGGCGCTTTTATTTTTCCCTAAACTCCTTTTCCACATTCCAGGCTGTTTTGTCTTAACTCTTGAAGGAGTTTCCTCCCCGCATTATATTTCTGTGGGATTTTGATCTTTCAGTAGCTTCGATGCCTTTAGCCTGCTTCTGTCTCTCGTGTAGTTTCTGGTTCAGCTTTTATGTAAACTTTGAATAAACTGTGTGTGCTGTTGAAGTCTTGAGCCTGTAATAACTGGATCTGGGAACAAGCCTGGTGTTTTTCAAGCTGCAGACAGCTGGTATGAAAGCTTTGTGCCACAAGGGGAGAGCTGGGGGAGCATCTCTGCTTCTGCAAACCCTTGATGCGCTCTCAGAATTAAGATCCCTGAAGTCCTGCAGTGTATTTATAGGCTTGTAATGTCGTTCAGAGAATGTTACCCTCCTCTCCGTGGCAGAAGTGCTGGTTTCGGGTTTCTCCAGCGGGTAAACAGCTCTGAGCTGGGGTGGTGTGCAAGTGCTCAGAGCTGTGCTGATCTGCCACGCTGATTGGCTTGTTTGGGTTTTTCAGAAGCTCTGCGTGTGAAAAACCCTTGGACTATAATTTAAGTCCCAGTTTATCACATCTTGATCAGTTCATTTTTCTAGGCTGAGGCCTTAATGTTCAAAAAGAGCCTGACACCCTTATAAGTCTGTACAGAGGGTCCTTGCCAAGAACCATCCTTTTAAATGAGAAGGAAGGTGCACTGGGAGGCCCTATCAGTCCCTGACCATTTGTACTGGAAAACAGCTCTTTGCAGTGAATAGTTTGATTCTGAGAAGGTTGATGAAAAGCCAGTGGCAGAAATCAAGTTTTTAGGAAGAAGTGGAAAATTTCAAGGCACTGTGAAGTAAGTGAGCAGGAATCACTTCCCTTTATACTGAAGCTGCTCTAAAAATGACGCTTCTTTTCACCACGTATGAGGGAGCACTTCAAGGCCTTGATTTTTTAACAGTTGCCTGTGTGACATTATAAAGTGTTCATGTTTATAAAGCTACACAGCAGGGATCAGGGGGAGGTTTTGGTGATGGTCAGGCCCATTTTGACTGACACATTAGTGCCATTTCCAATGAAGCTTTTTCTCTTTTCTTGCTCTTTCGGTTCTGTAGTAAAGTGAGTCAGTGTTGGATAAACGTCTGACAAGCAGGAAAGTTTCTAGAAATATCCTTTGATTTCTGACTGGAAATGAGAAACTGTCTAAATATTGAGTCTTTAAATAGGCACTGGCTAAAGGACACCGTATCCTGCACGTCTCCTTGATGTTTGTGCTGTTCCTTGTGTTCCCCTTGGCCCTTTTCACCCTCCCCATAACTCGTGTGAAACCTGCACCTGGGGAAGGCCTTTCCCCCAGTCCCTCCCAGCAGCTCCCCCTGCACTCAGCAGGCCTTGGCCGTGTTGTGTTTGGCTCCAGCTGCAGCACAAGAGCCTTTGCTTGGTGGTGGTGGTGATATGAAAGGCTGTCACTTCTTTTAACACTCTCCAAACATGAGTTTTTGAGCTCTTGGTTCTCCCTGAGGAGGCTGCAGGACGTTTCCTTGGCAAAGCACAGCACCTGCCTGGTCATTTGTGAGACCCGGAGAACCTTCATTTATGAATTAATAATCATATTTATAATTTACCAAGTAAATAAATGAAGGTTTAGAGTGCATTTGTTGGGGCAGGAACATTTGCTTCTGGCAGCCGAGTGACCTTTCCCGTTCCAGCTCCATCTCAGGAGGTGCATACCTGAGGCTGCCTACGTGAAATCAGTCGAGATAACGTGTTCCTTGGCAGCTCTTGCAATTCCAATTTGCCAGTGACTAACTTTGAGCTTTTGTTTTTATTTTTCTAACACTCCATAATACATAACGCTCTTGGTAGAGGAAAAAAATATTTGTCTGCTCCAATGTCTTTGAGATTGATTAATCCCCTTTTAAAAACAATCCTTCAAACAGTCGGGATGGTTTGGTTGGTTTAAAATATCTGATTTAACCTCAGCACAAAGGTCCCTCCTCCTTAGTGGACTGTGGGCAGTAGAACATCCCTCCACGTCCCTGGAGCCTCCTCCTGCAGGAGGATGAACCAGATATCCAAGCAAATGACCTGCCCTAAATCTTGCTTTTGAAATGAGCTCTGGCTGGGATTAGTTATCCTCGGGCTGCAGCTGGGATTAGTTCTGCAGGTACCATGGTAAGATGCTCAAGTGTGGCCTCCTCACCAGTCCCACACATTCACTCCACGCAGAAACGTTTTGGTTTCTCTCCTCTGCCTCTTTGCTCCAGCACACAATGCAGAGAATCTGATTCTCTGAATGAACCTTTGTTTGGGGAAATACTGTTAGTTTTGGCTCTTGGAGAGCTGAGCTGACAGGCCCAACTCCCCAGCAAAACAGATTGGAGATTAAAAAACAAACTAAAACCACGCCTTTGAAAAAAAAAAAATCGCTGGGGAGGAGCCAAAAAGTTCCTTTTCTGCGTTGCTGGGAAAGCTCATCTATTTAGCTACTGTACTATCAAATCAGATTCTTTTTCTGTTGCTTGAATTAAGAGCCTTGCCATTACCTGTAATAAAAGGAAAACATTTATTCTACCTCAAAAAATTGCCTCGTCACAAACAGGAAAGAACTGGAGGGAGACACAGGAAGTGGGTTTTGAGGCAGGAGTTAACAGGGCAAAAAAGAGGTGCTTTAGCACGAGGGCAGTGAGAGTCTGTTCCCTAAACAGGAAAACGTATTTCTGTAGTTTGTTCCCATAAACAGTTTATTCACAAGCACAGCACACAAGCCCCCTGTGTCTGTAGAGGTGATTCCTGCAGCAGCTGCTTCCCAAGGTGTCTGCTGGGAATATCTAAGCAGCAGGGACAAGCAGGCCTGTGGAATCTCAACCACAGCACTTGGAGGTTTGTGTTTAAATTCCACGGACCACAGAGCCTGGCCAGGTGCTCTCCGAGTGCCAAAGGAAAAATAACACCTCCTGAGCCAGAGAGCCAACTCCAGCCAGAAGTTCTCCTTGTTCCTGCGGATCACAAGTGACAGATGAGAGGGTGGGAATGAGGGTTTTGTGTGCAGAGTACAGTGATAACATCAGAAAAAATCCCTGTGCCACTTCCAGTGCTGTCACTCACACACCTCGTAGCTACGGGCGTGAAATTCACTGTTTCCTTGTTTTCGAGCACAGGATCCTGCGCTTCATCCCTCACAGCATTTAGTTCACTACAATCCCAAGATCACTTACCAGCTGAAATTCCTGCTCAGCAACATTGACATGTCATGGTGTGGAGAATGAGCTTAAACTTTGCTGAGAGGGAAAAGGAGATTTTTCAGGCTGTTGTTTCAGCAAAGTCTTCCCTAGTGCCCTCTGTTAGAAAAGGATTAAACGTGTTGTGGTGCTGTTGTGATGGTTTGTGAGAGAGAGAAAATGAGGAACTGCAGGAACCAGAAACAGCTTAATGAAGCATTTGAGCTGTGTAAAAACCATAAGCTCTATCATACTGTACCATTTAATTTCCATTTAATCAGCATTTGTTTAAACCACCTCTTAAGTGGAAGATATACAAGTTGACCAGACCAGCCTTTGGACGTTGCCTTCTTTGGGGTGGAATTTATCTTAATATTTTAAGATCTCCTTCTCTGCCACTTCAGTGCTCTTTGTAGACATCAGTTTCTTAAAACGCTGGTGTTTCTTGAGGCTAATTAGTAATGAAAAAACCCGAAATTCTCCTGGGTTTGCGCATAAATGAATGTCCCTTCCTGCCCCAGTCCCTAGGGTGCTGGTGTCGTGTTTTTGTGCTGACTGAAGTCCATCTTAAAATCCTCTGGTTAAGGGAGGAGAACAGGGGATTGTTCTGCTCTGAGTCATCCCCTATCAGAGCTGGATCAGACTTCTGCAGAAGTCAGAAGGAGTTTTTCATTGGAGGTTATTAGTAATTTAATGTTTTTTCCAGTGCTGTGAGAGCTGCTGGGTTGAATTTGAAGTCAGTTTAACAGCTCTGAATGGCAAAGTATGGGAAAAACCTTGGGAACGGGCTCCAGCCTGTCCTGGTGTGTCCAGGGCTCGCAGGTGGAAGTGGCAGCTTCACTTCTGGCAGCCCTGTGGCTCCTCGGAAGCAGCTCGGGGCCACTGTGTCCAAGGGCAATTCCAGCTCCTGGCTGTTCAGCTGAAGCTTTTTTAGTTGCTTTGCTCTGATCGAATCACTTGAGGACATTTGGTCTCAGGAGGAGGAGGAGGTTTCTTCATGGGAGACTGAGCTGAGCTGCTGGAATGCATCGCACATTATCCACCAGATGGTTTTCAGCTGCTTTGATTCGATGTGTGTGTAATAGTGAGGAAAATATGAAAGTCACCTATTCCCCCAGCGTTGTTTGCATCAGCTGTGCTCCTGGCAGCAGCCACCAGAGCCTGGGTCCCTGTCCCCTTGCTCAGGACCAGCATCCCCAGGCCATGCCCCTGGCTCTGGGCACAGCTGTCCCGGCTTGTGCCGAGCACTGCTGGCTCCAGTTGTCCCCTGGGATGTTCTCCTGCTTCCCTCCCTGGGAGCAGCACCTCTGCAGAGCTGCAGCAGCCCTTGTGGAGGGAGCCAGGACCTCGAGTGCCCTCACTGACACCCACAGGTACATGGGGACCGTCCAGGTGTGGGGCAAGCTGCTCCACATTTCTTGTAGGAGTTGGAGTGAGCGGCAGCTGGAGGGTCTCTCCAGTTGGTTGGGTTATTTTCTTGTTGTTGTTTTGCTGCTTTAATGTCTGAGGACTGGTTTCAGTTAGGCAGCTGCTCTCAGTCACAGTGTTGCTCAAAGTAATTGACTTTCCATTGACTTTGGAATTTGGAATAGTGTCTAAACATCGTTGTCAGCTTGGTGCTGATTCCTCTGCACTGAGGCTGAAGTCGTTTCACTTATGACCTCAAGCTGGACTTGTGTTTTGCTGGGTTTGCTCCCATGGGAACTAAAAATAATAATTATTTTAAGAATAGGTTCTTAATCACTTCCTTCTTTTGATGCACTACTTTTGTTTAGCATTTTGTAAGAATGTAATAGAAAATACTATTTTAAACTATCTGTGTTTTAATTCCAGTTTTAATTAGCTCTTTGAAGATGCAGGGAGTGTATGAGACTTGATTACAGTTCCTTTGAGTCTTTTTATAGCAAAGCATTTGCTCTTGTTATTCTGAGTGCAGATTATCAGAGTCTTACTGCTTTGGCAAACTGTCGAGTCACTCAGAGCTGTGAAGAGATGAACAGTAAGTTGACAGATTTTTTAGTCAAAGGCATGTGGGCACTTTGTGTTGGTGATGCATCATCAGCTAATTTGTCTCTGAGCTATTAATGTACAGAGGGGAAACAGGAAAAGCTGTGCTTTGGTCTGGCTTTAGGAGGAAAGGTAAGACGAGGTGTGCAGTGAACTCTGAAGGTGTTGGGGTAGTTTGCATACAAGAGTATTAGAATTTATTTTTAAAGAGGACAAGGAGGAAAAAATCCCATTTTTTACCGTAAGGCAACAACTCAGCTGATGGGGTGTTGCTACAACTGGCATTTTCTGTCGCAGTAAAAGCACAAGAGCAGAGCTGGTTTTCTTTACCTGTCCCTGGCCTGAAGTCGGGCATTTGCTCAGAATACCTGAGTGGGAAGAGCAGTTGTGGGGTTAGCAGAGGAGGAAAGAAATGGGGAACCAAATACTTTAAAAAAGTGGTGGTTTATTATCCTACTGTTGGCAGCTGTGGCATCCTGTCGGCTTTTGTTTAGGCTGTGAGGACTTTTCACTTGTTTATATTATTACAGGTTTTAATAAAAGTTTGCTTTAAAAAGACCTGCTGTCAGGAGGTTTCCCAGACCAAATAGGAAACTGGGAATCATCAGTTGTGCAGCCTCAGCCCTGTCTCTGCTGGACTCTGGGTGAGCCAGGGGAAGTGCCTGGCACTGTAGGATGTGCTTCCCATTTGCACGGTGATTTTAGAGCTTTAGGGTGTAAAACAGGGGCTTTTGAGGATAAATAATTAATCTGTGAGTTCATTTGCACTGAGTGTGTGGTGGCAAAGGGCCTGTGCTGGGGCACTGTGTGTCCTGGTACATCTCTCCAGTGCACAAGTCACTCCTCACTGACCAGGTGCTCAAAGAGTTTGGAGGTGACACTGTTCCTGTCACTCCTTTAGGTACATTTTCCTACATGTGTCTGTAACCTCTTGCCCTGATGCTCACAGTGTTGCCAGGTCCTTTGCACGTGTTGTGGTTGGCATTGCTGGTTCACTTCCCTCTGGGCCAGGAGGCACAGGCAGCACAAGGAGACACAAAGTAGGAGTAAAACCCAAGGGGGGGGAACCTGGGATAGGCACCACTCCTCTATACTTTAATCTCTGGGTTGATATTTACTATGTTATGAGTGTTTCCTACTTGCTCTGCTGTCGGTGTATGGATTAATGATTCACAGAGGTGTGTTTTGAGGGCTGGGTCTTTGGTGTTTGTACAGTGCTTACAGGAATCCCTGGTGCTTCTTCCTTTTTCCTTCCATCTTCCCTCCCCACTCCCAAGCCTAAGCCATTTCTCTTCCCTGGAAGGAAAGCCGCTTTATCTGGCCCGTGCTGTGTTTACCAGCATCATAGAATTGGTGGGATTTGGGTTTTCTTGGGCCACAACTGGAGTTTTGTTCTTCATTTCCAGTGTTACCGGCCTAGAAAATCAACTGGAAGTGTAGAAGTTAACTTCTGTTGACTTCAAAAAAAGTCCAAACCACAACTATATGTGACCAAACATGCCAAAACCTCTAGACCTGTTTTGGGGCTTGATTTTGAATAGCCTTGTTCTCAGCTGATGGAAGCTCATAGGTAGGGACTTGAAAAGGTGGGATAATGATGAGGAGAAAAGAGTGGGTGAAATGAGTTTCTTCCCTGCTGAAAATACTTGTGAGCCCAGTTGTGACAGTTCTGAGTTCGTGGTTCTCATGGATGAAAACATGAAGGAGTCCTGAGGTTAATCTCTGTCTCCTGACTCAATGAGTCGTGGCAAAAGTTGTCACTGGCTGAGCGTAGCTTGTAACCTTTTTTATTGACAGCTTGGCAGTTTTAGGGAGATGCTTTGTCTTGGAAGGAGGGCAAAACTGAAAGCAGCATGAATTGTTGTCTGTTTTGTTTCAGTGGAAGGTTGGTTTCGCCGAAATGGAAAAACTTTAAGGGCTTGAAACTTCAGTGGAGAGATAAAATCCGTCTCAATAACGCCATCTGGAGGGCCTGGTACATGCAGTGTAAGTACCTCGGGACAGCGGGAGCGCGGAAACGATTGTCCAGGGAGAAGCTCAGGGATCTGCTGCAGGCTGGATGTGTCTGAGGCAGTGGTGTTGGGTCGGGGATTTCTCAGAGGTGTCCACAGAGGATGCACTGAGTGCTCCGGGCACAGCCTGAGGTCTCCCTGTTTCCCGTTGATGATCAGGAAGGAGCCCTGCCTTGACTCCTTTTCACATCTTGCCACTGCAGTGACAGAGTGACAGATGCTGAGCACTCACAGGTTGTTGTCCTTTCAGACCTGGAGAAGCGCAAGAATCCCGTGTGTCACTTTGTGACTCCCCTGGACGGCTCCGTGGATGTGGAGGAGCATCGGCGGCCGGAGGTGTGTGGAACCTCAGGGACAGGCAGCAACCTCTGCAGTTTGTAACGGGATTTTCTGGTCTGCTGGAAACAAGGGCAGCACAGCAATTCTCTGCTCTGCCTTTATTTGGAAGGAAACCTTTAAAGCAGACTGAACCTGCTGTTGTACTTTGTCACATTTATATGACCGAGGTGCAGCAGAAGGACATTTGTTATCCATGTGGTTCATGTCAGTGCTCCACTTTAATGAAAAGTCATAGAAGTGCAATTTGAGTATAGCTAAGATGTTGGCAGCCACTGCTGCCTTCTGACTGGAAGCTGGTGGGAAATCAGAGTGATGGCTGTTTTCAGGACTGAATCTGAGTGACCCTGTGAGAGTTTTGTGTATTTTATGTAGCTGGCAGGGTGTGGTTTCAAGACAACAAGCAATTCCTTTTTCTGTGTCAAGATGACTTCACAGAAAGAGCAAATACGAGTTTGTGTTCTTTCATTTTTGTTCTCTTGTAAACATAAATGAAAACTAACATCTGCCCTCTGGCTCCTTGCAGAAAACCAGTGAGGCCTTGATGTGGCAATATGTGGCTCTCTCTGTACTGCATAACTCTAGAATAATTTATAACTCAAAGGAGTTCCAGATGAGTGTGTGGAACTGTCTCAGGTTTTCAAAAGCACAGTGTTGATGTTTGTGTTGAAAGTGACCCTCGAACACCAAGTTAAGGCTCTCATTAGTCTGCTCTCCCCAACTTACACACTGCTGCCTGTGACCCATCCAAGATCCATCTTGTCTGACGCTGTTGTTGCCATCAGTGTGTGGCCTGCAGGGTCACACTCCCCCCTGAGCTGGACGTGGGATTTCTACTGCTTTGTGTCATTTGTAGCAGCTTTTGTACCTGTGTGTGCATGTAACCCTGTGAAACTCACGGGTTATTCCATGCTTTATATGTTATATTTCAGTAAATTAATTTTGAAGGGGTTTTGTTTTATTTTTGTAGCCATTTCTTAACTCGGTGATGGCTGAGCTGCTGTGGGAGATGCTGACAGGGCAGTCAGACATCATCTCATGTTTGGTTTTTGTGAGAAACCTGCAGTCAGTGCTGTCAGATTTGCTCTGTGATAGCTGGACTCTGCTGATACATGAGCTCAAACAGAATTAGCATGCTTTCTTTTGCATTTTTTCTGCCTGAATATTTGCTTGGAAACATGTTGAATAACCAGCCCTTGTGTGAGTGCCTGCAATTCATGGTATGTGTTTGTGTTCTCAGGCCATTGCCACAGAAGGGAAGTACTGGAAACAAAGGATTGAAATCGTCATCAGGGAGTACCACAAGTGGAGGACATACTTCAAGAAAAGGGTCTGTTGGTTTCCTTGGTGAAAGCAGTTCACTTGAGCTTCATCAGTGCGTTGCTGCTTTTTGAGTTTTTCCATCACTTTTTCCAGTGTGCAAGAGAACTCAGAGCAGCTGATAAACTGGTACAGGCGTGCTCATCTGATTAGTTCCACTTAACTAAAAATTATTGTGCCGGGGCTGAATGTGCATGATTGGGCCTTAAAAGTTGTGCAAAATCAGGGCTTCTACTGGCACATACAGGACCTATTCTGACCTGTTTTGTTCTCCTTTTGCAGTTACAGAAACACAAAGATGAAGATCTTTCAAGCTTGGTCAGGGTAGGTAACACCACTGAGTAGTGGCAGCATTTGTGCTTGTAGATAACGAAGCTGTAACATGCAGCAGCTTGCTTTGATTGAAATCTAGAGACAGGCATCTTGCTTAAGCCTTAATGAAGGTTAGACACCTTAATGTTCTGTGCCTTGGAGAGCAGTGTAAGGTTTGTTGTTAAGTTGGGTGGAGGAGATGTTGAATGTGAAGTGCTGTGACAAGACATGAGAGTCAGAGCTGTGTACCCAGAGAGGTGAATCTCTGAGGGCTGGCACATGGTTCCATGGTGTTACTGGGTTGTCACTGGCACTGCTGCCTTGCTTGTGCAACTGGATCTGTGAAGATGTGTGAGCTCCATGTTGGAGATCTTCCTGCTGTGCCCACAGCTCGGGCAGATCATGTGCCAGGATCCTAAAAAACCCAAAAATGTTTGGAGGAACAGTGATATCACCATTTACTATGTCCCCTCAAGCCATCAAATCTACTCTGGGCATATGAACTGATGATCAGAAACACCTTTCTCTTTGGTTTTCAAGGCAGGGCTGTTCAGATCAGCCTGTAGTGAGGGATGGATAAGCCAAATCACATTATATTTTATTTTTCACGGGCTAAAAGTGCCCACAGGAGTGAGTGTCAGCACACTTTGTGCAAAGTCAGAGTACAATTCCACTTCACTACATTTCAGAATTTCAGTCACTTCTCACAGGACAGGATTTGCTTGCTTTGAGTTCTTGCTGCACGTGTTATTTTTAATCTTTTTCCAAACCAAAGGATTATTAAACTGTAGGTGCAAAAATACACATGTAATGAATCAAGAAAGTCTTGGTGAAGTCATTTTGGCTTACATCCTTCTAGTGAGAATCTGGTTTTGGACAAGAAGCTTTCCCGGCATGTCTTGGTATTTACTCACCAGCAGTTTTCTGTTGTTGGTGTATCAGAAGCACCACTGATGTGTTTCAATCCACGTGATGGCTTCTCAGAGGGAGGTTCTTTCTCTAAAAATACAAAAAATGGGAACTGTTTTTACAGCTCTACCCCGGGCTGCTTTGGCATTGTCTGGGCAGTCTGACCTCTCCTCCTTTCCTTGGGCAGGATGATGATGTTGTTCTCTGGCAAAAGAGGAGGTATGGCAGAGAAACCCCCGTGCCCATGGAGGAGGGCAGCCTCCTGGATGCGGATATGCTCATGTCCGAGTTCACCGACACGCTCTTCTCCACCCTCTCGTCACACCAGCTGGTTTCCTGGCCAAATTCCAGGGACATAGGTATTTGTTGGCTGTAGATGTGTTGCAGTGAGAACCTCTACCCAAAGTCTGGTTTGTTGCTCTGCTGCTCTTGTAGTCTTGCCCCAAAAAATCTGTCTTATATTGCTTATACAGATAAAAATAGGTCAGGGAATGTGGCTGTCTTGTGCTTTGTAGGTTATGGAATCCCAGTTGTTTATCCAAATTTAATTTCTCTCAGAGCTGCTCCCAGCTTTGCCTTCTAGTGTTGTCAATCTGTAATGAGCAGTATTTACCTTGATCAGTGTTGAAGGCATTGTTGTCTAACCCAAAGCATAGCTGTGGGTGGATTTTTAAGGGGGTTCCTGTGTATTTTTCTTTGGTTTTGTCCCTTAGATCAAGTGCAAGTCATCTCAAAGCAGTCCCAGGAGCTGCAGACCTCTGGGAGCTCTGGCTGACTGATGGATCTGTGCTCGCTCCCGGCTGCAGGGATGTCTGAGCAGCTCCAGAGCAGCTGTGGTTTACATGGACTGTGTTCAGGGCAAATGAAATGCACCATGATTTACTTCAGAAATTGTTCCTTGAGCTGTCATGGCTCAGGCTGTGGTGTTGTGCAGCAGGGCAGGTTTGGGAGCAGGAGACATCCAAGCTTGGCAATCCCCAGGTGTCAGGGAGAGCCTTCAGGTTTCACCTCTTCCATTTGAGTGGTTGAAAGCTTCCTTCCCTGGTGGGTTTGATTTCAGAACTGGGCTGTAGCTCTGAAGAGAAGCAGATGCTCAGTTCACTTCAGCAGCAGTTTTTCTGTAACCTCTTGGCCAAGCCTGGCTGTGTGTGGAGTGTGTTCCTGTTGTAGCCAAATGTTTTATTCCTGCTGCTGTTACTGTGTGAGTGATGTGAAACTAATCTAATCTGTCTCCTGAATTTTGCAGGACACTTAGGAAATGCTGACATGATTCAACCAGGGCTTATTCCTCTCCAGCCAAATTTTGATTTCATGGATACTTTTGAGCCTTTTCAGGGTAAGAAAAATAAACAGAGTCAGTTAATTTCTTTGAAATTCCAGCCACCAGTGAACTAGTTTTAAAATACGATTAAATGTTGCAGATATCTAAGATTTTCCCATTTAACACTTTTTAGTGATGAAGAACTGTAGCATTTGTTTCGCCTTTGAACATTTTATGGTACTGTCAGGAATTCCATATGACATTAAACCACTGCTGACAAATTTAGTGGTTATGGATCTTCACGGAAGTCAGAAGTCTCACTGTTTTCTGGCCCTTCTTGCAGCCTGCATCACGTAACTGAGCTTTGTGGGACTGCCCTGAGGATCAGCTCCTGGCTGGCTGTGTGTAGGGGAACCTTAAACAGAGAGCTGGGTTTTCTGTTGTCCTGGCTTGCAGGAGAGTTGAGGAAGTCTGTCCCAAAGAGATCAGTGCCTGTGGGAAACAGTTCATTGCTCAGCCAACAGCAGTTGTATGAAGCAAAAATCCCAGGGTTTCCTTGTTTGCTAAATAGGATGCCAATATTGCTGTGAATTTTAGGATCTAGCAGTGCTGTAAGTTGATTATGAAAAGTAGAAAACTAATAGGTGACCTTTCCTCTTTCAGAATTATTCACACCCAGTCGTTCCACGAATTTCTTCCCTTCTGTGTCTGCTGTCAGCTCAGCTACAACAGACAGCAGCAGCCACTCTTCCCAGGTAAGACGAGGTTCCTAATGTTTAAAACAGAGGACTCTGACATGAGCCCTGTCCTCCTCAGAAGGAGTTCAGGCATGCCTGAGTCAGTACTGGTTTTTTTCCCTGTCAGTCTCCTGTCCTGCCGTCGGGGCCGTTGCCCAACCCACTCCCGGCCGGGACCATCAGTGATGAGCTGATTGCTTCCTCAGGACCCGCTCCTGGCATTCCTGATGTTGGCACCGACCAGTGTTCCAGCATTAGAAGTGGGGCGCCTTTCATCCAGCCACCAGATTTCCCTCCGGACTCGCCCCTCAGTGGGCCACAAACTTTCATGCCAGTGTTTCAGACCCCGCTGCCTCTTCTCCAACCCGCGGCCCAGCAGCACCAGGCGCCGCTGCCCGCGGTGCCCCTGAGCTCCGGCCTGAGCTCTGCCCCGCCTGCCTTTGCTGCACCAGAGACCCCCAAGTTTGCCCTCTGTGAATCTACAGTCATCACACACACGGCCTCTGCCACGCTGACCCAAAACGCCCCTGCCACCACCTTCAGCCAGAGCCAGAACCTGGTGCTGGCCACGCAGCAGCCAGGGCCGGGAGTGCCTTGTAACCTGACTTTCCAGACTGCTGTTGTGCAGGGGCAGCCCCGGCCCCAGCTCCAGTCCCAGCTGACATTTGCACTCCCCAAAGCTGTTCCTCTGGCCAGTGCTGGGACAAGGCCCAAACAGTCACAGAAAACAGTGCCTGCTCCGAAGCCTGAAACAGTGTCCTTATTGGTAAAGAATGCCTTCATCACCCCAGGTGAGCAGCACTGGGGGGGGGTGATGGGTTTCTCTTCTCCGTGGGACTAGCAGGAGGGAGAGACTGTCTTTGTTTTCTTGTTCTACATGATAAGTTAAAACACAGCTTCCTGAGGGTGTCCATGGAACCCCTGAATCCACACTGTTCAGTGGGGTGCTCTGGACTGCTGCAGCGATTGGAAGCAGTTTGGTCGTGAGTGTGAAAATCTGACCTGCTAAAGGTGGTCTCTCCTTGTAACATTTGTGCTGGGCTGTGTAACTGCATCAGCACGTGGGTTCTCTGCTCCTGCCCCACAGAAAGCTCGGGTTTATGTGTATTGTCTTTGTGATTAACTCTGTCCCTCAGAGTGTTCAGCCACGCTGGAGGAGCAGGAGGGAGGGAGGGAGAGAGGGAGTGTTGCTCTCCCTTAGGAGAGGGGAGCTGGAGGTCTCTGTCTTGAGAGGTCTACAGACTCCTGAGATGCTCTCAGGAGCACGTGGGTTCCAGGTCAGAGTGTGAGCACCTACTGGTGTGCTGGAACCCCGACACTGGGTGAGATTTGGAGCTGTGGGCACTGCGCAAGGCTGGGAACAGCAAGGTGAGCAGAGGGAGTCTTGCCTGGGGTGGTTCTTGTGGGAAAGCTCAGGGCTGGAGCAGGACAGGCAGCACGCTTTTCCCTGGGGTTATTGCAGGCTGTTTTTAGATTTGTGCTGGCTCGGGGCCAAGTGACTTCAGCCTCTTGAAATGAGCAACAATAATTCAAGAAAAACCCTGCCTGGAGGAGTATTGTTAAACAGCCCTTACCAGGGAGGAGGTGTGTCTGCCAGGGCCTGATGGGGTGTTCACCCTCCAAAACAAAAAGTCACTGTTCAGGAGCAGAGCAGACTCAAAGATCAAACTCTAGCACGTCCCTGGGATCAAGCTAGTCCATGACTAACAGCACTATGGGGTTAATGGATGTTATAAACCAGGAGTCCATGTACCTTCAGCAGTCAAGACATGCATTTCTCACCTCGCAAAGCATTGTAGGCAGCTCATTTTGAGAAAGCATTTGCTTCTAGTTTCCTCAGCTTCCTGGGTTGTTCCTCACCCCATATATCACTTTCCCAATGCTTCACCAGTTGCTGCTAGATCATCACAACCAATGAGTTTGTTTCTTATCTAGATTTAAAGTTGTTGCTGTTTTTCATCCTGGGCAGTAGTGTGTGTTTGGGGATCACTCCCAGAGCACTGGGACACCAAGCTCAGAGGACAAATCCAAGACTATATAAAGATTAGAGCTTTATTTTTGGCAATAGAATAAACATCAGTTCTTACAACTGAGACATTTGTGCCAGTCACTTGTGTTCAGGACAGACAAATCATCTCCTGAGTATAAAACAACTTGTGTTAGAAAGGGATGTACAGGTTGTCTCATCAGGTACAAGACTTCACATGGGGAAGAACTCTGCCCTCACCACTTCAGGATAAATGTCCTGCTTTTGAGAGGAAAGTCTGTAAAATGTGCACGTGTAGGGCAGAAATGTGGAACACCTAAAGAGACTTGTAAATATTGTTGATTATTACAGTTCCTCAAATGTGAAAACCAGGAATTCCAAGCCTGTGCAGCAGCATTAATGCACTGGGAAGAGTGGGCTCTTGACTCAATAGAGATGTCAATAAGCCCAGCTGAACGTTAGGGAACAGTGGAAGGGTTGTGATTGCAGCTTCAGATGTGGGAATGCCCAAAGAATGAGCTCCCTGTGTCAGTGACAGACCCATGCCAGGGCTGGCCCAAGGCTGATGTGATCCACAGGCCTCTGAGAAAGGGTGTGCAGAGACTCCAGGTGACTCAGAACAGTTGTCAGTCACAGCTGATACAGGCAGGGAGGGGACATGAGCTAATCCTGCACTGTCTCCCTGTCCTGCTGTGTGTGCCCTTCAGACTCCTGATGCTAAACTGCAGGGACTGAGCTGTGCTGACACTTTTCATGCATCATGACTTTATTAGTCCAAAGGGGAGCTGAGGCCAGTACAGGCAAGAGTGAAACTGAGTAAGTTTGGTTCAGTTTTCTCAAACAGCAAACACAAGTTGTGCCTTTGCCTGATTCTTCCCTTAGGGTCAGTCATGTTGTCTCTGAACTCTGGGCAAGAACCAGCTGCACATGTGCATTGGTTAAATGGAGATCTTCACAGATTTCTGTGGAGACATTTGCTGCTCTTCAGAATTATCTGTATCTCTATTAGAATTATCTCTATCTTCAGAATTATCTCTATCTCTGGCTGCCTAAGCACTGCAGAATGAGTGCTTCTTCAGCCTATTTTTTAAAATTTTGGTGCTGATTACCAGTCACACTGGTTTTGTCTTGTGCTTGTGTGTCGTGTAAAGCAACTGTAAAACCAGAGAGTGAAAGAAGCTGGTAGAATAAAGTGCTAAAAGGATTTAATATGTACACAAGGAAGGTCATTGACCTTCCTGGGTCAACAGAACAAGTACAGATGTGAGAAGAGATGAAGATGATCCTGGTCCTGTCAAACCCAGCTCTGACAGAATGAAGACATTTTGCAGCTCCATGAATTACTGTGTCACCTTGAAACAGTGACAGTGATGAAGCCTCAGAAATAACTGGGGTGTTGGAGTCCTTTATAGTGGATTAAGGGGATGGAGATTATTTGATGCAGTGGAACACTAGTACCAAATAGGGGCCAGTTAATCCATCCCCCTGTTTAATGACAAGTTACTTCGTACAAGATAATCTCCAATTTTATTTTTTGTCTCATTAACTATTCTAACTGAATTGTGTTCTTCAGCTGCCTTTCAGGGACAGTCCAGAGCTGTGATTGTAACTCCAGCACCTTTAAAAAGAGAGGGGATTTTGACGCCAGCCACGTCTCAGTCTAATGTTGCAATTGCACCAGCTGGAATTGTCAGAGTAAGGAGAAGAACAAAAAATTATATATTTGTTTTCTAGGCCTGTTACTTGCAAGTAGTGAGAGCCCTAATGTGCTCAGAAGGGTAACAAGTCCTGTAAATCCCCCCTGTTACCCAGTGTTTGCATTATGTTTGCTGATTTTTAATTTAGTTACTTTATGGGCTGGAGGCATTTTCCAGTCTTCCCAGGCTCCATCTCACACAACAGTAAGGCTTCCAGGAGGGCTGTGTACACAGTGCTGTGGAGGGGGAATAGCTTGTGCCTTACCTGTGCAGAAGCTGGAAGGGGCCCAGGAATGTCACCTTTCCATTGACATATTGGAAAACAAGCCTTGAGTGTGTGAGTGGGTTTCCCCAATATGTGGTGTGCAGGAAGATGGAGGGTTTATGCTGTCAGTGTGTTATAATATTGCTTTAAGTTATGAAAGGATGCTGATCTCCTGCCAGCAGCTCGACTTCAATGCCTGCCAATTCCTTATATATTACCCCTTGTTTCATGTCATCAGATTGTTAATCATGTATTAATTGTTACTTTTAGTGCAAGGCAAGGTAACAAATCTCTCTCTCTCTCTTTCTCTTTCTTAATCTCTCTCTCTCTCTCCCCGCTTTCTCCTTCCTCTAATCCCTTGTCTCCCTCTCCCCCTCCTGCTCTCTATGTGTTTTCCCTGTGCTGTTTCTGTGCTGTTCCCAGGCTCCCGGGGTGACGGAGTTCCGTAGTAACATTCTGGTTGGTCCAGCACAGCGAGCACCAAGTAGTCAACAAAGCCAGTCCACAGTCTCCCATCTCTTCTCTCCTAGTGTAGTCCAGGATGTGTTGGTGAAAGGAGAGCACATCCCTTCCCACAGTTGCAGTTCACAAGTTCCCTCACCTACACCTAGTAAGTTAGAAAGCTCTGAGCATTCTCTCTGCCCTGCGCCTCTAAGTGTGTTTCTCTTGGCGAGGCAGGGTGTAAATGGGCCTTGAGGATCCCTAGATAATCCCCCTCCCACCCTGCAGCTTCAGTTGCATCCACTTGTGTGTGATTTTTGTGTTAAATGACTGTGCAGCGTTCCCACAAACTGTGATTTTGTTGTGCTTCCTGTGAGTGGCTCGTTTCTAAAAGGATGTGCTGTCTTAGTCACCGAGAAATCAAACCCACTGAGAGGCATCTGTGTAGGAAGTGCTGAATAGGTTTGTTGTTCAGTGTCATAACTCTAATTTTGACTGGAGCATCTCAGACACAGCAGGTAAGTGCAAAGACCCTTCTGCATGTGCATCGATGGAGTGGAGTCTGGGCTGGGTTTGGTGGTAAATGGCTTGTCAGTGTCACCATCGTGTCCCCTCAGGGTGAAATGGGGGAATCCAGCAGGACGATGGAATCGCAGTCCGCACGTCCAACGTGCCTGTGCTGCAATCTGTGTGTGTGACAGGAGTGTTACATCCTGCTGTTTGGGATGTCTTACACGTGTGCCATGACATACTGAGCCATCCCAGCAATCCTGATGTTTTCTCGCACGTTGCTGCATCAAACAGCATCATTTGGTTGTTGACTGCATCTCAGTTCAATTCTGAGTAGAAACTTCTCAGCAGCTACAAGTGCTACAGGAGGTTGGTTGTTAATCTGACTTCTGTGTTTCTTCCTTTCTGAAGGCCGGGATTGTCAGAATTCAGGCCAAGCTTCCCCCTGCGCCTCTGAGCAGAGCCCCAGCCCACAGTCTCCTCAGAACAGCTGCTCAGGAAAACCTGCCACTGACCCTGCTATGGCTGCGTTGAAGGTCTGTGTCCTTTCCTTTGAGGAGCTGTTCTCCTTTGCCTTTGTAGCTGTTTCTCTGAGTGTGGACTAGGGAAATTTGTCAGGTTCCAGGCTGTGCTTGGGCTGTTTTTCAGCCGGGGCTGCTGGAGCTGAGCAGGAGCCACAGGGCGGCAATGTGGGCCCAGCTTTGGGGAGGGACCTGCTCCTGTGTCCCCAGGGCTGGGGTGACCTGCATTCCCAGGGCTGCAGCCAAACTAAAGCGCCTTTTACAGCCTGGAAGGGCTTTTCTTGCTCTGGATGCCAACGTAGAGACTCCACTTGCCTTGGGAGCTTCTGTTAATGGTTGACTTCATTCCTAAATTCACAAGAATTCCTTATTTTCGTCTAAGAATTTTGAGGGAAATTACGTTTTCAAGGGTACAAATGAAGATGCTCATGCCTGACAAAATCTTTGTGCTTGGGGTAGGCCAGAGTTGTGACTTCTTATTTCTTTTTAACTCTTTGTCAGGCTGCCTGTTACAGCAGGACACATTCTGTATGTGTTAAGAATAAATTACAGGGATTGTTTTAAGCTTAAAAGCTTCAACAAAATCTTACCTAGTGACATGCCTCAAAAATAGGAATTTGACTTCAGAAACGGCATAAATAAATTTTTTTACTTTAGAAAGAAAACCTTTAAAGTTTAGAATTGAATTGAGAGCGCTGAACACTTCTTTTTAGTAATTTCAGTCATTATTTCCAAATTTCTAGTCATGTGGCTTTGACTGGGGAGACTGTGAATGCCACAAGTTGATAAAAATGACACCGAATTTGAATATCTGAAATTACAGTCATAGCAGTAGAAGAGTAAAGCAGAACAGCACAGACTGAGCTGGTTTTGTTTGTGCAGAACCGAAGGATGAAGCATCTTTCAGAACAAAAACGAAGGTTTAATATCAAGATTGGTTTCAGCACTCTGAGCAGTTTGGTGTCAGCCAACTCCAAGTCGGTGAGTAACGTGTCAGCACTGCCAGTGTGGTGTGAAATGTAAACCAGAGCCATTCTGAAAGACTTGTTGGTACATTTAGTCATTTCACTGGTGACTGAGGATGTCAGGCAGTCACTGGAGGCACTTGAGCTGAGGGATGTGGAAAGGGAAGGGTGAGAAATCCATGGCTTATAGCCAGGAGTGGTGTGAGAAAGCACTTCCATCTTTCAGACATTGTTCTTCTGATGCAGCTTCCAACACTGAACAAGCCTTGTCTGACAAAATGCTGCAGCTTTAAAGCCAACATGTGAAATAAAACTGATCTTCGCAATCCTTGCTGCTGGGAGCCCAGTAATGAACACGTTTGTCATGTCTGCAGCATAAGCTGACCTGGCATTTGCTGTGTTGTCACCTTTCTTCTGGCACAGTGGGTTTCAGACCCGTTCTGGGTGGGTCTGGTCCCCAGAGCTGCTCTTGAGAAAACTGTGGGCTGGTGTTGGAAGTTTGTTGTGCCCTGACCACGAGATACCCCAAAGCCAGGGCGATGCTGTTGGTGGGATGTCGGGCCTGGTTTAATTGACATTTAGGCAGAGTTAATACCTGCATTTATAAACCCAACTGGTTAGTTTGGGGTGGTGCCACGTGAACCACAGCCCTTGGTCAGGGAGGCAGAGGGAGAATGGAAAAGCTCAGGTAAATTTATGAAACTCCACCATTGAGGTCTCTGCCTCCCAGGAGGAGTCGGGTGATTTGGAGAGTCCCTCTAAGACCCTTCACATCTCCTGTCACTCCGCTGCCTTTCCGAGTCTGTGCCCACAGCCTGGCCAGATTCTCCCCTTCCACCTGTGCCCTAGTGCCTGAATTTACAGAGAAAAAAAATCCCCTGACTGATTCCTCATTTTAAGTGACTTTATCCAAATTAAGGACATACCCTGGCTACAGCAGTTAACTTCACTGCACTGAAATGCACATTTATCTGCACAGCAAAACTGTAAATATCCTGTGAATACCAGTAGCTTTGGAAACATGAAAGCTTGTTGTGTAGCATGTTGGGTTTTTTACATAATTCTTCTAGTTTTAGAAATTTAGGTGATATGTCATCAGAATTTCACTTCCTGGCTTCAATAATCTATTTGAAAGGAAATCAGTTTTGAAAAGTCAGCTTTAGTCAAGTGCCTGGTTATTTTGTTCTCAAGTACAGATTCTTAATTGGCTCCTCAAAACTGAGAAGTATTTTTATCTGTCTCCTTTGGTGATAGCTGGACATGTTGCCTTTTGTTTAATTTTGTTTAATTAAATAATCCATCTTGTCATCTTCAAACAATCCTTCTGCAGCACTAGAAATCTGCCTGGAGATACAGCACATCCTTCAGTACTTAAGTAAGAATTGTAAATATTTTTAAGAGGGCAGATAATGAAATAAAACATTTTAAATTATTAAAATACGTAGTTCTTTCAACAAAGCAGCAGAAATGTAATTTCTGGAAGAAAACAACCACTGCAGCCACATCTCTCTGCACTGGAGTGCAAAGAGGAGTGAGAGAAATGAAGGTTTTAGTGTCTGAAGTGTTTTGCTTGGCCTGACTTTGTGTTTTACACCGCAGTGTAAACACTGGAGGTGCTGAAGTGCTTTTGTGGGTGTTCTGCAGGTCAGGGGCACACTCCTGGGGTGTGTCTCGCTGTGTAGCAGAGGGTGAGCGTTGTGTTTGTGTCTGCTCTAGATCAGCCACGCCATCACCCTGCAGAGAGCCGTGGAATACATCGCCAAACTCCAGCAGGAGAGGGCACAGCTGCAAGAGGAGAGCAGGCGCCTGCGGGAGGAGATCGAGGAGCTGAACGCCACCATCCTGTGAGACAGACAGACGTGGGCAGCTGTCCTGGGGCTGTGGGTACCACAGGCAGGGCTGAGCTGCACGAGAGGGGCTTCCTCTGAAAGCACTGCTGCAGACTGGGGGGGTTCAGCAAGCTCTGAGCACAAGAGGGACGGCAGGAAAATGTGTTGGGTCAGAAGAGTTCTGAGAAGAAGGCAGTGGTGATGTTTTCATACAGCTGTGCTCACTGGTGGTCAAACACTCTTCACAAGGGCTTTGCTGCAGTTTTCTGTTCAAATGCACTCAGTTTTTATAGCAAAATAGGATTGAGTCCATAAGGCACAGCACTCGGACTCCAGAGGTTTGGCACTGGCTGAACACAACTCTGATAAATCACTTCACCTTCCTGGTGCCTCAGTTTCTTCTGTGGGTTTACCACAAATTCTATTGCAAAGCACGCTGAGAACCCCAGTGGCTTTACTTCCATCTCCAGAAGTTTTAGGCTTAGCAGTGATATTAGAATTAGCAGCGAATCAGAACTTTTTTAGTTTTCTTCAAAAGTATGGTGGAGTCTGTTTGATTTTAAAATAAAATATCTGTTCCATAAGAATGTCTGTTACATTGCTCAGGAGTAACTCTAAATACTTCAACTCCTGATGTACCTTCTCCTGATTGGAAGCCTAGAACTTTGTTCTGGATTACACTTGGCTTTCAGTTTTGTTGCTTGTAGCAAGGAGTGTGTGTAGCAGCCTGAGAATCACTTTGCTTTTTGAGAATTGATGGGGAAACAGTTTGTATTCCTGGCTGGAACAGTTCTGGGGTGGGTCATGCACGGGGAAGCCCCTCAGTCAGAGATAGTCAGTGGGGATACACACTTTTCTCATGCTCTGATTTTGTCTGGAGGAGAATTCTGTCCTTTTGGGTGGGATTCTGACCTTGGAACGTCTTTCCAGTTCCTGTCAACAGCAGCTCCCTGCTACTGGAGTTCCTGTAACGTGGCAAAGGTTTGACAACATGAGGAGGATGTTTGATGAGTATGTGAAAAGCAGGACCCTGCAGAACTGGAAGTTTTGGATTGTATCCTTTCATATCAACCTGCTGAACTTGGAGTTTGTTGGTGATACCTTTAGAGCCAAGAGCTTGGGATTCTGATGCTGTGACCTTAGGCCAAGTTATTTAAATAACAAGTGTCCTCAGTTTTCATCCCCATCTGTGTGGGGATGTGGATCCTTGCCCTCAGGTTGTCATGGGGCAGAACTTGTTCACCTTAAAGTGTGGGAGGTAACTGGAAATTAAAATGCAACACAAAGGTGAGGTTACTGCACTGCAGGAGAGTCTGCTGTAACTGCAGCTCTGGTTGTCATTTGGGAAACCTGCCAAGAGAACAGGAAAGATTTCAAGGAAAAAAATTACCAGCAATTACTGAAGCTGTTCACAAACTTGCACGTCCACTGCCCTTTTCCCCCTTTCAGGTGAATGTGCAGGAATTTTGCACCATTGGAAACTGAGGTTCAATTTTCCCTTTGTCTCAGCGTTACAGATTTGAACAAACACTTTTTGAGATGTTGGAATCCCTCTGGCAGTTGAAGCCTGTTTAGAAATGCCTTTCCCATCGAAGCTTTTGCACTCCTCCTCTGTTGTCTCCCTTAACATTGGGTGCTTTGCAGTTCAGCATTCTTATTAAGCCATTGTTTGAGTCCTTCAATGGGATGGTTTCCACAACAAGCTTTAAGGATCTCAATAACACTGCCCTGGCCTGGCTGGAGCAGCACTGTTCTCTTCCTGTTCTGCGGCCAAGTAAGTGAAGTCCCATCCTGCAGCTATTCCAGACCATATGTAACAGCATTTCTTGGAAGTCAGAGGTTGACAAAGAAAGCACATGATGAACGTGACTTCCACTTCCTTTTTATTAGCTCAGTGGAAAAATAAGAGCCTCTTCTGACTGTGAGGACACTTGGTTCCATGTTTAACACTGGGCAGAAAAAAACCCCACCCAAATTGCTGAATACACCAGCATTTAAACACTTTTAAAACTGCATTTAAATTTCAAAAACTTGGCTCTAGCTGGAGTAAGTTTGTCAGTGTGATTTGTTTCGTGATGAAGGAGATTTGATTTGAGCCTGGGAATGACCCTGGGTCTGATTGCTGGATCCTTTCTCTCTTTGCGGTTCAGCAAGTATTAAATGTACCTTTCTAATTGTCAGAGGGGGTGCTCTGCTTTGGAGAAGAAAGACCATCCAGGCTGATGGCTTTCCTTGATGCTTTTCTGGCTGTTTTTTCCCTAGTGGTGCTGAACGCCCTCCGGCATCTCAGCACAACCACCTCCATCCTGTCGGACCCGTCGCGCCTGCCCGAGGAAGCCACGGAGGCCGTGATCAAACTGAGCAAGAGAGCTGGGGAAACCTAACAGCCAAAGACTCTGAGGTGCTTGTCCAAGGGGTGGAGAAGCCACCAGCCCCAGCCTGGGAGGCTCCTGTCAGTCAGTGCCCTTTCGGAAGGGTTCTCTGCATCTCCCTGGTGGTTCGTGTGGCTTCGCCTTCGGACACGACGTTGGCAGAGCGTTGTGATCCCTCTCCAGTGCTGTGCTGGCTCTGCTCAGTGAGAAGAACACCAAGCTCAGGTAAACCCAGCAGGTCTGAGTCCTGCAGGCAGCAATATCTCTCCGTCAATGCAGCATTTCACCTGTATGCAACGGATTTCTGTGAAACACCTCCGAGTACTGAGCTCTCTCCGAAGGGCAAATCCTGTGCCCTTCAAGGGGGAAAAGTACTTCTGATTTCGTGAAGCGAAATGTGCTCTTGATTTTGTCTTCTGGTGTTCAGTTCCCTTTGTTTTACTTGAATAGTGGAAATTGTTAAATCAGGATTGTATGAAAAACCAAAGGAGAAGAAAAATCCGTCAGTGATGTCAAAACTCCTGGAATTAAAATCTCAGGCTGTGTTTTGTGTATTTTTATTTTAATGAGTGTATCACTGCATATGATCCATTTCAAGATGTGCTTTATTTTCTAGTAAATAAAGTAGCTGATTTTTTTTCCCCCTGGTATAGCCATTGCAGGCTGTGCAGTATGTGCAAGAGAGCAGTGTCAGGGTGCAGAAATCCTGCAATTAGGATAAATATGTATGAATGTCACACCAGTTCAATCAGTGAACTGCTTTCCTGCACTCTGCACAGTTGAGCTGCCATCCTCACGAAGTGTGCACATACAAAACACATCCATAGGTAAATGTAGTAGCACTTCAGAGACAGGAGTTGAGTTTGGAATGGCAAGAAAGTGGTTTTTTTATTATCTCAGAAACTGTATCAAACCACACGGACTTGTAGTCAGTACTTTGCTTCTTTGTATTTTTTTTTTTTACATCTTTTTGCCTTCTGTCTGAAAAACCTGAAGGACTTTTTGCTAAACCTGGTCTGCATGGGAAGGTTACATTCAGCATGGATTATAAAACATGTGGAAATATGATTAAAACTCTAAATACTGCCAGAGCTTTTTCTGTGGCAGCCTCAGCACAGACTGTGCTCTGCTGCTGCAGGTCAGCTGAGCCTTGTTGCAGCAGTGATCGTCATCCTGAGGGTCTGCAGTGATCCTGTGGCCCCTGTCACTCCTCTCGTGGCTTCATTCTGACCCTTCAGAGCTATGCAACCGTGGGGGGCTCTTCCCTCAGTCCCTCCTCTGAGCAGTTTTGTTCCCAGTGGAGGCTGCTGGAGGTGACCTGCAGCCTCTCCCAGTGCTCCAGCTGGAACATCTGGGGATTGCACACCCTGAGATGGGCTCCAGGGGTTCTCCTGTGGCTTTGACCCCTGGGTGGGCGTCATGATGATCCATGTGTGTCCCTTGCAACTCAGAATATCCTGTGATCCTTGGGGTTGAAGTTTTCCTCAGCATTGTCCCCAACCCTCTCCACTTGGTGGGCCAAGGTTTAAAAGGAAACAGCAGGACTAAGCCCAGGGGGTGGGTTTCATTTCTTCTTTGTCCTGACATTTTGCAGTTGATGGCTTTCCTTGCAGAGTTCCCTTCTGTGTGAGCAGGAGTGTGCAGGGAGGAGGCACAGAAGGTGAACCCCAGGGGCCTGTCCATGAGCTGAGCACCTGGGGGCTGCAGGGAAGGCAGAACCGAGCACAACACACCTTCCTGTGGCTGTGCAGGCAGAGCAGGAGATCCTTTTTCTCTTTTTTTTCNCACAAGAAACCAGTCAGCACGTTGTCCAAAAAGCTGGTGTCAGCAGTGATGGTGTGTGATTTTGGCCATTTCTGGTACCGATGACTTGGGAGTTTTGCCTCCCCAAGCAGAGTGCAGGACAAGAAATGCTTCAAGGCCCAAGGGAATCTGGCAGCTTAGATCCTGACACCCCAGATACCACTGGATTGGAAGCTGAAGGGGGCATTAAGGGAATTTTAAGGGACAGTTTGACTGAACTGCCAGAAATGTTGGCGATTCACAGTTTTGATGGGGATGGAAAAACCATCAAGCTGGTTGCGTCACGAGCTGGTCACAATTGGAGGGAAACTGCTTATTTTATCAAGTTGTGGTGGAGAAACAAGCTCGAAGCACTATTAAAAATCTGCAAATCTTAACATAGTAAAGAGAAAAAAATTAAATATTGCTTACTTAGGCAAAAGTGTAGGAGGGAGGGAAGGAAAAGTGAAAAGATACTTTCCACCTCGTGCAATTACCAGAAATGATGTGGCTGCTCTTTGAAGCAGTGATTCAATTGTCACTGTTATTGCAAATCAGAATTCTTTTCTTTCATCTGTCAGCCCTGTGAGGAGAGTGATTTCCCTTCGTTTGGAGACAGGAGGAAAAAGCTGGTTTGTGTCTCCCATCTGAGCAGTAGAAGTGCTGAGGAGTGGTTTGAAAAGAGATGGGCCACGTATGTATTGGTTCCTTCATGATTTCCCACTTTGGTTTGTGTTTGAGCTCCTTAGTCTCTTACCCACTGAGGAGTTTCAATACTATATTTTTTTTTTAAAGTTCGGTTTACCTTTCCTAATTGAAGGGCTCTGATTTCCTCAGTGTCACCAAAGCAATCCAAACACGCAGTGCCTGTGTCTGCACAGAATTCTGGGGGATGCACATCTGTCTCCAGTGAACTGGTGCCAAACTTTCAGAGAACCCCCGTGTAGCCGATTCCAAGTCACATTCAGTCAAATCCAACACAATTCACTGAGTAAATGAGTGGTAAATAACTTGTTTATGGCCTGTGATATGCACAAAGTCCAGCTGGGATTGTCTGGTGGGTCCTTATGACCTTGACTATTAACCAGAATATTGTAGATGGTCCCCACAACCCAAACACAAGTTGTGGGGAACTTGGGCATTATCTGGTGTAGTTTTTAGCTTGTGTTGTAGTTACTGACCTCATCTGAGCAGGAGTGGAAGTGGTGGAAATCCAGGACTGAAGGAATTAATGAGTAGTAGGATTAGAGACAAGCGCACACTGACATCATCCTGACAGGCTGATCTCTGCACAAAACCAAAGGATTCTCCATTTCTACCACTGAACCTGGTTGGAATGTTCTTCCATGCTCTCCTAGACCCCTGGGGAGGCCTCCTTGGAGGGAGGCTGACCAGAATGTTTCCATCTGTGCCTTAGATCTCGGTGTCGTGAATGCGTTTGAGTTGTCATAAGTCATGAGTTCTTCCACTTTAAACGATGCTCCATGGAAAATTCAGTGAGTGCTCGAATTGGGGCTTCCCTGGTTTCTGAGAGGACTTTATCTCCGTCCCCTTCAGACTGAGGTTGTGAGTAATTGTGTGTGTGTACATGGAAAAAATTGCATCTTTCCTGCTGAATTCACCAGCCTCGTCTCACAGGTGCACGAGCACATCCAGAGTGTGCAGAAACCCAGAAAAATATCCAAGTGCTTGAACCTCTGCATCTGAAATGACTTGAAAACACAAAGAAATTATAGTGAAAAACAGCATCACTTTATATTTTCAGGTTATTTACATTCCTTTGTGAGGTGTGTATGTGTGTGTGTGCACCTCTGGTAGAGGCAACAGGGAAATTTGGGGTTTATTGGTTTTTAAACCTCAAAATTCCTGAAAAGCAGTTTGAGAACAGGAGAGGGAAGCTCGCTGCAGAAATACTCGATAAGGTAATGCTTTTGTGGTACAAATCAGTTGAAGGGTGTTTCACTTTCTCAGTTTCTGGAGTGGATAATTCTCACTTTGATGTTGCCAGCTAGAAGATACTGCTGGAAGGGGAATAGTTTAAGTGTTTCCACCTTTCTTTTCTTTTTTTTTTTCGCTTTTTTCTTTTGTTCCTTTCCACCTTTACTGCATAGCAAAACACCCCCAAAAGGCTGATGACACCCAGTTTAGGTGCTTTGGGGATTCAGTCCCAGCAGTCTCAGAGGATTAGGGACAATGTTGATAACTTTTAGGAGGTTTATTTTTAATTAGGTGAGACAACAGGTGTTTTACTTCTCCATTTACACACTTGGCTTTCAGAGGAGACCATTTGTTGTGTTTCTGTTTTTTCCTTTTAAAGGGTCTCAGTATTTTTCCCACAACATCAGTTCAGCCTCGAGTTTCCTTTTATTTCATTCTTGGTTGGATTTGCTGCTCATTTCCTGCCTTAGTGCAGAAGTGGTAATTCCAAATTGTAGCTGTAGCTCTAAAACTTGAGTTCTTCAGTTCCAGTTCCAGCTTGAATAACAAAGAAACTCACCTTAACTTGGGGCAGAATGACTCTCCAGCCATTGTCTCAACTTGAAGTTAAAAGAAACTGTTCCTACGTGAAAACATTTTCAATCAACAGATACCAACATTTAATCAACAACACAATGAATCAATTGCTCATTTTCTTCTTCTAACCTTGTATTTAAATGTGTTTCAAGTGGACACAATTAATTCTTGTTAAAAAAGAAGTTAAAAGCTCGAAGGGATGAGGACTTCAGGTTGTGCTCTTGCTTTGCTTAGGTTCCCTGTTTTGTTGCATGTCACAACTTCTGTTGTGCTGTTGGTATGTAGCACTTTTCAGTAGGTCTGTTAAATTGTGCAATGCATTTTTTTTTATATATATATTTACAACCAAAATAATAAAGGATATTTTTTGGAAGAAACTGGTTGTAACGCCTTTATTTTCTGCCTGGAGGTGTGGGAATGGTTAAGTGGAATTGTTCCTGGGCCAGGGCCAGCACCTGGCAGCCTTTCTGCCCCTCTGAAAGGTGGCAGGAGCTCGTTTCCCTGGGAACAGTGCTGGAGTTACCATTTGGAATCTGGGGCTTTGGCTTTCCTGGGGTCCTCTGGGGAGCTGCTGAAGTTTGGGCTCCTTTTAAGAAACTTGGTGCCCCTTGGGCCTTTTTTGACTGGAGTAATTAACTCGCTCTCAGTGATTTCTGTTCCTTGTGCTTTGGCATGTTCACTTCTGAAGTGATCCAACCCTTAATGGTGTTCATTTTATTAATCACTACAGTGAGTGAGTCTGTTGAGCAAAACTAAATATCCAAAATTGTTTTCCAATTCTGCACTTACTTCCAACAGACTGTAATTCTCATCAAATTGGTAATATCGCAAATAAAACTGCTATCCCTCAAAAAAAGATCAGATTATTCAGCCTGGAGGTGCTGCACCAATGCCTTGAGCCCCGATGGTTTTATTTTCTTGCAGGCTTGGCTTTGGGTCTGTCAGACTCCCCAGAGCAGCACTGAGGTTGGATAACACGGCATTCCCATGGAGCTGGGGTCACTGCTAGGCACTGAGCTGCTTAAGTCCATGTAAAAATTAAAATGACATTTCACCTTTGCCTTTAATGACTGCTTTTGTTTTTCCCTGGTAGGGCACTCCAGGTCCATGTGCTCCTGTTGCCACCCCATTGATATTTTGGATTTTCTTGCCCAGTGGAAGCAGCACTGAGTGACTGAGGCTCTAGTTGAAGTAAAAGGTAATAAGAGAGTGAAAAGGATTTTATTTTAAAATCACCACATGAGAGTTTGTGCTGGTTGATCTTATCCTTGTGATTGGTGCCTTGGGCTTCATGTCTCTTATGAGAGGCCCTGGTGAGTCAGGCCTGCGGTTCCAGGAGGCACAGCAGTTTTTGAACTCTGCATTTAATTTTTCAGAAATCTCTAGCTTGATCTCCCAGAGACCATTTTCATAGGAATAGGCAGTGAAGAACAGAGCTATTTAAGCAGTGATAAATGAACTCCTCAGCCTGACTTCACTCCGACCAACCATCACAAATGCCAGAATTACTGCAGCGATGCTATCGGAGCTCTCTGGGAGGAAGCTGTGGCCAGAGAACATGATTTCTGTACTAGTGATTTAGTGGTGATTTCAGGGAGGCTGCTGTGACTTGAGCTGATGTGCCAAAAGGAAGTTTTGAAGTGGCTTCTTTTTGTGGCTCATGCTGCTCATCCTCGAACGCTGCCAAAAGTGGAGCCACATTTGCTCTGTGGAAATGGTGCCAAATGAAACCACAGCTGGAAAGGAATTGGCCCTTGCTATGGGCTCTTTATATGTAAAAAAAAAACTGAATGGAATGCTCCCTGTATTTTTTTTTTCATTTATTTTAACCTGCATTTGCCCTCAGGAGCTTTTCTCTGCCTGTTCTCACCCCTGAGGACTTTCTCCTGAGTGTTGGTGTCGCCAGGAGGGGACAGGGCAGACAATGGGTGGTTAGCTGGGTGTTGGGGAAGTTGGGGTTAGGTGGCTTAATTGGGTGGTGGGGAAGTTCCCTGTTGTCATCCAGAGATGTTTAAGATGTTCCTGCCTTGGAACAAGGTGTATTTCCCACCCCGGTGCCTTCCCATCACAAAATGGAAACAAACACACATGAGGTGAGACTCATCACACCCCTGGGTCCTGCCCTCCCGACACCTCTTACAAAACCTCAACTGTTTGTTCCTCAAAGGAGAGGCCTTCGTTTTCAATGAGGAGAAATGGGGAAGTGCCTGTCACCGGATCTTTGCTGGTGACCCCATTCCTGTCAGAGCAGAGATGTGCCATGTGGCACAGGGGTATCCCCCCACTTCCAGCCCCCCCAGGGCTGAGGAGGAGTTACCTGAGCCCTGCTCCAGGGAGGCTCCAGGTCTGCAGGTGTTCTCACACTGTCCTGGCTGGGGCTGGCAGCCTTTTCCCCTCAGGAGTGACGTGTCTGAACCTCTGTGAGTGCTGAAATCACACTTGGAGGGTCTCTGGCTTTCACCAAGAGGTGTTGAACACTCAGCTACGGCCTGAGCAGCAGAGGTCCTGGGAATCTCTCCCAGAGGAAGCCACACAACCACCACTGGCGGGGATGGTGTTGGCTCTCACAGGTTCAGAAGTGCTTTGGTGACATAGTTGTGTCATTTTGTGCATCAGACCGTTTGCTCTTGTGTCCCAACTTAGCTGGACATGCACTTACCCTCTCCTTCTGCCTCTGAGAGGTGCTGCCAGCAATCCCTGAGCTCAGCCCTTTGGAGGTTGTATCAGCCAGGGTTGGTGCGCTGGTATCAGCCAGGGTTGGTGCCCTGGTATCAGCCAGGATTGGTGCCCTGGTATCAGCCAGGGTTGGTGCGCTGGTATCAGCCAGGGTTGGTGCCCTGGTATCAGCCAGGGTTGGTGCCCTGGTATCAGCCAGGATTGGTGCCATGGCATCAGCCAGGGTTGGTGCTGTGGTATCAGCCAGGGTTGGTGCCCTGGTATCAGCCAGCCCACCTGCCCTGCTGCAGCCCAAACACTTGTCCCAGAGCACCTCCTCTTCCAGGCTGCTGCGGGAAGAATCACGGCTCCCCCAGTTTTGTGCTCACTCCTGAAGTGAGCTGAGTCAGCGCGGTTCATTCTCTTCTTTTTCAGGTTGTTTTTCCGGTGACGTGAGTTGGGACAGACCATCTGACTCACTTTAATACCTTGTTTGAGCTGCTGAGAAAACGTTCCTCCTTTCCAAGGAAAACACTTCCACTGAGCTATTTGAACCTTCAGAAGGTGAAAGAGGAGATGTGCAGGGGGAGAGAAAACCACAGGGAGTGGCCCTGGATAATCCCCTGGTTCAGCACGGCTTGCTGGGTTCGTGCCAGCCATCGGCAGGGGTGACGTCTGAGCCCTCAGGATAGAAATGTTTTCTGCTCTTTGGGGTTTCTTGACCCCACCTGAAAAGGTCAGTAGGTGTTGCTTCTGCCTTGGGGATAAACACACCCCCAGGCAGGGATTCTTTTCCAACCACTCTCTACTGAAAATTAAGGTCATGAGGTTGGAGTTGCACCTTCTGCGTGGCACCACCACGGTGACATCTCCACATCTCCCAGACTGGGACCACTGGGGAAGGATTCCTCCCCTGGCTCCAGCAAGGAGCTTGCTCCCTCTGTTCCTCTTGGGAACATGAGTCCTTCTGTAGGATCCCCCTCAGAGTTTTCGGGCGCTCAGCTGATGCCAAAACCCGCTGTTCCTGGAGAAGCCCTGGCAGGACAGAGCAGGAGGGAGTGGTTGGGAAAGGAGATGTGCTGTTTCTAGTGTCTTTAACAGAAGAACCAGAAACAACAAGTTCAATTTGTTGTTCAATAACCAACTAGGTTTTTAGTCCAAAAACTGTTGTAAGAAAGAAAGAGATAATTAAAAGATAATCCAGCAATATTTCTTTTATTTAATCTCTTTTTAATTAAGTTCCAGGCTCTGTCCATTCCAGGTTTTATCCCAATGTAATGACAAGAAATTAGTAAAGCTGTCATTCTACTAAGTAGGAAATACATTATTCATCCCTTTCAGTATTAAAATATAAAAGTTAAAAACATGAATAAATAGCTATATAAACTATGTATTTGCTTAAATAGATTTATAAAAATAGATGTGTTCTATAAATCCATAAATAAATTTCACTGGTAGAAAGAGAACTACAAAATCAATCTGCTGACAATCTACTTTCCTTTCGTAAATATATAAAAAGATAAAAGTATAAATAACATTGACAGTACTGAAATGACTCTCTCCTGTTTGCTTATTTATATCAGGTTTAGTTAATTAACTGACTCACATTAGTCCATCCCTTTTAGGTGCTGTTGCAAATAAGAACAATATAAATAGGTTTATAATAATTATAATCAATAACTTAAGACATTCATTCTTTAAATATTAAATTAAACTAGACCGTATAGTTATAATGTTATTCCTGGCAAACTGATGCCGTAACCACTGGCAGGTCACATCTGGGCAGGTCTCCAGTGGCTTTTCCTCCCGAGCACATTAAACCGCTGCCTCAGAGGTGTTTTCTCGTCTCCCCCATCACTCGGATGTATTTCTCCAGCAGCCACCAGAGGTAGATCTTTTTCTCTGCCCAGCCCAGGGACTGGACGTGGCTGGGGAGCACCTGGGGCAGCTCCTCCATCCTGCAGGTGTAGAAGGTCGTTCCTTCGCTCAGCGTGCTGCTCAGCTGGTTGAGGTTGGTCCTGAGCACCTGCTGGGGATCTGAGGGGCACAGGGATTCCATGGTGCCCCCCAGGGTCTGCAGGGCCTGGTGAATCTGGTGCAGAGCGCAGCAGTCGGCCTGGAAGGCTGAGCAGTTGGAGATTCTCTCCACCATCTCTCTCTCTCTGGAGCTGGGGAGCAGCCAGGTGTCGTCCTGGAGCGTTGAAGAGAGACAGCTTTTCTGTGGGGGAGGAGGAGGAGAAAGGAATCATTAATCCTTTGGTTTCCCTTTCTCATTTGGGGTTTTTGGTTGTGGGTTAGGAGCTGTACCGACACCTGCAGCCCTTTGATGGAGCAGGTATTGCACACTCTCTGTGGCTATGAGTGTGCAGCTCCTTCCCTCATGCTTGGCTTCTTTTCAGCTTTCCTAGGTGTTGGGTTTTATTCTTTGCTGTAGGGGCAAAATTTAGTTATGCCAGAGATGTGGTTTGGCCCGAGGGTGTTTTCATCTGTTTCAGCAGAGACAGTCAGGGTTTCAAGAATGAATTCAGATGAAATCTCAGTGTCGGTTTTTCTCAACACGCTCTTGGGAGCACAAGCCCAGGAACTGCAGTTTGTCTGAGGCGTTGTGACCTGGGTTCAGGGCATGGGATTAGACTGAGGAGCAAAGCAATTCATGTCTCCTTCAAAAACACGCCTGCTCCAAGCCCAGGAGCATGACAAGGAACACCAGAAATAAGGGATATCTCAGCTGCCAGTTACAAGATTTCTGCAGCTGCCCCGGCCATTGACCAAACTCTGCCTTAAAATAAGTCAAATGTGGATGTTTTTCTTCTTCCATGGAATACAGAGAAGTGACTATTTAAGCTTTTAGCCCAAGTATTTCTTTTCTGATGATCTTCCAAGCGTTTTATAACAATTCAAGAGGTTTCTGCACAGACAGACACAGCACATGCAGACTGGTACTTACATAGTGTTTGAACAGGTTGGTTGCTTGCCATTCTATCAGCGATGCCAAGTTCTCCGGGTTCGTCGTAAACGGTTTCTGCATCTGTTCTGCGGGTGCTGAGAAGCCCAAAGGAACCAGCAAACAGAAGAGGAAGATGGCAAACCTGTTGATCTCTGCGTTCAAACGAAGAGAAGGAAAAAAACAAAAGCAAGAATGCAGTGATCAGTCTCAATCCTCCACATAATTTTTGCAAACCCATCTGGGTTTGTGCAGCACGAAGCATTTCTAAAGCCCGAGGTGGCTGAGGCAGTGCTGGACGACAGGCAGGGCACCCCCATGGTGTGTAGCAAGGGTAAGTCAGACCCACCTGCTCCGTGGTCCATGGTGGGCTGGGAGAGCTGCTGGCTCAGGAGCTGGGCTGGAGCTGCTGGTGCCTGCAGTGCACAACTGGGCACAACTGGGCTGCATTTATGTACCCCGCCGTCCTGCGTCACAGGCTCCCCCACAGCACTTTTTTTTTTTTTTCCTTTTTACTAGTGATAGTTTGGTGCTTTTTTGGTTGGTTTTTTTTTTTTTCTGCGTTAAAAGATTGCATCAAGTGTTAAGCGTTGATTCAACTGGTCTTTGCTGATTGTGATCTCGGTTTCAAGCTGACAGGTGATGTCCCGTGTCATGTTTGATAACAGGTTTGGGGTGCTTGGCTCAGCCATCCCATCTAAAATCCTTGGGCTCTCCAAAATGTAGGATTTTAGGACAAAAAGTTTGTTGGGTTTATTTTTTTTATAAATATGATTGGGGCTTACAAGCACATTATTGCTTCCCAAAGTCAGCAACCTTTCTGTGCAGAATCAGTGTAAGGGTGAGCTAAAGGCAGGGAGTGAAAAGGCCACGAGGGTCTTGTGTGCAAGGTGGGTCAGGCCTCCAGTTTGTTGTATAAATCCTTTTGCTGTAAGACCCTGTCCCCAAGGTGAGACCCTCTGATGTGACCCAGCAGAGGATGCCCACGATCCCACCTCCCCATCCCTGTCCCCCCTCTCCCAACTCCCTCGAGGTGATTTTCTGTTTCCAGTAACTAAATGTAACTGAAGTTCTCATACACACCAGAACAGGGAAGAACTATCCCTAGGATTTACAAGTGTGAGACTGATCAGAAGAGCAGAACTACAGAAGGTTTGGAGCAGAAAGGTGAGAAGAGGAAACCCATGTGGAAATAAATCCCTTTGTGACACATCACCACTTGGGCTTTGCATCTCTGCGATTACAGATGTGCCTGGAAGGTGGTCATGAGCTCAGAGATGTGTGTGCACCAAGTCACCAGAAAACTTTCAAGGATCAACATGTTGGTGTTAAAATAATCAGTTCTGGTTTGCATGTGGAATAATCCTCTCTAAATATAAAAAGCTCAGTGTGTGCCCGGGACTGATTCAAGGACTGTTCTCTGGGATGAGCTGTTCCCTGGGGCTAAAGAAAGTAAATTATTTTACATAATTTACAGGGAATGAGCTACCGTGGCCTAAGTGTGGGACACTAGAGAGTGCTGGGGGGGAACTATGAAAGGACCTTTCTGGCAGGCGTTTCACTTATTTAAGATTTTTAATATTATTTAGGGGTTAAATGGAGAGAGAGAACAAGAAGTTTTCCTTTGTTCATGGCGTTCTTTAGGAACATCCCTCCAGAGGCAGCGATGGGTCCCGATGGCTCCTTCCATGATGATCTTGGAGGGTTGCTTGTTTGGAAGCCCTGCAAAAGCCGAGATGCAGCTGGTCAGTGCCCCACAGGAGGGTGAGTGGAAGCTGCATGAGCTTGTGCATAAAAGGGGGCGCTGGGCACTGCCAGTCCCCTTCCAGCTCCTCCAGAGGGGTTCAGCCAGGGAGGACAGACAAGGAATTTAGTCTTCCTCTGAGAGCAGGAACATCTCTTCGTGCTGCAGCAAAGGCAGTGGAGCCCAGTTATTTTAAACAGTGATGCAAATAAAAGAAGCAGCATTTTTACAGCTTCTCTTTTCTACAGAACACGGTTCAACCACTGCTAACGCTCTTTCAAAGATTTTTAGATTTGACTTCCTTTTCTCCTAAGCTGTGGACAGCAGTTTGCCTGGTTATTCCCCTCCAGCCAATGCCACTATCTCAGCCTGTGCCTGCTCTGCACATCCTTTGCTGTCTGTACACAGCTGTGATAAGCTGCTGATAAGGGGGCAGGTCAGCATCCGTCCTGTAAAACCCAACCTGAGATGTTCAGCTTTCCACCACGTAACCATCAGACATCACAGAACAATGGCAATTCATTTGGTGAAGTTCTGACACACGCTGCTCTATCAGCTCCCTAAAATAGAATTTGTAGCCATTGCCTCAACACCTATCGCTGGAAAAAGGAAATCAATCTCAGGGCGCTGAGACCTGACGCTGACCTGAGACAGCTGTGGCTTTTGTTCTTGGAGTTCACCTGGGGTTTTTTTTTCCAAGTGTGGGAGCTGGTATCTTCAGCGGTGAGCTTTGTTATCTGCTGGCCTTACGTGGTTGTGGTGTCAGTGCCTTCCACAGGAATGAGGAGCTGACTGAGAACCTCCCTGAAACCTGAGGACACAGATAAGTGAAATGGCAAATGCCATGTCACAGTTCCTTGACCAGGAAAAAGGCTGACGCTGCACCCTGTGAATGATTCACGAGGCCTCCTGCTCTTCCCCTGGTGGGGAGCAGCCCCCAGAACCCGGGGGAGATCAAAAAAAACCCCCCAGGGATTTGTACCCAGCCTGGCCAGCTCAGTGCTGTGCCAGGCTTGCTCCATGCCCCGCCTGGAGAGTGTCGTGCTCGGTTCCTTGGCATCCGTGTCACCACCGTCTCCAGGCGACAGGGACACGGTCACCGAGCCACGAATTCCTGGGGGCTGGATGGCAGCGCCCGGCTGCTGCAGCCTCTCGGCTGCTTTTTGGGGATACCTGCGGCACCTGGGGCTGCAGGACTTCCCCTGTGGCCTGGGCAGCTGGGTAGGGACCGGGGGGCACGGCCGTGGGACGTGGCACAGGGTCTGTGGCCTGCAGGGCTGTCACTGCCTCTCCTCTCCTGTCTGCAGAACAAATCCTGCCCCTGTGGCCGCGGGAGCCCCCGCGGGGACCAGCCGGGCAAGGAGGAGGCTGTGCTGGGGCAGGAGAGCCCCGAGGCGCTGCTGGAGCTGCTGAGGGACCGGCACAGCCCCTGGGCACTGCCCCCGCACTGCAGCCCCCAGGACCAGCTCCTGAGGGAGGTGGCTGTGCTGGCACCTGAGCTCGTCCGTGGCTCCAAAGTCTGCCGGGTTCTCACGTCCCTGCGGATGGTCGACAAGGGAGTAAGTGCAGCTGTAGGGCGGGAAACGTAATCCTCCTGCTGGGGGGGAACATCCTGGGGAGAGGGACACCTTCCCCATCCCAGGGCTTCTCTCTGGGGTAGAGCTATCTGCCCTCCCCTCCACCTCCCGCCCCAAGCATGTTGTGCTAATCCGTGTTACACGTATGTCACAGGGATCAACACATGTCCTCGTCACCTTGGCCGTGAGGTGGCTCAGGGACACTTTGGCCAAGCCCAGCTCTTTGCAGGTGGAGGAGGTCGACGAGGGTGTGTTGCAGTTCCAGCAGCTGGAGGAGCTCATCCTCAGTGCCAACCAGATCCGCAGGGTAACCTCGGCCAACCTGCCCCGGACACTGAAGGTGAGGGAGCAGGGTGGGAAAAGGGTCCCCTCCTTCCCCATCTGGGGACACAGTGCAAACCAAACAGCTCGAGAGGGTGCCAGGAACAGCTCACTGAGAGGAGGTTTGGTTTTCCCTCTGACAGGTCCTGGAGCTGTGCTGCAACACCGTGGATGATCTGCAGGAGCTGTGTGCTCATCCTCCTCCAGAGCTCCAGCACTTGGGGCTGGGACACAACAGGCTCTGCGGCCCTTCCCGGGACAAGTTCCTCACTGAGGATTTCTGGTGAGGCCACAGGCTCCTGGAGGGGATGTGGGCAGATGTGAACAAGGGACCTCAAGCCACTGAGGTGGCCTTTGTTGGGAGGTTACAGCCCCTCAGCAGGGATGTTTCTTTGTTGTGTGCCCACTGCCTGTGCAGAGCTGTCTGTCTCTGTGTGCTGTCTTCTGTCCCATGATCAGAATTCGTCTTCAGCCATGGCCAAGGTGTGGAACGGGATGGGGGATCACCAGAAGAGCTGCCTTGACACCCTGCTCACCACAGTTCCCATTTCCCTGGGCAGCTTCCTTTTTTCATGTCCTTCCCAAAGCCCCAGCTGGGAGACGGCCCCGGGAAGAATCTGAAGCTTCCTCTGCAACACCAAATGATGCACTGGGGTCATTAGTGGATAGTAAGAAAATGTATCTGTGAGTTGTGGAACAGACTGGCAATGGACCATATGGCTCAGAAATATGAAATTGTCCTTGAGGTTGTACTGCTGGATTCCCCAGTTTGTGCTGAGGAAACACAGTCTTTGTTTCTGTTTTTGTCCCAAGGCTCTCTGTCCTCAGATGGCTGCTGGTTCCCTTACCTTCTTCTCTGGCTTCTCTCTTTAGGCCAAACCTTATCTCCCTCGACCTGAGCTTTAACAGCCTGACAGATCTGCTGGGGCTGGTCTCCCAGCTGTCCACCCTGCCGAAGCTCCGTGTCCTGGTGCTCCAAGGGAACCCACTGGCTCTCATCCCCGCTTACAGAGGCTTCCTCGTGGACAGCCTGCCCAGGCTGGCCATCCTCGATGATGTCCACGTTGGACCTGACGAGAGGCAGCAGTTCCATGGCTTGGCGAGGCAGCCAGGTGAGCCCTCACCTTTGAACCTCTCTGGGATCCAGGAGGGGATTTCGTCCTGGTTGGGCTCTGAGTCCCCAGGGCAGACTCTGGGTCTGGTATTGGTTTTCTTGTTGCCTCTCCTCTAATGGAGATCCTTCTCTGTGCCTTTTTACCCTGCTAGTACCAGTGGGGAAACAGACAGAGGACCGTGCAGGGCTGTAATTACACCTGAGATAGTCTGCGCCTTGTTCAGGCCCACAAAACCCCATCCTAGCACTGCCACAGCACCTTGGCCGGCCCCCAGCTTTACTCCCATGTGTTTCCCTCTCCAGCTGTGGAAAGAACATCTGTACTGGGAAGGTGCTCCCAATGGTGCTGCACTGTCTGCACACAGCAGTGCCACCATCCCTGACCGGGATGAGAGCAGGCGGCTGGGGACAGCCCGGGTGGGAAGCTCCTCTTGCTGACCCTGAGCAGTGAACTTATGTGCTCGGGGACAAAATGCCACCCAGGGAGGTGTTTGCACGGCTTTGGAGTGACCCCACGTGGCAGTGGCTTGTCACAGCGTTAGCTGGGACACGGTGGCGGGGGTTTCCCTTTGCTCTGTTTCTTTCTCTGGAAGGAGCTGCAGCTTCATGGCAAGGTTGTCTTTCTTGTAGAGCTAAGCAAGAGTGAAGCACGAGTGGTTGTGAGTGTTGGGGAGATGAAGGGAGTGCCTGATCCCAGCATCCCTCAGCAGCTGGAGGTTGGCTCCGAGGCTCCCCCCGTGATCACCTACAGCTACTTTGTGACCTACGAGTTTGTGGAGGGAGAGGAGCTTGAGGATGAGAGCAGCGCTGAGGTTGGTCCTGAGCTGTGCTCCTGCAAGCAGCAGGCATGGCAGGTCACAGCCAGGGAGAATCCATCTCCAGGCTGTGCAGTGATGGAGCTGCTGTGGGCAGCAGCGGTACTGGACACAGAATTCACCTGTGGCTGCATCCAGCAGAACATGACCCAGCTGCCCCCGTTCCCCGTCCCTCTCAGGGAGCCCAGAGCTCTGTCCCCCTCCTGCTGGCTGTGGCACATACCTTCCCTGGCACTGATGCCCCTTCTTCCCATGAGAGTGGATTGGGGAATGGGTTCACAATGATCCTTGTGGGTCCCTTCCAACTTGATGGATTCAGTGATTCTGTGATTTCAGAGACAGCTCTGCCTGTCCTATGTCTGTCCTAGACATGCTCTACCTAGAGATCCCTCTCTGTTCCAGATAAAAGAATTCCCCTGGAGTCCCATGGTGGCCACACTGGATGTGGACAGCTCTGCCCAGGGCACAGGAGAAACAAAGAACCAGCAGGATCCTGCAGCCACAGAAGAACCCAAGACCCATTCTGGTAATGTGGAATTGTAAGTCCCCTGTCCCACCTCTCAGGAAAGGTTTGTGGCTCTTCCTGTCAGGAGGTGGCATCAGGATGTCTCTCACAGTGTCAGCTGGGCTGTTACTGGGACTGATGGATAATGAACCAGCACTGGTCTTGTCCTGTGGGTCCTTCTGTCTTTGGGAAGAAAAGGTCTGCTCAAACCTCTTTATTTGTCCCTACACAGCAAAGGTGTTTGCCACCCCTGGAAAGCCCTGGGAACACACCATCGACTACAGCTACACGAAGGAGCACATTGTCAAGGACTTGGTGGGGCTGAAGTCCTGCCTGGAGGCTGGAACAATTGTCTCAGTTGTGGAGAAGAAGGTGAGTGTGTGGCAGAGCTGGCTGAAGGGGAAAGGGCTGCTGGGAGGCCCAGCAGTGGCCTCATGTTCCTTGGGGTGGCAGTGACCCTCCCAGCCCCTGCAGCACCAGCTCCTCTCTCTGGGCAGGTGCTCTCGTGGCCTGTCGATGCTGAGCCAGAAGAAAGCCCGGTCACGAATAAGAAGGAAGGAGGGGAGCTGCAGAAGGGCAGTGCCAAGGTAGGGTGCTGGGAGAAAACAATGACCAGGTTATGTCTGAGTTGCAGAAATAGTGATGGGAGAACAAGGGCCCTTCTCCTGGGTCAGTTTGACATGTCGGTGAGTCACCCCTCCATCCCTGGCCTCTCCCCAAAACGCCTCTTGCTGTGGGAGGAAGGCACCAGCTGTTTACACACATCTGGGCCTGGGTGCAGTGGTGGGGGTGCTTCTCTCTGATAAAGGGACCCCAACCCTCTGCTGAGGCCTGTCCCTGTGCTGGTGTCCTGCAGCGTCCTCCCTCCAGGGACAAGGAGTCCTGTGAACTCCGGAGTGACCCTCCCATTTGGAGCACGCTGGGCACCAGGAAGGTGACCTTGGACGCCCTGCTGGCCACCAAGGATCTGGTGGCAACTGTGTGTGACTTCGGGGTCCTGATCACTGAGGAACCACTGGAATCACCAGCTCCAGAGGAGAAGGTCAGGAGCTTTGCCTGGCGCAGGGGGTGAGGCAGGGCTGCCAGGGATGGGCAGTGCTACAGGTTGGGCTTCAACGAGTCCTGCCCTCCTGCCTGTTCTGTCCTCACTGGTCTGGGTGTCCATCCATCCATCCATCCATCCATCCATCCATCCATCCATCCATCCATCCATCCATCCATCCATCCTTCAGCTCTCTTCTCCCTAAAGTGGGGCTGACAGAGCCCTGCCTAACCACCCTCCATCACTGCTGGTAGTAGCAAGCAGCACTGCTCCTTTTTACAGGCCCAGGAAAACAGATGAGTTTGTCTTTCCATTCAAGAATGAGAAGGCAACCACTCGTGCTTCCTCTGGGGCTCTCTCTCAGCATGGCAGCACATAGCAGCTGTACACTGTTTCCTGGATTCTCCTCTCTGAGCAGCTCCTCCTCACTCTGCTGTGCTCCTGCTCCCCCTCACCTCTTTCCTCTGCCCTTTACATCCCAGTGACAGCACCCAGAGGGTGATGGCTGTCACAGGACTGAATGAGGGCACTACATTTCAGCACAGCCTGACTGTGGAAACATCTCTCTCCACAGGACAGGAAAAAAGGCAAAGACAAGAGCAAGAAACTAAAAGCAGAAGGTCAGGCCAGCCAGAAAACCACGGCGTCTCCCAAAGGTGAGAGAGGCTGGAGCTGGCAGGGCAGAGGGAGGTGTGTGAGAGCAGAGAGGAGCAGTGCCCGGCCACCCTGGCAGCTCCAGGAGCAGGGACTTACTCACATCCTGAGCATCCTGCTGTGAATGCAGACATTGACTGCAGGGCTGGCAGGATGGGCACAGCCTGCACACCTTATGAAGCAGTGTCTGAACAAGGCCCTGGCAGCCACACACACCCACCAGCACCGTGTGCCAGGGGAGAAGGCAAAGGAGGTTTTTGGGTGAGAAATGTGCTGCCAAATGCGGGCAGTGGTGTGAACTGGGAGAGGGCAGCCAGAGGAAGGCTGCCTGGGATGCATAATAAGCTCCTCATCCATTTCCAACTCGCATCTCAAAGCGCTTTGCAGAGAGCTTTATTGTTCTTTCTGCTTTGGAGATGAGATGCACAGAGAGCCCCAGGTGCCCCAGCCAGCCCAGTCTGTGTCACCCATGGAGGGACCACCCCAACCCCCAGGGCAGAGCTCAGGGCTGCTCAGCCACCAGTGTTGCTTAATCCACTGGAGACAAACATCGCCCTGCCTGTTGCAGGTTATTTTTCCAGCAGTCTTGGTTTTGATTGCAAAAATAGTGCCAGCTCATTGGAGGGGTAATGCAAGAGCAGGAGGAAGTGGGGGAGGGAAGGGGTGGTCAGGCCATGATGAAAAGCTGCTGGTGGGTCAAGAAGAGCATGGAGAAGGCCAGGTCTCCCCAGCACCACTTGGAGCTACCAAAGGAGCCTTGTTTCCCTGCTCTGGCATCACGTTTAAGAGTGCAATTAGCCCCTTTTCCCAAGGGCTCCAGGCTGCTTTTCTGTGCCTCATCACCACCAGCGAGGTCCCCAAATGTGGGGACAATCTCAGAGAGCTCTGCAGTGTCTGCATTACAGGAAGCCTGTGGCCTTCCCAGCTACCTCCTGGGAAGAAAACAAGAAAACTCCCTGAATTCTTGTTCTCCCCAAAAGACGTGTATCTGCAGTACATGCTCAGCCTGTTGTTGAAGCAGAGCAGGCAGCTGCTGTCTCAAACAGCTCAGCAGTGCTGCGTCTTCCTTCCTGTCCATTCCAGTCTGGAGGCTTTCCCTTGAGCTTGAACGAGGGTGACCCCTTTCTGTGTGGGGGTTTTTGTGGCCGGAGACGGTTTGGGGTGCACAGAAACTGCTGCTGCTGCTGCAGGAAACACTGAACAATTATAGACCCCTGGCTAATTCGGTGTCACCGCGTGGCTCTGCAGGTGGAGGCCGGTTGGCTGCACCGCAAGGCCACTGAGTGTGTATTTCGAAGTGTTAATGCAAAATTCTCAGTGCCTGAAAGACGAGCTGCCCCCACAACTTGCCACACACAGTGTCCCATGGCTCTGGTGTGACTCTTGACTCACAGGAACACCCCGATGGTGGCTGGGGGGGCACAGCTCGAGCGCTGTGCACATCCTGGGTGTGCCATGTGGGCACGTCCTGGCTGCTCCATGAGTCACCAGGTTGCACCGCGGCTGTTTGGCACTTGCTCATCACTTGGGGACCACACACCACCTGGGAGCTGTGGCAGTGGCCGCGCTCTCAGGGATGGGGACGACTCCCAGCCGTGTGTCCAGAGGGTCTGTGGAGGGACCAGCACTCCCACAGCCAGGAGCTGAGGCTGATTTGCATCCCTCGGTCAGCAAGTGCACACAAATAATAAGTCCTCTCAGAGGAACTGGGAGCTCTTCCAGATGGCTCAAAGAGGAAAGGCAGCGAGCTTTGTCTCAAGTGAAGAACTTGCCCAGATTTTTTCAGAAGTAGTCTCACGTAGGTCTCATTTTACCCCAGACTTGATTTTTCAGGATCCTTGAAATCATTTATTTCTGCATCTTTCTTTTGCATCATTTGTTTTTGCATCTTTGTCCCGGGGGAATTAACAATAAAACACCAAGCGGTGCCACGGCCCTGCTCGCTGCTCCCGGAGCCTTTTAATTTAAAGGGCCGCTAATGGCCGGGGGACAGAGCCCCTCCTGTCACCTGTGCGCTGCCGAGCCAATGATTCCATCCCAACCAAGTCATGCCAAGCCAGTTCTACTCGTGCGAGCCGAGCCGTTCCGAGCCGAGCTGTGCCGAGCCGAATACATTTCCCTCGAGGCCCAGCAGTCAGCGCTGACACCAGAGGCAGTCACCCTGCACGCCGCTGCTTTCCGGGTAACTCTGTCTTGAGACACTGACAGATTTACTTCTTTCCGCAGAAAAACGGAAGAACAAAGACCGCGCTGAACTGGGGGAGAGTCAAGAGTTCCATCCTGCGCCACTGACAGTTCAGTTCCAGGTGCAGCTGCTTCGGTGGCCCTTGTCAGTCGGCACCCAGAGCCAGGAGAACGTGGCCGTGGGGGAAACCCAGTAACGTGTCCATAGCGGAGTGGGCAATAAACCACCCGGGAATGCTGTGGGGATCCCGGCTGAGCCGAACCGCCAGAGCTGGGAGCTGCCACGGGGCTCAGGCTGCTCTGGGACTGCTGCGGCTCACTTTGGGGGGGGTGTCGTGCAGGGTGGGTGTGCGGGGTGTGTTGTTCAGGGTGTGTTGTGCCGGGGGGGTGTGCGGGGTGCAGGGTGTGTTGCTCGGGGGGGTGTGCGGGGCTCGGTGTGCCGTGCCCGGTGCTCCGGGGCCAGCCCCTCCAAAGCTCCTCCCGCAGGCGGGTCCGGCCGGGAAAAGGCGGAGCGGGGCTGGGTCCCGGTGAGTCTCGGCTGCTTCGCAGGAGTTTCGCCGCGGAGCGGGGGCTCTCAGCCCGCTGTCCGAGCCCCGGCGGGGCCGGGGGCTCCCGTCCTCACCGGCGGCACCGGGTCCTGCTGAGAACCGAGGGGTGGCGGCGAGGGAAACGTCCCGTCCCGAAGGGCTCGCCTCGCTGTGCCCGCGGAGCCTGCCATGCATCCCAGGATTCGGAAACTCGCCCTCTACACCTTCTTCATCACATTGCTCGTCTGCGTGTTTTACGTGAGGAAAGAGGAAAAGTTGGCAGCGCCGTCAGGGGGCCACAAAGCGGATGTAGCGGGTCACAAACTGACGTCTTTGGTTCTGGACAACGCTGAGCCCGCCAAGTGTTTGCCGAACTTGAGCCTTGCCAATTCTTCTGACGCCCTCCCAGAGCTCCACCGTGTCTTCTTGACATACAAGCACTGCCGGAACTTCTCTGTGCTGCTGAAGCCTTCCAGGTGCAGCGAGGAGATGTTCCTCCTGCTGGCAATCAAATCGTCCCCGATCAACGTGGACCGGCGGGTGGCGATCAGGAACACGTGGGGGAAGGAGGTCTCCATCAGGGGCAAGCGCATCAAGCTGGTGTTCCTTCTCGGGCGCTCGGAGGCCAAAGCCCCGGTGCAGCCCCTGCACCAGCTGCTGGCTTATGAGAGCCAGGAGTTTGATGACATCTTGCAGTGGGATTTCACTGACAGCTTCTTCAACTTGACCCTGAAGGAGCTGCATTTCCTCCGCTGGTTCATGGAGGACTGCCCTCACGCCAGGTTTGTGCTGAAGGGAGATGATGATGTGTTTGTGAACACGTACAACATCATCGAGTTCCTCCAAGGGTGGGACTCTGAACAGGATCTCTTTACTGGGGATGTTATCACCAACGCCCGGCCCATCAGGAACACCAAGGTCAAATACTTTATTCCAGAGTCCATGTATGGAGCCTCCTTCTATCCTCTCTATGCGGGAGGAGGGGGTTATGTGATGTCCAGAGCGACGGTGCGTCGCCTCCAGAGCACCGCGGAGGACATGGAGCTCTTCCCAATAGATGATGTCTTTGTGGGAATGTGTCTGGCAAAGATGTCAGTGACCCCAGAGAACCACTCCGGCTTTAAGACTTTCGGGATCCAGAAGCCTTTCAATCCTTTAGATCCGTGCTTGTACAAAGAGCTGATGGTTGTGCACAAGTTAAACCCCACGGAGCTGTGGATCATGTGGACGCTGGTGAGGGATGACAGCATTAGGTGTGCGGTGTCAATGACACAGAGCCACAGGAAGGGGCTGGAAAAGAAGCTACAGATGAGCTCAGCAGGGTTGTGACTGGTGGCAGACACAGGGTACTCAACTGAAAATTCAGGTAGAAATGGGACCGTAACTAACAGACTGTACTGGAGCCATCAGGGTTTGGTTTGTGGTGAGTTGTTTTCTGTCAGGGGGTTACTTGAAGCAGTTGAACTGTCACAGGGTGGAGATGGTGGGGTTTGGCTCGGTTCCTCCCAGCTGGCTGGAGCCAGGGGAAGTTACAACCGGCACGGGAATGTGAGTGAGGGGTCACCTGCTATGGAGGCTCCACGATGCTGGTGTCTGACCCCTGGCCAAATTCAGGCTCGTGTGGGGAGGCCAATGATGATTAAAGAGTAATAGAGCATTTGAAATTACTTGGAAGGGTGGAAGAAAGGCCAGTGTGTGCTGCTGTTTCAGGGTGGCTCCTATGGGACAGCAGGAGAGAGTGGGGAAGAAAAAGCCTCAAAAATATACTGCCTGAACACAGAAATGATGATCCAAGGCACTGGGCTCTGACTCAAGTCCTTTGGCTTTTACAGAAAGTCATTACAATTTTACTTGCACTGGAAATTTTTGCACAGAGACTTTCTGGTCAGGTGTCAGAGGAGCAATGTGTCTTGAATCATCACTTTGGTGGGCAGAGTGGCTGTCGCTTTTCACCTTGTGTGGGAGGTGTTTGGTTTTTTTTGTCATTGTTGTAACGTTGGGTGCAAATAAAATACAGTTTTGAAAAATGCTTCCACGGGAATATTCTTGGGTCTCTTGAAAGCTAAGAGCCCTAAAAGCCGGGGAAGGCTGAGATCTGCTGCTGGGGAGTTGCATTAAGGAGTCATTGGAAAGGAAGTGGTTATGTGGAGATGGGTATTTGCCACTGCCTTTCCTGTTGTTCTCTGCCCTGTCCACGTAAGATGCAGTGATACAATGATTAACCTGAGCATGCTGGAGCTGTTGAGGAAAGATCACATATGGAACTAAGGCTTGGCTGTACTTTTGTGACCTTTATCAGCACCAGAGCAGAAGTTGCTGTGCTGTGTGTGAGAGGGAAGCAGCTTGGAAGCTTTAGGAAAAGGTGTTGGGTGGAGAGGAAGTGTGTGATTACGGCAGCCAGAGCTGTTTGTGTTGTGCTGTTGGGATTGCTGTCTCTGGTCCCAGCGTTCACCCTCATGCCAGACAGGAGCTGCAGCTCTCAGAGGTGCCTGGGAACTGCTTCCAGGAGGTTTTTTCTTGTACTACAGGCAGGGACACTGAGGACACCCTGAAACCAGAGGTGTGGGGAGCTCTCAGGGAAGGGGGCTGGGAGGGACTCCTGCAGGACGTGCTGCCTGGCGCAGTTCTGGCTGAGCCCCAGGGTGTGACCCAGGCTCTTGGGGCAGAAGGTGCCACTCTCACATGAGCTGTTCCCGTGCCAGGGTAGGGGTTTGTCTCAAAGAATTGCTCTGCTGAGGGGTTTGTGTCCCTCCTCAGTGTGGTCTTGTACAGGCTGCCTTCCACCTGCAGCCCCAACGGGGATGAATTATCTGTAGCTGAGAAATTGTTTGTGTGCAGTTCCAGGTGTGTTGGATTTGTAAGGAAGGCCAAGTACCAGAAGCAAACCCCAGTTTCTGGGCACTGCTGCTTGTCCTGGAGTAGAGACTGGCCAGGGCGGGTACCCTGGCACCCTGTGAGCTGCTGTGCCAGCGTTTTCCTGATCCACTCCATGATTCCCAATGCAAACTCAGGAACACAGAGCGTGATGTCATGTCTGCTGTGGGCTTAGGTGTGTGGGCTGACCCCCAGCTGGGAATAACAAAGTGAGGGACTCCCTCCTGCCCAGTTTTGGAGGTGATGTGGAGCCATTCCTGCTCCTCACTCACTCTGACTGAGGTGACTGCCTGGCTCCTGTCACGGCAGGTGGGATGTGTGTGGGAACAGCTCTCGGGAGGGAAGTGCAGGGCACGGGGGTGAAACAAGAAGTGGGGGGACAGCAGGCATGGGAGCAGACCCTGAAAGGGGAAGAGGGGGTTTCCTGGCAGTGCTCATGTGCCTGAAGCCACGTCTCTGCCACACAAACATCTAAGTGGGTCACTGTGGCATCCTGGAAGGAACACGACTTGTTTGTGCCCTAGTCTCAGGGGCTTGGCAGATGTTCTTCAGCTGCAGCAGGTCCCAGATGAGAGCAGTTGTGGTTAGAGGCTGGCCTGAGCTGCATGTGGCTCCTGAGGCCTTGGCTGTGCCACTGCTCAAATCATCCTCTCATCACAGTGGGGGTTTTTCCTAATGCTGAGTTTGGGTCCTCCTGGCCCAGCAGACTCTGGCAGGTTCCTGTGAGCTGAATTCCTCCCTGGGTACAGCAGCAGCCAGTGAGGAGCAAGGAATGGTGGTGCTTTGTTCATTCTTTTACTGCCTCATCTATAAATGTGCAGTGATGTGCAGCTGAGAGGGCTCTTGCTCCAAAGGCAGGCAAAGCGACATAGTTTGTGCACATTTTGAGAAATGTTGAGAAACAGAAAATTCCTCCTCAATTTAGTAACAGCCACCTCCATGCAGCACATCAGATGTTAATTTGGGGGGAAAAAACCTGTGAATAATGTCTGTTTTCTGACAAAACCTGGTGGGGACTAACTGGCTCCAGTGAGCAGGGATGCAGTCCTGGTGGATGCTGCTCTTTCAAAGCCGATTTCACGTTATCTGTCAAGCTACAAAAATGAGCACAGTAAAAGGCACTCGTGGCTTTGAAACCTGGAGTGAAACATCGAGAGTATTACGTTTTTTTCCTGAAACTTGTGCTTGAAAGCATGTCAATACATAGAGCTGTTTTGCTTGCTGCTTGGCTAAGCATGGCAGTTGCCAAAACAATTTTGTTTGTAACCAGAGTTATCATGAAAAATCAAACCTCCTTTTGCTTCCTGGGGAACCTCCCGAGAGGGACGTTCTGGGGTGAAAGGGCTGCTGTGCTCAGCTGCAGGACTTCCCCAGGAGCCTGAGTAACTCCAGGGAAAGTTCTCAGCTCTACAGCAGAAGCTGCCCCCAGTTTCGGCTCAGTGTGATCTGGTGCAGCTCTCAACTCAGATGTGAAACATTTTCAAGTTCAAAGAGAAAACAGGACATTACCTCTTACCCCAATGGGCACACCCACACACTTTATTAAAGGCATCTCCTCACAGACATCATTTAATTCACAGGTTAAAAACAAGGGTCTTTAAATACACCTCTTTGGCTGATCCCACAAACACCCCAAACCTCCCAGCACAGACACAATTAACAGGCTTCACATTTGCATAGATAAAGGTTTAAATAAAGGAATCCAAAAGTATTGCAAACAAGTTAAGTTACAAATAGAATTGTGGCCTTCCAAATACTTGGAAGTGACTTGATTTCTAAAGCAATCCTGCTTGGGGTAAAAAAAACCAAACAACAGAATCATGGGCTTATTTCAGCAGTTTCAGACTCTCCAAGTCTGGGATGTTCAATTGGTGACTGACTCTCGATGCTCCAGTTCAGCTCCGCTCAGTCCTCCCGAAGGTAAGGGTCGTCACCCGCCTCTGTATTTCCCAAAATACCCTGTGGCAATGAAGATTCCTCTCCTTGGGCTTTTATGAGCTCCTCTGTCTGAGCTTCAGCCAGCTTGGTCTCTGCTTTCTGGGACAGCTGCCTCACCTCCTGTACCTGGGACTTGACGAGCTGAATGTGGCTGCGGGCTGTGACCGAGGCCTGGTCTGCACCTGGAGGAACGATGGAGACACTGGGTCACAGGGGCCTGGGCAGACCTCCACTGAAGGAAATGACTGGAAGGCGCCTCTGCTGTGCTGTGCTTTGATGGCTCTTTGGGCTGTATTAATGCCTCATTTACCATCCATTTACATCTAACAATTTGCTCTGAGATTTTGTTGCTCCCTTGGATTCTCCCACCCTGCTGGGACAAGGCTGGAGCTGGATCAGTGATCAGCTTGTGCCAGGGGGTTTGAGGACTAAGCCCAGCTCAGTCCTCGTGTGCCAGGACCTTTAGCCCTTGGAAGCCACAGCAGTGGGAACACCTGTGCCACTGCTGAACTTCCTTCTCCTCCTGTTCTCCGACAGATTCCGAGTCTTTGCAGGCACTTCCAGAGTCAGGGTGTCCTGTATAGCCACCGCTTTCCTCCCTTTCTCCACCTCAGTAACTTTGCCAATTTACCATAAACCAGCCCCACAATCTCAGAACTATCAAACCTCTACATGGAGAAAAGACCAAAATTAGTATCTTTTCTTTCTTTAATACAACTGAATCCAGCTAAAAATCCAGCTGCCCTCAGGCGGCCTTATTTCTGTGGCTCCCAGAACTGTGTTTGAAACCTGCACTTAAAAAATGACTCAACTCTTCCCTCAAAGGTTTTTTTGTCATAGTTGGTCTCAACCTGAACGACATGTGAAGTTTCCAGGCCTGGTCCTCAGAACACCTCTACAGAGTCATGGCCAAAAAAACGAAAGGAAGTTCTTAGCACCTCTGAAAACCAGGCAGGAGCTGTGAACTGGTAAGTTGCCTGAATATTTGTGTGCCTCAACTGTTGTCATTCAGGAAGGGGAAGGGGAGGATGCTGTCTGTGCCCACCTGACTGGTAGGCAGCCTCTGCCGCCATCTCCGACAGGCGCAGCGCCGTCATCCAGCTGGATTCCAGCCTCAGGTATTCCTGCTGCTTCATCCTCACCTGCCAGGAAAACAAGGGGTTATTTAAGTTATTTATCCCCCGAGTGCCCTCCCCAGCAGTGCCCTGGGGAACAGCTGAGCAGGCCAGAGAAGGTTCTGAGCTGGGGTTTGGGAGGCAGGTGCTCACTTACATCCACTCTGGCTCCTATGACCACCTGCCACACTGCATCCACCTCCTCCGAGTTCATCTTCCCCAGGAGATTGGAGTATTGCTTGTAGAGAGACACCAGGGTGTAAACTGCCTGGCAAGGAATCATTTGGCACAGTCATGGGTCTTAAGTAAAAAGATGGACTTTTTACAAGGGCCTGGATTGACAGGACAAGGGGAATGGCCTCAAACTGACAGAGGGCAGGGTTAGATGGGGGGAATTCTCCCCTGTGAGGGTGGGGAGGCCCTGGCACAGGTTTCCCAGAGAAGCTGTGGCTGCTCCATCCCTGGAAGTGTCCAAGGCCAGGCTGGGTGGGACTTGGAGCAACCTGGGACAGTGGAAGGTGTCCCTGCCATGGGTGGAACCAGATCATCTTTAAGGTCCCTTCCAACCCAAACCACTCTGGAATTCTCTAAGTTTAACCTCAGAGGAACAGTTTAACAAAGCTGAAAGTAACTTCCATGGCTGGTGTAGAACAGTAACTCCATGGCTTAGGAGGGACCCCACCTCATCACCCCCAGCCCTCCTGGGTCAGATTCATTTTGAAAAGCCCACTTTGAGCGTGGCTTCAGTGCCTGCCGGGTGAGCCCCCCCAGCCCTGGCTCACCTTGGTGTACTCTGTCAGCGCCTCGATGAGCGCGTAGGTGGTCTGGGAGAGCAGGGTGGCCGTGCTGTCCGTCACCAGGGACACGGCCCTTCTGATCAGGGCGTCGTTACTGAGGGACCCCGAGCCCTGCTGCTGCAACACAAGGCACCCCCATGACCTTCACATCCACTGCCATGGGGATAATTAAAAAAAAAACCCCACACCAAAACCACAGCCAGGGAAAAGCCACGGACAACTCCAGGGGGAGAACGAGTCCGCGCGAGGATAAACAGGTGGGTTTGGGCATCAAACTGTCCCTGTGCCACGTTACCTGCACCACGGGGACAGCACACAGGGCCACCCCCAGCCCCAGCGCCTGGTGCCAGCGGGTCCCGCCAGACAGGGTCCGTGTCCTCAGCCCCGCCAGGACCGGGACACTGGCTCAGCACAAGAAACGGGAACAAATCAGCACAATCAGCACATCAACAGAGGAGAACAACAGCCCAGCTCCAGGTGAGCTGCTCTGTTTCTGTGAGGGAGTAAGTTTGGTTCGGATTTTCGTGCTGTTAAATTTAAGCGCAAGAGAAGGAAAGAGCAACAACATTAACCCTTTAAGGGAGGGTTGTCTTGCTCTTGTTCTTGTCTGGTACCAGCGTGCTGTAGATAGTTCATAATATCGAAAACCGGATTAAAACACAGGCCTGGGAGCGGCGTACGGCACTTGCCACACACCCAGGCCAGCTTCATTCACATCCCCCTCCGAGGGCAGGGCCTGCCACTGAAATACCCGCGCAGAGAAAACAGCACAGACCGATAAGAATTTTGTTGTTGTTGTTGTGCGGCAATTTCACGAAAAATAACGGCTTTTTCTTATTCTATGCCCTCAAAAAAAAAAAACAAACGGTGGGCGAGCGCCGTGTGGACACGACGCCTGTCCCCCGGGCATCGTCCCCCGGGCACTGTCCCCCGGGCATCGCCCCCCGGCCCGTCCCGGCCCCGCTGCGGTACCTGAGGACGGAGCTCCAGCCCCGCAGCCACCGCCCGCCCGCCGCCATGTTGGC
>WEKX01023558.1:1820323-1908025 GCA_013390025.1 Pitta sordida
TGTTGGCCCCGGCGCGTGCGCGGAGCCGTGAGGGAGCGGCGGGGGCGGGAACGGCGCGAGGCGCCGTGAGGGAGGCGGGACGGGGAGCGAGGAAATTGAACCTGCGGGAAGCGCCTGGGAACCGCCCGGGAGCTGGGGTTTAGCCTGGCCAGGGGTAGGCGGTGAATCATTCCGGCCACATATACGTATGGCTTTTGCAGGGGGAGGTGACACAGAGTCACGGAATTAACAAGGTTGGGAAAGACCTTCGAGATCATCATCGAGTCCAACCTGTGACCCAACACCTGGCACTGCCACATCCAGTCTCTTTAAACACCTCCAGGGACGGTGACTCCACCACCTCCCCGGGCAGCCCATTCCAATGGCCGATCGCTCTTTCTGGGAAAAAAACCTCTTTTTTTAACCTCCAAACAGTCTCCACAACTCCCTGCCAGGGAGTGTAGCCAGGTGGGATCAGTCCCTTCTCCCACACAGACAGAAGGAGAGGAGACACTCTCCAGCTGCACCAGGGGAAGTTTAGGCTGGATGTCGGGAAAAAGTTCTTCCCAGAAAGAGTGATTGGCCCTTGGAATGGGCTGCCCAGGGAGGTGATGGAGTCACCGACCCTGGGAGTGTTTAAACAGAGACTGGAGGTGGCGCTGAGGGCCAGGGGTTACTTGTGAGATGGTGACAGGTAACAGGTTGGACTTGATGCAAGACCAACTCTATAGATGATAGAATATCCATTAATAAGAGAACCATGTGACTCGTAGCCTAGGAACACAAATCACTTTGTTTGTTAAAATGCTTAAACAGTAAAAGGTTTTGGTAGTAGGGGTGTGTGATTTGTGGGAACAATGGACACACCATGGAAAGGCTTCCACAGCTGATGCTCCCCATCACCCTGGTTTCATTCATGTGCTGCTTAGATTTTAGGTAGTTCCACACTAGTGATAATCCTCATCTTCTCCAGCAGTGTAGTTCTGCACAAAAGGTCTTGATCGATTAAATCTGTTCTTTTTGTTAACAGCAGAAATTCTTATCTGTTCTCAGGGACTCAGTAACTCAGCACAGGTTACTTTAGCAAGGCACTTCCTTCATCTATTTCTGTGTTTTCAGTACTTTTTGAAAGGCCTGACACACCTGAGAACAGCAGGTAACAACCCTGTGGCTGGTGTGGTGTTGGTGCTTCTGTACCTCATGAAACTGTAGGGAGAGGGAAACCTTGTGCTGCTTTGAAATGTCTTTTTCTAGGACTTCTGAAAAAAAAACCCCAAGTAATTTCTGTATCTCTGCCTTCACACCTTTAATGAGGCAGAGTTGGACAAGGCAGGACTTGTTTATTGAGATGCCGGTCGTGTCGGAATTGTGTTGCATCCCTCCCGTCCCTCTCTAGGCAGGGTGGGAATCTCAGGAGAAAACTGCTGAGAGGCTTTGAAATATTTCAGGGAGCGGGAGGAGACACAAAGATCAGCAAAGCGCAAGCACGTGGATAGCTTTTCTTTTAACCTTTATTGTTTTTACATAAGAAAATAAGACTGTGGCGAGGCAGTAACAACACGAAACACTTGCAGGGTGGGCGCAGGCGGAAGGGAGGCTGATCCCGTGTGCCGGGTGCCTCTGGACAGCCCGTGGCTGCAGGAGCAGGAGCAGAGCCCTCATTTGAGCACCAAGAAGTAGGTGGTCCAGCCCGCGAGGAGCAGCGCCCCGAGCAGCACCGTGTAGCTGAACAGCACGAAGGCCAGCAGCTCCCTCAGCACCTTGAGGACGTGGATGGCGAAGGACTCCGGCATCGCTCCCTCCGGCAGCTGCGGTCCCTGGGGCTGGATGCTCCCTCCTCCTCCTCCCGGCCTGCGAGCAGAGGGACAGGGTGAGTCTTCCCCAGCAGGGGCCTGGAATTCAGAGTTTCTCGCCGTGATGGGGAGAGTTGATGCCCCCCTGGAATGTTTTTAGTGCCCGGTGGGACTGTGTGTCTGTCCAGAGTCCTGCCCACCGTTTGGGTTCTGCTCAGTCTCCCAGTCAGGACTGGTGATGGAGCAAATGGAAACACAGGCTCAGGCAGTGGGCACGGCCCTGGGGGTGAGGCCAGAGGCTCTTGCAGAGCCCAGCTGGCTCCTGGATCTTTCCCCTGTGGCAGTGGCCGGGTATCCAGGAAGCTTCAGCTGATGGTGCATTACCAACAGCCTGTTCTGATCAAAGTGGTCAATTCCTCCAAGGAAGCCACCATTAATATTTAATTATATAATTGCAGCTAATGGAAATACTGGCACAAACTGAGCCTTTTGTTTAAGATGACGAAAACTGAGGCTTAAATACAAGTTTGCACAGGCAAATATTTATATCTCGTGTTAAAAATAACCTTTAAATGGGAGACACGGGGTAAGATGCTTTAGAATTCGTCTTCTAGTTGTATTTTAAAGTCGTCCTTACACTGGCTTTGGAAGTGATCGCTCATTTTTTAGTTTAAAATTAAATCTAAACTCATTCACAGAAGTTGTTGGCTCCTTAAAGTTGTTAAGATCCCCTAAAAAATACCTATCATCTCCCCAATGTAAACATTGCTTTAAATTTGGATCACAACTGTGTCTGATCAAAAAATATCTACGCTCTTGGTCAAGCACATAAAGGGAGCTCAAAACCAAACTTAAGATAAAGCAAACCCAAGAGGATAATTTCTCTTCTAAACAACCTTAAACCAGCTAAAGTAAACTGAATTCTCAGCCTGACACTTAGAATGTTTTTTCAAGGGCTCTTGTACTGAAGAGTTCACTTTTTGATGTTATTAAAGAGCTCAGTTATTTCATTCTAACTTCAGGCATATGTATAGACTACAGGAATTATTTCATTTTTAATCCAGCCGTAATTTCCCTGTTGTTCAAAGCATTGGAGTTTTCTCCCCATAGACTTTACGAGATTTCTGGTTCTCCAGAAAGACAAAGAAATAAACTGCTCACCCAGGCAGGTGACGGGCTCTGCTCCTCAAGGCGCTCTCTCTCTGTGGTTGGGAGCTGCAGCTGCCCCGTGGGTTCCTGGTTGGCGGAGGGTTTGTGGTGTGCGGATCCCGCTGTGATGCGCTCGGGAGCAGCGAGGGGGTGTGTGCAGGGCTGATGCACTCACTAGGTGTGGCCAGGACGGTTGTGATACAACAAACAGCTCCTCTGCCCCAGGGGGCTTCTGGAAGCAACTGTTTCCTCAGCTTAAGCACCAGGGCTTGGTGTTACCACGTCAGAACTAGCGTTGGCTGAGATGGGGAGGATTGTCCGCTAACAAAATAAGTCATTTATGCTTTTTATTCTCTTCTCTGGAAGGCTGCTGTGCTTCCTGCTCCATTCCCTGAGAGCCCTGAGCTCTGCGGGCCACTGGGGAAGGAGGAGGATGCTCACCCACAGGGTGAAGTGTGGAGGTTGAGTCAGGATGTTTTACCCCAGAGGGATTGGGCTGAAGGCAGCCTGAGCCCTGCACTGTCACAGTTCTGGTGTCACCTGTGCCCTCCTGGGGAGTCATGCCCACCTTCTAGAGCACAATCCTGCAGCTCCTTTGCAGTGAGGGGGAAGAAGGAAAGCTAGGCTTTATATTTATTTTCAGCAAAACTTATTATTTTAGCTAAAAAATTATTTTTCAGCAAAAGGCTTCATAATTATTTTCAGCAGAACTGCTCTTTCTGGTAACACCGTATGAAAACTGAAAGTCTTTCGGGGTAGAGGTTGGGTCATGTTTTCCTTTTGTTGTTTTTTTTTCTTTTCTTGTAATGCAGACAGCAACGAGAAAGGAGATTATGTACTACAAATCAAATCTCTTACCTACAAAGATATGATGATGTAGAAAATGGCCCCTTAATTTAATCAGGCTCTCTTGTTATCAAATTATTACCCGCATGGTCAGCAGGGCCTTGGACAGAAGCAGAACATAATCAGCTGCTCAGGAAGCCTGTTAAGTAGTAATTGCTCCTCCAGGGAATTGATCAACGTCAGGATGGCTTTTATTTTTTGGTTTTTGCTGAATAGTTCCAGGAAGAGACTTTTCTCGAGGTGGAGTGGCCACTCACCTCAGTGCTGGTGCAGCTACAGGCTGCAAAAACCGAGGCAGCAGTGTTGGTGCTCAAGGGAGAGTTCACCCAATATCTGGGTCCTGGCCTCTGGTGTCACCAACAAACACGTTTTGCTGGTCCGGGTAGAAAGTGGAGCCAGCTGGGGAACCAGGGCTGTGCATGATTTGATATGATATGTGATATGATCTAGATGTAGAGGATAGGTTAGTTGGATTATAGGTTGGACTAGATGATCTTCAAGGTCCTTTCCAGCCTTTTCTATACTGTGATACTGTGATGGTTTCCTTTGTTCACCTCTGGTGTAGCTTTTACACGGAACGACTGTAATTCACAAACCAGCCTGATCAGGGCCAGTCATTTCCTTGGCACTGGGTCTATTTTTAAGATTTATAAATAAATAAATATTTGGCCAGTTCATTAGTACAAAGACCATCCAGGCCAAGAAAACCAGGAGGTCTGAATCACATTGTTTCTTGCTTTTCTCCGCACAGTAACGTGTAATTTTTGGTTCAAAGCTAATTCAATTTTCCTTTTAAATACTCTGAGATTGGCTACTCTAAGTGGAACTGCAGAAATAATGCAGAGCAAGGCAATCCACGTTTGCTCCTTGCATTGCTGTTGAAGTTGCAGCCTTTTTTTGGTTTTTAAGTAAAAAAAAAAAAAAAGTTGTTTTTCATTAAAAGTCAAGAAATCCCACAGCTATTTCTTATGCAGTATGTTACATGGCAGAAGAGAATTAAAGAGTTCATGAGTGTAAAGAAAAAAACATCCCTTCAGTTTCAACTGAGGTCATTTGGTTATCCTGGAGCAGGGGCAGAACAGCTACCACAGTGCAGGGTTTTGTTTGATTTTATTTATTTTTATATTCCAGACAGCGAGAGAGCAAACACTTCCAAAAAAAAAAAAATCAAATACATCTTTATTTTATTCTAGTAACTGGAGTTAAAACAGACAGAGGCTCCATGAAGGGACTCATGTGGCAGAGCTCAGGAACTGCCCCAAACCCACAGCCACAACTGGAACAGCCTGGGAGAACAACAGGGGTTATTAGGACATAGAATGTAGGATAACTAAGAGCAGAAATGTTTGCTGAAAGAGTGATTTAACGTGTAGAGTGTTTGGCTTTTTTTTTGTTATCTTTAACTATTTAAGGGTGAACTGCAGTGTGAAACAGAGTCCCCAGTGGGGGCTGTTACAGCCTGTGACTGCAGGGACTGTCCCCACCACCAGCAACACCCCTGCTCTGCCTCCCCAGCCTCTGGCAGCTGCCTCTTGCACACACCCAGGGCCCCTGGAAAATTCCATTTTATAAGTGACACCAGGTACCTCAGTTTATAACCTGAACAGGGGGTGAAAAAAGCGTCTGTTTTAAAGCCTCTGTTTACTGGGTCCCTGCTGCTGCTATTTCTGGCCCAAGTCCCACCCAGGGAGTGTCTGTGTGTCCTCGACCATCAGGTCCTGCCACACTGATGTAATTCCCACTCTGGAGTGGCTTTCCACAGGCAGGTGGGTGTACCTGGGACAGTAAATAAAAGGCTCAAGGAGCAGAGTTGCAAACACATCCAGTGAAGCCATGGAATGTATCGGGCACCAGACAGAGACAAACAGACTGGGAATACTAGTACGAAGTCAGGAACGGAAAACATCCAGCCTCCATCTCCTACTAAAACAAAAGTGAAAGGAAAAAGGAAAAAGCAGCAATTTGTCAAAGAGAATGAGCAGGGCATGACCTCATTGACAGGTCAGGCCACGAGCAGGGATTTCTCTCTCCTCTCACTGTTTATTCCTTTGTTAGTGCCTTCCAGCACCACTTCTCTACTCCAAAGTTCCACAAACAGCTCCAAGTGCAGAGAGGGATGAGGGTCACTGGATCACGAGCTGGTCTTGGCAGAGCTGCTTTTCCTGCCACGTTTCCCTCAGGTTCAGGCAGCAGGACCAGGACCAGACGTGCCTGTATCACACAGGGCTTCTCACTTCACTGTCTCTCCCCACAGACCTTAGAAAGGAGCAGGCTCCAGTTTCTCCATCAAAGACTTGATCCAGGTTGTTCCATTGATGAGTTTTGTAGTGGCAATGACATACTCTGTGCCTCCATCTTCCATCTGGGACAGAAACCTGAGCGCCGCGATCTCTGCGTATGTCACTCCTCCCAGGAAGAACACCAGGGTCACTCTGTTCTCGCCCTGCTGACCTGGGGAGTCAGGGAAAGCTGCAGGTTGGCTTAGCTGGATTTGCACATCTCCTGAGCATCAACTGCCAGTCAAACTCAAAACTAAACTGCAGAGAGCAGCTGAACTAGAGGCAAAAAGTCACTGGGTGAAATAGCAGCCTGGGGCCCAGCAATCCAGACTCTGCTCCCAGCCCTGGAGTCTCTACAGGATGTGCTTCTGCCTGACCAGTTTGAGTGTTGGGAGAATGATGCTGACCTTTGCTGTGGAGTAATTTAATGTGCTAAAATCACAGTGTTAGGTTAGGGTTTGTTTGAGGAGTTACACAATTGGTCAGGGGAGGGTTAATCAGATCTAACACTGCTGTGGGAGAGGGAGATAAGAGAGGTGCTGGGAGTCAGCCAGCTCTCTTCCAGCTTGAATGAAATCCACTTTAGTACAGTGGTAAGTGTCCCCACCTGGCGTGTGGGAGACCTGGGTTCAATTCCCGCCAGGGAGACAGTGTTAAGAGTTGGACTCGATGATCCTTGTGGGTCCCTTCCAACTCAGAATATTCTGTGATCTGTGAATTGCCTCACTCCAGCCTAGCAGAGACACATTTCCCTTGAAAAACAGGAAGCCAAAGCAGAACTCACGCTTTTTCTGAAGGCCAGTGGGTAACTGCTGCCTCTCCTCAAAATGGGGACCTGGCAGCATCTTGAGAACCTCCTCGATGCTCCTCCAGCCGGGGCGGGCCAGCAGCTGGGCCAGGCGCACGCTGAGCGGGGCGTAGCCGCTGTACACGTACGAGATGTCGTTGGGGTTCTGTGGGAGAGCAGAGGGAGAGCAGCTCAGAGCCACCTCACACCAGCACCACAGCAACAAACAACGTGAACTGAACAACAAGGTTTTCCTGCTGCCCGGAGTTCTGGAGGTTTGTGTAGTGCTTCACCAGTGACCACCTGCTCACCTGTTCGTTGACATCATCCATCCACAAGCGCAGGGTTTTCCTGATGGTGGGGTAGTTATTCCTGCCACTTGTCTGAGGTTTCAGCAGTCCAGCCTTTTCCAGGTTGTTTAAGGTCAATATATGTTCATAGCCATAAGTCTGCAATATGAAGAAATCCCTCTTTAATATCACCAGTAACCCATGACCTGTGGTTAAAAAAAAAGGTGAACACTTTAATTTTAAAAAGGTGTTAAAAAAAGCTTTTTGGTTAAGATCTCTCTAGAGTGTATCCCATTTAGAGTGTTTAAATCATAACAGTAAACAAGCAGTGATATAAACCTCTGTATCTGTGTTCCGAGTCACTGCTGTCAGCCCAGACAGACTCAGGAACCCAGCCCTGCCCAGGTGCCACTTCTGCCTGTCTGGAATCCAAGTGTTGTAGGGCTGAGGACTGGATATGGATTTCTCAGGAATTTATTGATCCAAAAGTCAAGAGCCCAACCTGGAGAATTTCTCTCTTGTAATGGTCCAGAACCTTCTGCTTCAGTCCACTGTTGCACACGGATTGCAAGCAAACGAGCCGCAAGATCTTGATTAATGGATGTTTTTGAGCTATGCAGTCTTCAATGTAATTGTTAACCTATTAAACAGAAAAATAAACTGTTATTTGAAGAACTGTTGAAGGGCACAGAAGACCTGGAAAGAAAGATCTGATTTGCTTAGTGTCTCCAAAACAGCAAGAAAGAGGGTGCAGCTGCTCTCCAGGCAGCTCAGGATCATCTGTTCAACAGTGACCCAGCACTGGGATCCGGGATCCTCAGACCATCCCTAAACCCTGGCAGACCCACAGTCAGCAGCATTACTGCCTGAGGCACTGAAAAATTCCGATTATCCATCTTGGATCCCTCACAGCACACAGTGCTCCAGCACAGGTCACACTCCAGCTGTGCACAGCTGCATCACAGGCACTGACAGGTGAGGCACGGCACTAGACATCATCTACATCAGATGTTTCCTCTCTCAAAAAACCCAAATGGAGAAAAAAATCCATTTTTTGAAGATGCAAGTCACTAATTGCCATTATCTACTTACCTTGTCTGTGTCTATTCCAGACATGAACTCTTGCTCCACTGTTAAATTATCAAAGAAATCTTCAGATGCTTCGGGAAAAGAAAGAAAAATCAATACAGCAGCAACCCAGGGCTTATTTCCTACTTTTAACCTTTCAGCAGAGCTGCCGTGTGCTCTGGCTGCAGGAGGCTGCAGGGCACATACTCACTGGTGATGTCCTTGATGAGCTCGGCGATGGAGGTGTGGTTGGCGAGGGAGCTCCTGGCCGCCTGCATGTGGGGCAGCTGCGACACAAACTGCTTGATTTCCCCGACTGTCTTGGCGTGGTGCCTTTCCTGGAGAAACCCATGGCTCACGTTAGGCCTTGTTCACATCAGTAACACCAACAAGATCATGGCAGCATGAGAAACTGTTCTGTCGTACTCGCTGCAACTGCAGGGAGCTGGAGATACACAGCCTTGGAGAACAGACTTGAAATGCTTTCACTAAAGCCACAGCGTGGCCTCTAACAGCACTTGGATCATTGGAGGAGGCAGGACATAATAAAACAGGATCATCACACTGGTTTTTTCCATTATACCAGCGTTGCAAATCACTTTATTCTGACTGGCCATCACTATCTGCTCCTCAGCTCCCCTACTAGGGAAACCTCCCTTTTTTACCTACAGAGAAATTCCTTGCTGACAGTGAAGATGGAGCTCTGGGCAGCGCTGTCAGAGCTGGGCACATTTCCCCTGGGAGCAGGAGGGAAGGGGCTGGGAGCTGGGCTGGCAGGGTCTGCCATTCCCTGTCCCAGGCCTTGAGCCAGGATGTGCTGCAGCCCAGGCTGAGTTCAGCTCTGGGAGCAGCCCAGAGCCTGCACTGCATTTGGGCTCCTTGCCTCTTGCTGCAACTTGGAATAAAAACAGGAATAATTTGACTCTTATGTGAAGGATTTAAACGGGCAAGTGCAGGCAGGAGAGTGATAATGATGGAGCTGCAATTTAAGAAGTCCTCTGCTGCCAATAAGCTGCTGTTTCATTATCACCTTTTACTGTTGACAATTTCTTAAAATTCTCTTTTTTAACAGCCAGTGTGACTAATCCAGCTGCAGCACCTCCAGCACTGATCCTGCACAAGCAGACGTGCTGGGAGATGAGGCTGTGCACTCAGTACTTCAGATAAGGCACAGCTACCTCATCTTCGGTGTGACAGAAATGAAGTTGCTAAAATAACCCAGAAAGGAAATACAATCAGAAAGTGTAATGAGTCCTGAGAAATGAGATCTCAGCTTCTTTACAAATCCTCAATAGGATGTCTTCACACAAACCCACAACTGACATGAACATGAATTTATAGGTCAAACCTCCTGCAGGACAAAGCCTTCTCCACATTCCTATTGTTTTTAATGCCAGCCATCTGTGAATGCACATCCTGCAGTTTTATTGCTTAAAGCCTTTTCTCTGCAGCCTCAGTGAACACAAAGGGAAAAGGGCCTTTCAGTGACCAGATAACAAGAGCAGCAGAGTACAAAGGATGCACCGATGGATACAGGCCTCACCTCAAAGGCTGCTGAGATGATCTTGGCTTTCTTGCTGAGCACTGACCCCACAGCATTGAAGTTCTTGTCCCGGATTTCAGCGTACAGCTCCTCTGCAGAGTTCAGCTGGAGCTTCTTGGGTTCTGTGGGGAGGTCCTTCCCACCCTCACCCTGCTTCTTCGGGGCAAACTTCTCAGGAGGGAGCTTCACATAAGCTGCCAAATGCAGAGAGGTTACCCTCACAAGGACTGGAGCCTCACCACCACAAGTTAAGATTAGCAGGCTGTGGAAATGTGTCCCCTGAGCCTGAAACAGCTCTGAGCAAACACAAACACCCAGAGCCCTCAGCACAGGGAAAACCTCCCCCAGGACACAGGAACCCCCCTCTCCCCCCAGAACTCACTGTTCTGGATGCCATAGATCTCGTCGATCAGCCCCTCGTACGTCAGCTGCGTGGCCAGCGGCGTCAGCAGGTCCACGTTCCGGTCCAGCAACAGCAGCGTGTCAAAGACAGGGAATATGGAATTCTGGCTCCCAGGGAACTCGCGCTTCATCCTGATCATCATGTTGGCCACGTGCTGAAAGGAAATCACGTTGGTCTGGTCACAGTGCAGGCCACAGCAGATGGATCTGAGCTCTGGGCCCTGCAAACACATGCTCGTCCAAGTGTGGGCGCAGCCCTGGGTAAAGGGGATGGCAGGAGGCACAGACTGGCTGATGGACAGGCAAACAAAGTCCTGCCCTGCTGCTCTCTGCAGCCTGGCAAGACAGCAACTGCCCACAGCTCTGTGTTCACCTCAAGCTGCTCCCTCACTACAAAAGGTACCAATTAAACCACAGGTTGATCAGAGAGAAGAAAAAAGGATGAACGAGTGTCATGGCTGGATTTTAAATCCACAAATTGCATTTAATGAAATGCAATTTCCCAAATGCAAATCTTCCCAAAGAAGAAGATCTATGTTTTCAGCCTCACCCGAGCACAGTCGCCCTTCCCAAAAATCTGAGGGATGGTTCCGTAGAGAGCCTGCAGTGTCATCAGCCCCTTTGCTGCATGGTACAGACTGGTCTGGTCACTCTCCAGGTAACATTCCTGAAAAACAAGAAGGATTCTCACAGGAGGTGTTGACCCCACACGGCTGCTTCCACAGCAGAGTGAGGTCCATGTGAACAGTGCAAAGGAGACAAAGGCTGGGAAAAAAATTATGGCTGTTGGCAAATATTGACTTTGTTATCTGTGCCATCACTACATCAAATCATTGACCAGACACTGTCACATCTCAGAACTCCACACACAACCCAGTCCGATGGAGTTAAGAGAGGCAGAGAGTGACTGCAAGGAGCTTCTTCAGTCTGAGCACCCAACATCTCATCTCAGCCACAAGCCCTGACACGTCTTCTGGGATATGCTTAGTAAGGCAGAGAGGGCCAAGGGAACTCCCAAACCATCCTGTCCCCAGACACAGCACTCTGGGAACACAGGACACACAGCTGGCAGTGCTCCGTGCAGCATGAACCACCACACACACACCGACACAAACCGTGCTGGCTGCTCCCAACAGCTGAGTGCTTTATGTGAAAATAACACCAGCAGTGGAAGCTGGAAGCACTGGGTGCAGCACTTCAGCGACTGTTCCTTCAGTGTTTAGTGTCAAAACACACAGGGAAGTTCAGGTTCAGTTCAGGCCTCAGGATCAGATTTGCTCTGCAAACCCTCCGAGAGCGACTGCACCGACACCAAGGGCCAACACAAACCCCCCCAGGGGATTTTCCTCGCAGACAGGACCAGCGCTCACCTTGAAGGCGCTCTCGGACTCCATGGAGAGCAGGTCCCCGTCGAAGGGGATGAGGTCCAGGCTGTACTGCTCGCGGTGGATGAAGGAGCCCAGCACACCCTGCTCCTTCAGCCACTGCTCGCAGAGGAGGCTGCGGCGCGGCACGAACAGGATGTGGAAATCCCTCTGGGGAGAACGGCCTCGGTCCTCCCTGGAAGAGCCACAGCAGGGGCACAGCACACGGTCACTCAGCTGTGCCGGGAGCAGCACGGATCATGGGCAGGGGGCACTGGATTCACAGGGAACAGGAGCTCTGCACTGGGTTAGTGGTGCCAGCTCCCAGCTTTGCGTGTGTGTCAGGTGCATAACCAGCTGTGTGCAGCCAGAGAGAGGGGATTTGGTTGTCCTGCAGTTCCCAAGAGGAGCAGCGTTCCAGCTAAGGAGAAGGAACGCAGATCCTTGGAGGGAGGAACGGACTCTCTGCATGGCAGCCAAGGTGAAACCCCACTCCCTGCTCCCTCCCCAGGGTGTGTCCCACCCCACTCGAGCCCCCGAGCTGCTGAGCTGCAGTTTGGTGCCTGCACATCACTCCATGTTCCCTGCCCAGGTGGAACAAACCACAACAGGCCACACCTGTTCTCCCCCCGTCACGGCCGCTCTGCTCTGCCCGCGGTACCTGAGCACGTTGTCCGTGATGATGTCCATCAGCTCCAGCTTGGGCCTGACGAAGAAGATGATGTTCTTGACGTCGGCCGGGGGCAGCCGGCCCGGCTTGAGCGTGAACATCTTCTCCACCTCATGTTCCTGCACCAAGGCACGGGCGTTACCCGGGACCGGCAGGGCCGGGGCAGGACCCGCCGCCTCCCCCGGCGCTTACCTTGAGCAGCGAGTACTGCGCGATCAGCCCGAAGGGCCCCGTCAGGTACTCGTCCCACACGATGGCCTGCAAGGGACAGCGGGGTCAGCCCGGCTCCCTCCCGGCCCCGCGGTCCCTCCCCTCGGCCCCCGCTCCCACCTTGGAGCCCGCGCACTTGTCGAGGAACTCCCGCAGCTCCCGCCGTCCCGCCTCCCTCAGCGCCGTCAGGTTCACCCGGCCCGAGCTCAGGTGAGCGGCCATGGCCGCACCGTCACCGCCGGGCGGGGCCGCGCAGCCGCCACGGGACGGGAACCGACCCCGGCCCCGCCCTGAGGGGAGGGAACGGCCGCCTCCATGGGGGTGTGTTTGTGTCAGTGTGGGATGGACGGGGTGTTTGTGTCAGCGTGGGATGGACGGTGTGTTTGAGTCAGCGTGGGATGGACGGTGTGTTTGTGTCAGTGTGGGATGGACGGTGCCAGTGCCGCCACCGGGGAGGGATCAGTCCTGCTGCCTGTGCTGCACGGCACAGGACACACCTCGAGTCCAGGCCTGGGCCCCTCAGCTCAGGGAGTTCAGAGGAGGGAATGGATCTGGAGCACCAGGAGGGGCTGAGGGGGTTCAGCCTGGAGAAAAGGAGGCTCAGGAGGGAACTTCTGCCTCCCTCCCTGAGAGGAGCGGGGAGCCAGGTCGGGCTCTGCTCCCCGGGAACAAGGGACAGGATGAGAGGGAAGAACCTCGGGTGGCACCAGGAGAGGTTCAGGTTGGACACCATGAGAAATTGTTAACAGAAGGGGTGACTGAGCACTAGAACTGCCCAGGGAGGTGGTGGAGTCCCCATCCCTGGAGGGGTTTAAGGCAAGACTGGATGTGGCACTTGGTGCCATGGTCTGGTCAGTGTGGTGTTGGGTCATAGGCTGGACTTGATCTCAGAGGTCTTTTCCAACCCAACTGATTCTGTGATTCACGGAGCAGTGTCTGTCCCCACATGGAATCCCTTCCACTTCCAAGCAGGAAAGAAAATACACCTTTTTTTTTTTTTTCCAAAATATAACTTTAATATATATATGCATATATACACACACACACCACACTCACTATATAGAAGCTGAAAGAATGCAAAACAGGGATGTCCCCCAAACTGTTCCAGGTGTGCACAGCATACGTGTTTCCCAACCCCCCCTCCCCAGCAGCTCTGTTCCTTCCTTACCTGCGCCGTGTTCCCATGTTTCACACCAAACCACAACCCAGAGCTCACGGCACTGAGCAACGTCGTAACCAAGGGAGTAAATGAAAATAAAGATGAAATATTTCTCAACTCAGTCCAGTGTCCAAAAAAAAAACAAGCTTAAAAATCTAAATGTACAAATTCAGCCTTAAAATGGTTTAGTGCAAATACGAAAATTAACAGCATATTTTTAAGGTATTTAAATAAGCTTTAATATAACTCTAGTGCTTCATTCCTATACATGTTTTCCCATCAACAGATGCACCAGCACAGGGGTGTTTCCTGGGACAAACCCAGAACCTGGGAAGAAACAGCATAAAGTCACTTGTTAAACCATTTATTTACCTCCCACTGAAGTTTGTTAAAAAGGGACAGGGGTTATTTATTAGTGGAGGAGCAAAACATTTATCCATTCTCTGCTCCTGGAGCGGACGGGCAGGGGCTCGACAACCGCTGTCCCTCGTCCTGACATTGCAGCTGCTGGTGGTGCAAAGGTCCGTGGGGGCACAGGGCCAGCGTGTCCCCCGCCATCAGAAGGTCTCGTCGTCGTTGCAGTCGGCCGTCCAGTGGCCGAACACCTCGCAGGTGTCGCAGTAAGGCCGCTCCTCCCGCCGGCTGCCGTGATGTGCCGAGTGCGGCGGCTCCTCCAGCGCCTGCGCCTGTGTCGGACAGTCCTCGGTGTCGTGCAGGTCGAAGCAGCCGCAGATGTCGCAGAACAGCCGCGGCTTCTTCTTGGACAGGCTCTCCTCCTCACTGCAAGGGCAGCACAACTCAGCGGGACACGTCTCCTCCCCAGGGGAGCAAAGCCCGCGGCCCTGCCCTGCACAAGCAGCTCTTGGGATCATCTCCCGGCTCAGACAAAAGCTCGCTCCAAAGCCCTTCTCCTCCACAGCCCTGCAGTACCCCCACAGTCCTCCACTGTAATATTTACTAAACAACCCACCGCTTGTGCAAATATTTGCACAAATGCAGACGTTTGAAAGAGAAACACAAACGAGTTTATCTTTTCCCTTGGGAGATCTGAAGTCACAATGTACCAGATAAGGTTTAGTTCTCTTTCTCTGGACTATTCTGTTTAGTTCTATGATCTCTCCATCTCAATGCAACTATGGTCTCTTGGAAGCAAACTCTTCTCCTGCACTTGGAAAGGGCCAGATCCACCGAGTCTGACAACAGACATGTCCCAAACCATCAGTATTTGTGATCAGTAACTACAGAGAACCATTTGCACCACCAGGGACACTCCAGTGTCAGAAGAAGGCTGGATCCAAGCACTAAACTCCATCTGTCCCTCCTGATGGCTGAGATCAGGCTGGTGCAGCTCCCAACCCACTGCTACCAACAGCTCCCAAACCCTGAGCCAGGGTTTCCTGTAGGATTTATACCTGTCATAGTTATTTATCTCCTCGTCATTGCCATTGAGGGCTGCTTCACACATTCTTTGTATCTTTAAGTTCAATTCTTCGTTCCTCCTTTGCAGATCCACTATCACTGAATTCAGGAAGTCGATCTGGGAGAGCCAAGGACAAGGACAGTCAGGGGAGCAGTGGGATGGCACTGATGGAGGTAACAAAGAAACACTAAAATCTAGTTAACAGTGAGTGAAATAAAGGGAGCCAAGAAACGGAACCAACCTCGCCCTGGTGGAAGGAAGGGTTTCCATCAGAAGGTGGATTCAGGAGACAGAAAACCATGGAAAAGATTGGTGGTTAGTGTATGTTCATGATGCTTCCTGTCACTGCACAACTCATCACTGTGATTGACGTTAGTGATCTAACAAGGACTTTATAACGAGCAGAAGGTGATTCTATTCCAACCATCTTTTCTAGGCATTTGCTGGCACACCAGCCCCCCACATGGTCCCTGTGATTATCATTCTCTGAATCACATTTGTCCTGGTCCCAAGCACGTGCCAAATGAGCACCTTCCTTCTCTATTGCTGCCAACCCTCCTTCTGAGTCAAGTTCTGCAGTCACAAAGAAGCCAAGGCCAACATTTTCAACTGCAGCAGCTCAGAAGGAGCCAGCGGGCCCAGTTCTCCAAGACGGCAAGGATCAGAGTCAGGTGGGCCACCCCTTTTCCCTGTTCACATCCACGGAGCAGTGCTGGGCTGTGCCTCAGGGACAGGCTGCAGGGCACACCCTGCCACCCTTGTTCCCTCCCATTCCCGTAGCCTGAACTGATTCTCCAGCACCGCTCACCCCTTAGTCATGTCTACTGTCATTAACACTTCCCTTCAGAAACTGAAGGCCACAAAATAAATCTGCCCATTAAAATCCTGATTGACAAAACATGGTGGGACCTCTGGAAGAGTATTTCCCTCTCCTACACCCACACTGCTGGTTTAACATGCTCATGTCCACACCCCATACCTGCTTCTCTCTGGCAATTTCCTCCTGAAGCAGATTAGCAGCATCACCTTTAAAGGGAAAAACACAAACCAAGGTATAATATGACACCTCAACTGGCTCAGAGACTGCACCAGTGTCACAGTCTCTGCTCTCAACACTCCTGAAGGCACAGGAAGTGCAGTAAGTCTTGCTTTACCTGAGGAGCTCGTTACAGTTAAAGGCTGCTCGTTGCTTTCCTTGAGTTTTTGCTCCAAGTTCTTCACCTTTTCCTCAAGTTTCAGTTTGTCAGACTCCAGTGACTTCACCACTGACTGCAGGGTTTTGGCAGAGGCGTTTTCTCCGCGGAGCACCGTGATCTGTAAGAGTTGTTTGAGAAGGGCTGGGCTGAGCAAGGGCTAAAGAGCCTCTAAAAACACGTGCCAGGAGTCTCCTGAATAGGCACAGGGACCTACAGGTTTAATGCTGTAATGATTATCTAAGGATTTAATGATTTAAGGTCAAACTATGGCACACTGAGGAAGAACAATCAGCCAGCACACAAAGCTCTGGCTGTAACTCAATCAAAATTGGCATCGTCCACTGGTCCCCATTTACCTCATGTCTGAGTTTTTCCAGTTCCTCGTCTTTTTGTGTGATCAAGGCACTAGTGACATTGATGGATTTCTGTAAAGATGCTCTCTCTTCATCAATTTCTTTTTTTAGCGTTGATTCTCTAAAAGAAAACCAAATACAACCAGAAATCATCTCATGAATGGGTAACTGCAGTGGCCTAAAGCAGTTTCATTTCATTGCAAGTATTAAACTACTCTAACAAGTGGTTCTTAAAAAACCCAAAATTTACAATTCTGTACTGGACTAAGGTTTTATATAAATGTATAAACATTTCAGGTGTCACAACTGTGGAAACAAAGCAAAAACTTTACCTAGGTAGAACATGCCAGACTGCATAGCACCGTATCCATTTGAATTTAAAGGAGCAAGATAACAGACTGGGGAGATACAGGATAAACAAACATGTTGCACAATGTTCCACACAACCTGACTCCAGAGTTTTGTTACTTCTTGAGAATTAGGAACAAGCAACAAAACGGGCATGCAAAGCTCAGTGTTGTCATGCAAAGCACGGGTGGGGCTGGGAATATCAGCTGGTCCTCACTAATGTCAGCGACATCACCAGTCCCTGCATGTGGACTTGGAGAGTTGGAGGCTTTTAACAGTTTCAGCACAAAACCAGGTGGGATTTGCTTTACTTCAACGGAGGAGGATTAAACAGAAATCCTCCAAAGCAGCCATAACCCCCTTCTGAGTAGGTGCGTCCAGTTTTCCCAGCCTTTTCCACGGATCTAATGAAGTTCTGCCTACAACTCCTGCCTTAAGGCCCCACAGCTGTGCCACCCTCACACCACAACACACAGGAGCAACTGTCCTCTGATGGGAGGAGTATTGCTACAAAATTCCTCACAAGCTGAAACATTTTGGTTAAGACACCCCCAGAAAAGTTCCTTCAGACTCCGTGATGACTTTCCTCCGAGAGGAACCTGCTTTGCAGCACAGGCAGCAGTGCCAGGGCAGCTGCAGGGATCCCAAAGCACACCACACTCCCCAGGAATGCCAGGGGATGCTCAGGGCACAGCTACCAAGTCCAAATGGCAAAGTTTCCATCTCTGTGGTGTCTGCAGTTAGTGAGAGCCACGATACCCAGAGCATGAAACACGACAAATGCCACCGAGTCCAGGTGAAGGGGAACAACAACGAGAGCACAACCACTGCAATCGTGTCATTGTTGAGATTGTACTCGGCAATGGAAGCAGCAAGTGGAGAATCTGGGGTTTAAAAAGCTGAGGCAGCTCCTGAACAAGAACCAGAAGGTTGGTTTGGTTCTGGTTGCTTTGGCTGAGGTGTATTTTTACAATGAGAGGATCAGTAGAAGCGGAAACACAACAACTTGCAGACTGAGTGATCTTGCCTTCCAACGCAAGTTGTAATCCCATTGACAAACCCCACCAGGGCACTGGGATGTAACAGATCCCTCTGCCAACCCCAGCTCAGCAAAGCACTAAAGCAGGACAGCCCTGTCCGTGTCCTCCAGCAGAATCCCAAACACGCTCCAGCCCAGCCCCTGGATTTCAGTGCTTGGCTGAGCTGGACCAAAGGCACGTGGTGGTGTGGGCAAGAACGTGCCACCAGTGCAGGGGGTGCTGCTGACAGAGCAGAGCTGCAAATCCAGGATTTGCTGGGAAGTGACCTGGGAGTCCAGCTGGGAAACACATCTGGAAGCTGCTGTTCATGAGCTCTGCTGTACCCGAGCCTTCTCCCGAGCTCCCTGTGCTGAACACTCAGCTGGGGGAGGGCAGATGGGAACCCCAGGGGCTCAGCTCATGCCCCAGAGCTTGGGATTCAGCCAATGTTTCCACCTGGGCAGAGCTTCAAGAGCAATCAGATGCTTCTGGCACAAATACAGTTAAATTACCATTTACTGGGCTTGGCTTCAACCACCCCAACACTGAGGGGTTTGGAAAAGGCAAAGAGTTTGGAAGGATGGAAATAGATATTTACAGACTCAACACAGGAGCCTCAATACTGAAACACAAGGGGAGAGAAATGGGAAGAGAGAAAACAAGAGGGGAAAAAGGTCCCTGTGCTGGAGCTTTGGATTTTCCTTTCCCAGGACAGTCTCTCTCCACTGCTCCAGGGGGAGACCCGAAAATTCTGGAACTGGAGAACCTCCAACCCCAGGAGGTGCAGGATTGTGGATCACAGCCTCAGCTGATGCAGTGGGAATCACAGTGATGCTGATGTGAAGTAACAGCCAGCAAGGAAAATCTTGTGGAAGTTCCATTTTATTAGGGAAAAAAATGGATTTGGTTAACCTACCATTTTAAAACTGAAGAAGGTTTAAAACTCCAGAAGGTTAAACCCTGTTCTGAGCAGCATGTGGAAGTTGGGGGTGAGAGGGGCTTGTTGTGTTTAAACATTAAAAAAAAATCACCCAGATTCTTCCCTTACTACAAAAATAAGAAGTTCTAAGAATGAAGCAAATACCTTAAAGTGCTACTGGGTAAGCTTTAAAAATGCAAGATAACAAGAACCACACGTTAGAAACATGGAGTAGAAATGCAAGATACTGTAAGGCAGAAGGAAATTTGCACCAAGGGGCTTTTTTTGTTTTGGTAAAAAAATATAGAGACTCTTTTTTTTTCATAATACATATATATATATATATATAGCTGAGTGTTTTACAAAACAAAAGCAAGACACCAAGGGACAAAGGCAGCCAAAATATGTACAACAACTTCACTTAAAAAAACAATAAATTATTTATTGTAACGTGGATAGACTTTCTTGAGTCTTACCATTAAAGACACACAGATATAGCAAGGGAAGCAAGGGCAGGAAAGGGAAGAGAGAGGAAGGAAATGAGTCTCGAGAAATAGCGAAGCTCAAAGACAGTCAGACAGTCAGCAACCCACAGAGAGCCCTCACACCACAAACAACACACTGCTGCCTCTCCCAGCTCGGCTCTGCCTACAGGGAGATCCACAACAGGGGCAAGAGAATTCCTGGGACTGGAAGGACAGTGAGGGAACCCCCACCAGAGGTTTGAGCTCACTGAAACACAAAGATGGCTCTTGTTGACCTCAGATTCTTCAGACACGAGGAGGAAATCATCACTCCTCTTGTCACCAGAGCAATTTGGGAATTTAGGGACTTTTTTCAGTATTTTCAGCCTAGTTTTGTGGACAACTGCTGCCACTTGCTGGCACGTTCTGACCCCAGTGGCTGCAGCTGGAGGCTGTTCCTGTTTCATTTTCCCCTTCTATTGCAGTTTATTCAACACTGCTGAGCAATGTCAGACTTGGGCACCTCAGTGTGACCCACGGAAGGCAAAATCAAGGCAGAATTCACTTCAGTGATTTCATAATTGTCTGGATTATTTCAGGCAGCCGAGTCAAAACAGGAGAAGGAAGATCAGAGTTGTAAACTTTTTAGAAGTTATTTTGTCTTTTGAAATGTCCTCTGAGACTGAACTGCTGGAAGTACTGAATGACTCTTGGTCCCCACTCCATCCTCTTTTTCCTCGAGTAACTTGCAGGAGTTACAGTTCAAAACGTGTTTTAAAACATGTTCAGTCACAGGCTGGTCAAAGCTGGAGGTTCAGCTCTTCAGTCTGACATTCCCTGGGGGAGCACCAGCTTGGGAACCACTCCCTGTGCCTGCTGTCCCTCAGAACAGCGGCAGATACAGCAGGGAACCACCTCCCAGAGTCAGGGAGTAAAGAAGGGATCAGGGACGGCACTGAGAGGCCAAGGATGTGCATAAACACCCAAGTACCACTCAGTGTCCTTTGCTGTGACCACTGTAAATCCAGGGAATGTAACAGGGGTTGGTTTGTTTTCCCTGGATCACTTGAGGTGCCATGGGGAGCCCTGGGGTTTTTAAGGATTTATGGAACTGCTTGTGAAAAGCCCCCGTTTTCCATGGACACGGTGGCACTTGGCCACTGCAGAGACGTTCACTGAACAGCAGCTTACAAAGGGATGGCCCAGTCCCCCAGGACAACTCTGGGATTTAAAAGCAGTGCTGGATGAACTGCAATAACCCCCTGCCACAAAGAGCTCGACAGAGTCCTGAGAGCAGCCAGTCAGTGCTGAACAACTGCTGCTTTTCCTCCTTCTTCCCCTTTTCTTCTAATCAGCACCAACTGTATTTTCCCATTATTCCTTTAGAACGGGACGTGTCAGATCTGAAAACAAGCATTTGTCACACTGAGGGACAACCCAACACTCCAGAGCACACTAAAACCAAACACTGCACTGGTCACTGCATCCCCACAGCGGGGGAAGTGTGGAACTAAAGGAAAGGGGGACGGTACCCCCTCTAATGCAACGTGTGTGACAACCTCAGCACTTAAACCAGGACACAACAGAAAAGAACAGCTCTCAGCGGTGTCCTGTGGGACTGGGGGTTAAACACACACCAGGAGAAACAACTTACCTCTTTTTCATCTCTAATAACTGGTTATTGAGTACTGATCTCTCCTCTTCCAGCTAAAAACACAAGTACAGACTCCAGTTAATGCACTGAGCATTGTTTCCTTAGGACAAGGTGTCAGAGCAATATTATCACCATAAAACAAACATGGGAGAGGCCACAGAGCCCCAAAAATCCTTAAAGTACCAGAGTTTCTATTAGCACAGACATGCACCCGACACACACTGTTCAGTGACCAAGAGGATGAGCTGGTGAGGGGTTAGGACCCTTAAATCAAAATTATTGGAGTATTTCCACATCCTGTGCAGACAGCAGGGTGTGAGACCAGGATATTTCTGGGAGAACCCTCTGTGTGCCTGGCCAGGACTGGGGAATTCCTGGGTTTGCTGTTGTTGTGACCTGGATAACTGTATCCCTGCTCTGTGTCTGTTACTGCACCGTTATTTAGAGATGAATTATTGATCCCCAAAGCTGGTGGTGTTTGTTACCATATCCTGGCCCTGCCACTTACAACCAGCAAGGCCTTCAACTGAAAATATTGTTGCTGCAGGTTCTTGGGGTCCAAACTGCCCAACACACCAAAACAACCAACAGAACTAAAGCCTCACTACAGAAACACTGGGGCAACTGAACTTCTGAGGGCATTGAGAAATTAAGTACTTTCCAAGCCAGCTAATTATTTTTCACCATCTCCTCCTTCCTTCTTACTCAGCAGCCAAAGTCAGCAGTTACTGCCCTGAGAACTGCCTGTAGCAGAATTCCTGAGCCTTGACTGGGCACAGCCTCTGTGGGATCCCACAAGCTCTCAGGGCTCATCCACGAGGTCAGCAAGACACACATTTACACTGGGGACCTCAGACAGCAGCTCGTGGCCTCTCACCACGTGAATTCCTTGTGCCCTGTGCAGTTCCTCAGGTCCCAGCAGGCACAGAAGGTGTTAAAGCAGCTCCCAGGAGCAGGCAGGGTGTCTGCCAGCCTTCAGCTCCCAGCAGCTCTTGGAGAGAAACCCTCTCCTCCACATTTTTCGACAACTCACCCTCTGTTAAACCTGCCAGCTGTGAGAGGAACTGGGATCATTTGGCTGGGCTTGACCAGACAATTTTATTGACATGAACAATAGATACCAAAAGGGTGTTGAGAGACTAAATATAAGTAATTCTTAAAGTAAATCAAGGTGTGTCTCTGCAGGCAAGTGACCACTGCAGGAGTGCAGAGCAGCCACGGCACTGTGGGGCACGGCCAAGCTTCTCCTGCAGGCAAACCCAGGTTCTTCAGGGCTGTGAGTACCAACCCTGCCCCTCTCCTCCCTTCACGTCCCACGTTGGCTGCAGAGAGGAGGGATTTTTGTGTGGAATACGAGAGAAGGGGATTTTATAAAAGCAAAGGCCAGGATGTCTGGGGAGTTGGGCATTTCCAAACCCCCTGGTCGAGTTGTGGCTCAAGCCCTGAGCAGCTTCATGGGAGAAGGACCGTCCTTGTCTCTCCAGCCTCTCTTCCCAGGATCTGCTCCCTCCCTTGTCCCCTCAGAGCAGCCCCCACACAATGTCAGTAAAGGATGGACCAGCTCAGCTGGCAGAGATTTCCACACTTTTTCCAATGAACTTGGAATGCCTGGGCAGGTCTGAGGCTCCCCAAAAATGCCACAACTAATCATGTGAAGCCAGAAAAGTTCCCCTGAATGTGAATCTTTAACTAATTACAATCAGCTAATTACTTATGGATCAATACAGAAAAGCCCCTTCGGTGTCTTTGGCAGGAGCCACTTTAACCTTTAGATGCCCAGATAAATCATTCATGGCAGGAGTCATTAATTTTGCACAGTGTGTCACATTCAGCCACAGATTCTCTAACCCAGCTGACAACACACTTGCCAGAATTTATGTGGTTTCCATAGCGATGGCTCAAAATTCCCAAATCCACGTTTGCCCCCTTCTGATGCATTTTAAGAGTCACCCACCCAGACCCTCCCAGCTCTGCCTTCCTCCCCTCTGCCCAAATTGTGGGGAATCCTGCTCTGTGAAACCCCCCACTGCCACCACAGAGAGACTTGACCAGTGCTGCCGAATCCTTTCCAAGCTACAATTCTCCCCGACAATCACAGGAATAATTTAAGATCCCTGTGGGAGTGGGGAGCAGCTCCCACGGGCTCTTTAGGCCTTTCTCTTACCACACCACTCTCAGATGCACAGTGAGTCAGTGCTGAGCCCACACGTCTGGGACTCTGCTCCTCATCTCCAAAGGCTCCTTGGGATCAAGGAGCCTGAGCATTTACTCCTGAGCAGCTGAAAGGATTTGGGAACTGGCCATATCTGTTATCACCCAGCCCCAGTACCTCCAAATAGGGAAAAAACCCAACCTCTTGGCTTTAAAAACACTTAGACTGTTGCAGGATCTCCCTCCCCTGCACAGGTGCTGTCTCAGAAAGGCAACCCATAACCACCTTCTATATCTTTCCTGTTGGACAAGATCTCCTAAAGATTCCTTCACGATGTGCCTGTCACTGGAACTGCTCCACAAGGGCTAAACCCACCCCAGGAGTGGCTGTAAATCTCTTTTATCTTTTGGCAAGTACCACTGATCCAGGGTGGGTAACTAAGCCCAGAGTTCAAGACTCTGACAACACGTTCCTACAGAATAGTAATAAATAAATTTCAGAGAGTATTTTTCTCCCACCAAAAAGGATTTTGTGGATTCCAGTCGCCCAGCACCCACTGCCCAGCACAAGCACAGGCTCAAGTTGGAGTGCACAGCACTTTCTAGAGACAGGGTCCAACCAAGTACTTTGAAACAGCATCCAGAAATACATCCTAAACCCTCCTTTTTCTACGGGGAGGGAGAGCAGGAATAAGGAGAATTAAAGAGCTCCATTTCCTCAGCGAGTGCCTGTTAATTCCCTTGGCTAAAGCAGCTTTACTTCGTGCTCATTCCCGAGGATCCTGCCCAGGTTACACAAGCACTTCCAGCCCCCCAGTGCAGCTGCTTCCAGTTTATCTGAACCATTCCCAGCACGGCTCATCCTCCCGGCACCAACACACAGCCCCCAGAGCTCCTGTGGCACATCCCCCCTGGGCCCCGGGAAGGCTCCTGGGCCCCTCTCACCTTCTGGTGGCTGGTGACCTGCTCCCTGCTCCTGCCCAGCTCCTGGGTCAGCCTCACGTTCTCCTCCTGCAGAGCCTCGAGCTGCTGGGACTTGTGAGCTGCTGCCAGTTTGAGCTCCTCGCTGAGGACACAGAGCATCGTTACCATAGGAACGGGACACGGAGGGGGAAAACTGGGGGAGAGCGGCAGCTCCACGGCTTGGAAAACACATCCCGGTCACGTGTGGAGGGATCTGGGACAGGGTTAACCCCGCAGTGCACCTGCTCCTCTGGGGTCGGGTTCTCAGATCCCATGGCCAGCAAGGCTTGGCTTTGGGAACACAGGGATTGACAGGAGACTTGGCAAGGTTTGCAGGCTGGGCTTTCACAGGAGGGAGAGCTGCAGCCAGGGGTAAAACAGGAGAATTGCTTGAAAGGAAAAAAAAAACCCCAAAAAGGCAACAGCAAAAACCCAGCTCCACCTATTTGACTTCTCCCTCCAAGGTCTGACATCCAAGCATCCCAGAGTCTGCAGGATCACGGGGAGGGATCACCAGGAAAGGATCCCAAAACAAACTGAAATCAAACAAAGGCTCTGCAGCTCCATCAGCCTGTGCTGCCACGGGCAGATGTGGTTCCCTGAAAAGAAGTTTATTTCCAACAAATTCTTGAAAATATTTTGCACGCTGCCTGAAACACGAGTGACTAACACAAGTTTTTAGATTTGACTGAGCAGTAATCCTGATGGCTGTTTGGTTTGTATAAAAAGGACTCTCAGTGCTCCCTGTGTGCCAAAATTACAGAGTTAACCCCTGACTGAAATATTAAAAATACTTTTATAACTGTGGGAGGTCGAAATGTATTCAAGCACTGCAAAACAGAATGATCTGTGGTCTATTTTTGGGGTACATTTAGACAGAATTCTGATTTGAGTTCAGCATCTCATGTGACTCAGATTTTCCAACCCTTTCTCCTACCTGCTCTCACCTTGAGCACTTCTCAGGCCGATCCCCCTGGATGGATCTCACCTCTAACACACCTCCCTGCTGCTGCAGGAACACGCCTGTTTTTAACCATTTTTGTTTGTACCAACTATTCCCCTCCTTCATATTTTGCCACTAAAATACAGATTATTCAGTGTTAACACCCCCTACAAACGCTGGGGTCAGCGTGGCTGAAATGCTCCTGAGCACCCAAATAACTCTGGGAGAATCACAGCCCACCCTCAGCAACAACGTGAGGAAAAAGGGAATTAATCCCCTCCTNTATTAAATCAATTAAAACCCAGACGAGCTTCTCCTTCACCCCAGGGTCTCTCAGATCACAGCCCACCCTCAGCAACAACATGAGGAAAAAGGGAATTAATCCCCTCCTGGGAACAGCGTTTTCTGTCCAGAACTCCTGCCTGGCAAATCCCAGAGATGCATCTTTCGTCTGCCTGTGTCACCAGAGTTGATTTGTTCCCTGCTGTTCCAGCCCCAGGAATTGCTTTGCTCTGGTTTTCTGGAATTGCTCCTGGACAGGAATCCTGCCCCTCTCCAAGGGCACATCCAGGGAACTCTGTGGGTCACGGCCCCTGTGCCCTCTTGGCACCTCAGAGTTCAGGGCTGGCACAGAATTACTTACACAACTAATAATAATAATAATAATCACTAATTAGCCCCAGCCTCTCTTGGCTGTGGGTGAGATTCCAGCACAGGTGGGAACAGATTTATGATTCAATCCCTGACTCCTCTGAGGGCTGGGGATGTGCAGCCCCTGCAGGGCACCAAGAATTGGGATTAATAATATAGGGGTCACACCAAAAGCTTTGCCTCAATGACATTCCACAGGGCAAATTCCTTCACACCAGATGTTTGCAGTGGTTTGTGCACAATGTTACACCTCAGGAGGCTGCAGTCCCTCAGGGGGTGTTTCTCCAGTTAAGTATCTCAAATGATCAGCAATTATCCTTATTTTACACATATTTACATATACTTTATCATTAAGAATATATATTATACATTATTTCATATATATAATCTTCATTTATATTATTTTATATATCTTATCTATATACAAAAATACCTATTTCTCAAATATATAATAATATATATTATTTCTATATACACTGTAGTACTTTTTCCTTGCTATTCAGAAAATAAATGCACAGGTGAGGCCTCAGTAACAAACTGCATAAAGCCACCAATGAAAAATAAAATTAGAGCCAAATAACCTATAAACAAATGCACTTAAACCACTCATCATCAAACCAAACAATTCTCTCCTAATAAAGATTTTAACATCATCTCGTGCCCTCAGGCACCAGAACCCCCCAAACAAATCATTTCAAACAATGCCCCAAGGGTTTGCCTCAGTTCCCTTCAGCAATTCAGGAGCAACACCCTGATGCCAAGTGTTACAGATGCCAAACTGATGTTTAATTTTGACCCAACTTCAGCTTGGTAAGTGAGGACCCCAGAGAGACGATTTCTCAAAAATTCAAAGGTAAATGAAACCCCAAAGTGTACAGGTTTAACACTGAAATACTCACAATTCCTTTGTAAGCTCCTCCACTTTCCTGTTCTCCAGATTCAGCAGCTCTTTGGATTTATTCAGCTCCTCTTCGTTTCTCAGGTTGTTTTGTTTAAGCATGTCCAACTTAAAGAGGAAAAAACCCCTCATTACACCAAGGGAAATGCACAGCTGGGAACAACACTGAGCAAAATCAGGGCTGAGCTGCTCCACTGCCCACCTTTAGCCCTTAAATTAATCCAGCCTGGATGTTGTGAGCCTTTGTGCTGCTTGACTTCCACACAGAGAGAATTCCAAGAGCCTTGGGGAGCAGTTCCCAGGACTCTGGTGTGAATGCCAGAGCACCTCAGCCCCAGTCACTGCTCACCACTCAAAGCATCATTTGGCTGTTTAAATGCAAAGCTTGTTGCTACAATTATCTGTTTCCTTGACCTTTGTTGCTCCAAGATAAGTGATCAATTCTGCTTTTCCATACCTTCTTCTCTGGGATCCAGCAGGCTGGATGCTGTGCCTGCAACCCCAGGGAATGAATTCCCTGCAGGATGGAACAAACTTGTCCATCTCTTCCCTGAGCCTGTGAACCTGATTTGTTCCCAGGCAGCCACAGATGATATTACACAACAGATAATCTCCAGCCATTCTCATGGATTACAGGACCCTGGGGATTTTAGGGTTTAATCCAGAAAGTGAATCCCTCCCATAGGAACGTCACCATTTCTAATTCCCGCTGGAAATGGTTCCTGTTCCAGCACAAGCCGAGGCATTTAGGGCAGCCCAGCTGCTCCCTGCCAGAATTAGGGAGCTGCAGAACCTTTCCCTGCCCAATCTATTTCTCTCCAATTCATTAATCCTTACAAACCAGGTAAAACCTTCCACAGAAAAGCATTTAAATGTGTAATTACTTCATTCTGCAGCTTCTCATTGGTCTGTCTCGAGTTCTCCAGAGAGGCCAAAGTTTCAATCTTCTCTTTGTGGATGGCGTCCTTCTCCTTGGTCACCTTCTCCACTGCCTGGGAAACATCCTCTGCCATTTTGGCAGCCTAAATAAAAAGGGGGGTGAGTTAAAAACCCACTTATAACCCATAGGACCTGAGGGCATAGGGTGAGCCACAACACTTTATGCACAGCTCGAGGTCTGTCAGCTGCTTCCCAGTCAAGGGACGGCTTCAACTGGGAATTTATTTGCATTTTGACAGTGCATAAAGTATAAATTTAATGAAAATAAGATTTAATTCCATGCAGGGACAGATCATCACCCCGTGCTCGTGTCGCCAGTGAGGAATTCTGTTCCCTCTCCCTTCATTCCTGGATTTCTCATTCCCACCACTGTGGCTGCTCTTGGACCTCTGGCTGTTTTAGGCAGTAGTAGTTCAATAGATATTCACTCCCAACACTCTGGTCTCTTTTCAGAAAACATGGAATTACAAAAGCTCAACAATTTGGGAAATAATGGAATAGGAGCTAAGGCCAATTACTGCATTATTTGAGTTGTTCCTTGTGGATATTCAAACACTCAGGGAAGGATCATCCATAGGATACCTCGATTCCAATTTGTATTTAAAGTGATTTTTCTGGGCTTCAAGCCACACAAACTGAAATCTGCAGAATTTGTTGGTGGTGAATACAAAACACTTCTGTGAATAAAAGAAGCCCAGAGTTATCAGTGTCTTTCCCAGACTCTGCTTTTATCCAATTACATTTACAGCAGCAGTTAATTATTTTATATCTTCTGGAGTAACTCAAATTTGGAGTTTGTTTGTATTGAACACAAAGACCTGACCTCAAACCTTCTCAGTTACTGCTGTGGATGTGAAGCTGCAGAGCCCTCCCCACAGGGAGCTGCTCCACCTCTCCCACCACGCTCAGGGAACTTCCTTTTATTCACAGTTTTCCTTGTTTTCTTGCAACATTCAGCACCAACAGAGGCTTTTGCAGTTAAAAGTGTTTTAAAAAAAAATAATAACGTGCCTTTCAGACTCACAACTTGCAACAAACGCAGAGGAAGGTGGAGGGAGCCCAGGCCTGCAGCCTGTGGGTGTGGACATGAAGTGCTGAGTGTGCAATGGAGTGCAGAGGAAACCAGAGGTTAGTGCTCAGGATTAGTACAACTCAAACTCTTCCAATACCTCCAGTTTCTGTGCTACTGTTTGGGCCTGGAGAGACTCAGTTTCTTTTAGTTTCAAAGCCAGATTGTTCATCTCCTCCTGCAGCCTCTGATTTTTGCCCTGAGACTCCAGCAATCTGCCTGAGAGGTCACTCTTAGTTTGTTCTAAAAGCGCCACTTCCTCACACAGTTTATGATTATCCCGGGACAATTCCTCCTTCTCCTTCACTGTTTCCTCTTTACTGAGGGCCAGACTCCTCTGCTCAGCCCTCAGACTCTCCAGCTGCTCCAGTAACTCTGTCCTCTGCTCCTCCATCAGCTGGAGCCTGGGCTGGAGCTCACCCAGCCTCTCACACACACGGCTGTGCCGCTCCTGGAATTCCGCAGCTGATTTGGACACGGAAGCGAAGTCCCCCTTCAGTTGCTCCATGCTGGAAACGAGCTGCTCCTTCTCTGCACACAAGGTTTCTTTATCTTTCACCATTTCCGCCAGTTTGCCTTCAGATTTTTCTCTCTCCTGAACCAAAAGTTCCTTCTCAGCCAGAAATTCCTTGTTTTTCTCTCTCAGCTCTTCTGCCTCCTTCCCTAAGGAGCTGACGGTGCTCTGGAGTTCCTTATGCTCTAACAGCAGCGATTCCATGTCCAGCTTCCTCGCTTCCTTTTCCATGGTGAGGTTTTCTCTCAGAACAGCAACCTCTCCATGTAATTCCTGGCACTTCTCCTGCAGTTCCTCCCTCTCCCTGCTCAGCTGGTCCCTCTCAGAGGAGCAGCTCTCCAGGGCAGATGCCAGGACCTGCTGGGAGTGTGACACAGCGGCCAGCTCACCTGCCAGTGCTCTCTGGGCAGCCTGGGCCTCCTCCACGAGCTTGGAAAGGTCACTTTTACAGGCTTTCAGCTCTTCATTTTCTGCAGTTTTCTCCCTCAGCTCTCCTTGGAGGGCTCCGAGGGAATCCTGGAGCACGATGTTCTCTTGGGCCAGAGCGTTCCGGGATGAGACGTCCAGCTCGTGTTGTGTTCTCAGCTCACAAATGGCCTTTGCACACGACTTGTTGCCATCAAGAAGCTTTAAGTATTTCTCCTCCAACTCTTTCTTCTCTTGGAGAAGAGCTTCACTGTCCTTTTCAAGCTGCAGTGACTTCAGAAGGACAGATTCCTTTTCCAAGGTCAGCTCCTTTATTTTCTCGGTGCAGACTCTCTCAGCAAGCTCAGCATCTGCTGAGGCCTTCTCAAGCTGCTCAGTAATTGCCTTATTTTCATTTACAAGCTCCTCCTTTTCAGCCAAAAGCCTTTGTTCTGAGGAAGAAAGAGCCTCTTTCTCCTGAAGTAACTGAGAACATTCCAAACTGAGCGTCTCTCTCAAGGCTTCCAATTCCTCAAGGAGACGAGAGACGCTCCCCAGGGAATTCTCCAGCTCCACACTGTGTTTCCTCACCTCTGCAAGCTCCCTGTGCTCGGTCTCCAGTTGTCTCTGCATCTCCTCCTGTCTCTCTTTCAGGGCTTGGTTTTCAGTGGCTGTGCTGTCCAGACTCACCCTCAGCTCCTCAGTGCCTTTCAGGAGCAGCTCCTTCTCCTCCTGCAGGCCCTTCCTGCTCTCCAGGGCCCCGCTCAGCTCCTTCTCCAGGGCTCCCAGAGTGTTCTGAAGGGCGCAGTGCTCGGCCAGGGCTGAGTCTCTCTCTGCAGTCACTGCTGACAGCTGCTGCTGGAGGTCCCTCTGATCTCTGGCCAGGGCCTCACAGGAGCTTCCCAGCTTCTGAATCACATCGTCTTTGTCTCTGAGAACTGCATCTTTCTCTTCTAACAGTTTCCTCTGGTGATTCCCCAGCTCCTCCCATTGCTCGGTGTGTTTCTGACATGCCTCCCCCAGGGCATCCCTGCTGGCCTCCAGCTCTCTCAGCTGCAGGAGCAGGGCTGACTCTGCAGCCCCGAGAGCTTCGTTCTTCTGCGCCGCCTTGAGAAGGTCCCCCTGGGCTGCCTCCAGTTCACCCAGTAATCTGCTTTTCTCCAAAACCAGTTCTTCCTTTTCTGTGCTCTCCTGCTGCCTTTTGGCCTCAGCCTCTTCCTTCTGCTTCAGAAGTCTTTCATTTTCTGACTTCAGCTCTTCTCGGTCTTGCTGCATTAACGAAATCATCGCTTCCAACTCTTTAAGTTCTGATAACAAGGCACCTCTCTCTAATTTTAAAGCTTTGCCCTCCTGTGCCAGAGTCTCCTTCTCTGCCATCAAACCCCTCATCTTGTCTGACATTAGTTCAGTTTCTTTTCTGGCTGAGGCTAACACAGAGCTCAAGGACTAAGGAAACAAAGGTGGGGAGAAGGGAAAATAAAAATGAAGTCAAGCAAACAAATGAAAAAAAAAAGTGCTTTAAGGGCAAATAGTGCAACTGGAATTTCAGTTTTACAAGTGCACACACTGACACACAGCCCCTGTTACACTACAGGGCACCCACCAGGCACAAGGAGAGTTTTCAGTGGTTCATTATTAAAAATAATCAAAAATCATGGTTTAAACCCTCCCACATTCAAGATTTCATCTTTTTAAAACTACTCTCAAACTGCCTGAATGTAAATTACTCACAAAAAGAGCCACAGAATGATTTCATGAGACTCTCCATGAATTAAAATGCAGTGAGTTGTTAGATCCTGAATTTTTATTTGCCTTCCATAGATAATCCTCATGATTCTCTCAAAAATATCTTCCCATAGCCCCTTTAGTTCAAAGCACCACCCCAGTGATGTCAGTCCCGTGTGTCAGTTTATACACTGAATTCTGGGCTAAACCATAAACCAAAGATTCCAGCAAATAACTGATGAGGGATGAAAGCAAGCAGTAATGTCAAAGAAACAGGAGGGGAAATTAAAATCACTAAAATTAAACTTACTAAAGTCAAGCTACACAGTGAAGAGATGCAGATTATATGGGACTGTCCCACACAATGAATTCAGGGGTGCAGCACTTCTAAATGAACCAGCTCACAATGTATCTTAAAATTCAAGAATTTAAAAACCCCCGGGACTGGCACTTGGCTCCAGGTGCCTGTGCTGAGCATCGAATGCTCCCATCCAAGAGCTGGGTTTCACCATCCCTGTGTCATTTAGAGAAGAACCAACAAGGAAACTCAACTCACAACCTGAGGCTTCTCTTTCCCAACCCACCCCCACGTACCCTGGAAAAGTTCAATAAGGGAAGCCCTGCAGAAATCTTGGTATCCAAAGCTAAACCCCAGGGATTCAGAGACAGATTTAAAGTGTCAATTACTCCCAGAGTAACAAAGACACCTACTTTGGCCTGTTCCACTTCCTTCCTCAGCTCCTCGGTCTGTGTTTCCAGCTCCTCCTTCCTCTTGTGGGCACTTTTCAGAGCCTCCTCTGCGTCCAGCAGGTTCTGCCTGAGCCCCTGGATTTCTGCACCGTGTTTGGCCACCAGCTCTGAAGTTTCCTTCTCGTACTTTGCCTGAAGATCTGTGCACTGGTTTTGGCTGCTCTCAGTTCGCTTTTTCTGGTGGCAGAGAAACCAGTTGGGCACAGGTCAGGGCTGGAGTACCAGGGACGATATTCCGGGTGCAGTTTAGAGCGTTCAGTGTCCTTACCATGTCTGCCAGCTGATCCTGCAGAGCTTTCAGTGCTGCCTGATGAGCCTGGAGAGTTTCCTGCTGACTCTGCTCAGCTTTCTGGGCTGTTTGCTCCATGTTTTTCTCCAGCTGAGCAGCCTTTTCATTGGCTTTTGTGAGCTCGAGTTGTGTTTGCTCCAACTGCCTGCAAAGACCAAGGGGAAGGACATCACTTTGTGCTGCCAGCACCACAGGCAGAGTTATGCTCCAGTTCTACATTCTGCCCAAGCATTTAGAAAGAGATTTTATTATTTAACATACAGAGAATGTCCTGCTAAATTCAATGTACACAGGGGAGACCGAGCACTTGTTCCTACTCATGTGCCAGAGCAACCCCAGCTTTGCAAAGAACAACAATTTCTGTTTGGAAGGAAAACACATTTTCTTTTGTTAGAAAAAATGTGACCCCAAGTCTTTTATATATCCAAATAAACTGAGATTATCAGGTGATCAAAGTAACCATGAAACACAGTCACAAATCAGTCTGGGTTATTATAAAGGTCATTTACTCTGGGCAGTGAGAAGCACTTCACACAGGAATGTTATGTTTGATGCTCTTGAAATCACACCAAGGAGCCTCTTTTCCTTCATTTAGTTTGCTGGAGTGAGGTCACTTGTCACACCAATGTGACACATTTTGTTCTGCATTTCCAAAAACATCCAGTGAGAAGCTGTGAGTGTGGGAGGGAGAGTTCCTGTCCCAGGAGCAAATACCTTTCCTTCAAGCGCAGCTCGTCGTTCATCCTGGTGAGCTGGGCAGAGCTGTCCCCTGAGGATTTCATGATCTCTGCAATCTCATTCTCAAGTTTGGCTTTGGCTTCCACCAGCTGCTGCTCCCTCTCCTCTCGCTCCTTCAGCCTCCTCTCCATCTCTGAGCAAAACACAGGTGGTTAGGCTGGGGAATTTAAAAGGAAGGGGGTGCACAGAGGAGTCAGAGGACACTAAAGAACTAAACCCAGCAGTATTGATGTGCAGACCTTCCAAATCATCCCCCTGAAATGACAAATGATGGTTCTTGGGACTGTTCACTGGAGGAGAAGGTTATGAACTGTTCAGGAACAGTAAAGAGCAACTAGTCATGAAATCCTTGCTGTTAAAGTGATTCCCCTCAGGCCACGAGAGGTTTAAGGAATGGCCTGAGATCTGCACATCCCCCAGCTGAGAGCACTGCCAGCCCTGCAGCAGAGCAGCACACGGTCACCAGTGAGGCCACAGGGCAGAAATGACTCACTGAGGGGCAGGAACTGCCACCACCAGCCCCAGGGATCCTTCTCCAGGCCCAACAGCCCCAGGGAAGGTTTGCTGCAGGCACAGCCCCCCCTGGCTCCTCTCCACTCTGCTCTGGCACCGGGAGGGGCACAAGGGACAGGCACAGCGAGGGCTCCTGGCAGGGCACTGCCACACTGACCCTCTGTGGCCTCAGCTCTGGACAAGGCTGGCAATGAACAATCCATGTTTGTGACCCCTCAGGCTGGTCCCTGAGCTTTGCCTGCGCTCTGACCATCACCACAGGGTGCAACAAGAACTGGAACACCAGTTTAACACAGCCAGTCCTGGCCCTCCCTGCACCATGTCCTGGCCATCGTCACCCCCCTGCTGGCTCAGCAGTGCCACCAAAGATGGTTCCTGCCCAGAAAAAAGCCTTTCCTTTGAAGCCACAGGCACTTGTGAAAGCAAAATATGTATTTCTACACAACGGGAGGCACAGCAAAGCACAAAACTGCTGCAGTTTCCCAACCATTCCACTTTATCCCTTCCTTACCAGTCAAACCCGACTTGAGCTGTTCCAGTTCTGAAGACATGAGTGCAAACTGCTCTTCCTTCTGCTTCAGCTTCGTCACCGTCTCTGGACAAGTAAAAATGTTGGGGAAAAAAACTTAGGAAACAACCACTTGGATGCAGAAAATTCCATGTGTGGCAAGGATTGCTGAAGGAACCCTGGCCTTGCCCTGGGCCAGCAGGGGTGATTGTGAAAGCATTTCCCACCCACCCCCTTTATTTGGCATTTAATTCCTGCAGCTTTTCAGCCCTGTCCACTCCAGCAGCACATCCACATACCTTGCATGGCCTGTTGAACATTTCCTGCTTCATCAGCTGCACTGGTAAACTTTTCTTTCTGGAAAGTGGATAAAAACCCCAGGTGAGGTTTGGGAATCCCAGCACAACCCAACCAGCGAATTTATTTGAAGCCTTTTTCAGGGACGAGGTAGAACAGTGTTTGCTCTCTCCCCCCATGAAATGGAGCTGAAGGTTTGGAGTGACCTCAGGGAGCAACTAAATATTTAAAATAACTTGTCCATCAGCTGGCCAGGGTAGGGAAGGTGGGTTTGGGGTCTGTGTTCCTGCTGACACCTGTGGGATTCGGCTCCTCCTGATTTCCAGCTTCACCAGCAGGGATTGATGTTAGTGAAAAAAGGGAGGATATTGAGGAAGATCTTTGAATATTCACTGCTGGCCAGGGGAAGGTTTTATGACAGGGCCAGTAAAGCCAAGAAACCCATTGTTTTGTTATTAACTGCAGTGTAATTCCTCAGGAAAATCTCAATTTTTTGCAGTGTATTTGGGAATTTAGTTAAATTCACAAAATGAGAAATCAGACAAAATACGTCTTCAAAACCCATTTGTAAGAAGTGTGTGTGACAAGCATTAATTTCTAATTAATTATTACTTGCAATTAAGGGCCACGTGTTCCTTAATGAAGAGTCTAAATTTAAACCACATCCTGCTTCTGATTTGGGTTAATTTTAGCTGGAATCCATAAAGAGGTGAGTTCTATTCAGACCAAGAGGAAGGGGTGAAATTCCCTTTTCAGGGTGAAATTCCTTTTCCAGATCCAGCTCTCCAGGAACCCTTCCCTGCCTTCCTCCCTTCACACTCTCATCAGAAAAACCCCAAAATCCAAAGAGTAATTAAAAAAAAATAATCAAAATTCTTGGTGGGGGAGGGAGGGTTACTCACCAAAACTTGGAGTTCCTTTTCCAAAGACTCTTTAACTTGATTTACTGCACTCAAGTTTTTCTCAAGGTCAAGCAGCTTTTGCTCTTTGCCCTGCAGCTCTGTGGCCAGATGACTGGCCTGCCAAAGGGATGGGATGGAGCAAAATAAAATGAGAAGCATGAGTGAGAAATTAGGGAAACTAAAAGGTGAATCTGAAAGGAAAAAAACCCTGTGATGTTAAAATCACTCTGAAAAATGATGAGAAATTATAATGAAACTGAAAGAAAAAAAATATGATTGTTCGCTGAGTGGAGCTGATTTCCACCACGAACATCACAGCACCTTGGAAGTCTGAAATGATTCAAATTTAGTTCTTTTGGAATCAATGGTGAAGACGTTATTTCATGTCAGGCATTTTTGGGGTACGTTAAAAATTCCAACCAAAGTTACAGCAGCAGCTGAATCAGTAATTTCGGTTCTTTAGTTTTAATTGAATGACTGTGTTAATATTTTAATTTTTTTGTTAACTGATCAATTATAATTGGATTGATTCACACACAGGGATTGAATTTTTCCAAGGGCTCTGACCACCGGAGTGTGACCTCAAATAAAGGGTCAGAGGCAGAAACTGAGAATCTTGGCACCATCTGGGAAGGGTTCAGGAAAGATCTTCCCATTCCTTCCCCACTCCTCCTACAGCGAGAGCTCCAGCTTGTCAGGACACACACAGATTGAGAGGGAATGCCCCAAATTAAATGTTTTCTCAGCACTTTCACCCCCGGCTGCAGTGGGGGAACAACCCCTGAGCCCTGAACACCATCAGCTTTAAGGGGCACTTCACCCAAACCTCAGGAACACTCAGGTCAGAGGGGTCACTCTGAAATCCTAAAACCCAACATCCCTGCAGCCCTTGGGCTTAAGGAAAAGCTCCACCAGGATCTTTTGGGGCTCTTTTTTGGTTTTTAAGAGCCTCTTCCACCACCCTGTCAGAGAGGGGCAGAGCAGAGACCCCCCAAGTCACTTGGAATGTTTCCATCACCCCTCGGGAGGGTGGAATCTTCCCCCAGACAAGCCAACAAAGTAACTTTCCCCCGATTTCCAGCACAGACACGCCCAGGGCTGCAGCAACAAAGCACAAAAGGGAATTTTTCCTGTTGCCTGTTGGGGCAGATGGAGCCCCGAAAACCTGCTGGGCCCCAACACTGTCAGTGCTTCCCCCTAAACCCCCTCAGATGGCACCAAGATAAAGAGAGTAAAATCATTTCTTCCCGTGCTGTATCTGCCAGAGCAGATGAAACCAGTGCAGATGCCAAACAAAAGCCAAACAAAAAGAAAAGGATGGATGTTGATACAAACCTGGCTAATTCCATCAACCTTTTCAGCCTCTAAAGCCTGAATTTGTTTCTCAGCTGCCTCAAGCTGCTCGCTAAGTTTCTGGATTTCCAATTTACCTTCAGAATTGGCTTTCTGAAGTGCAGCAAGGTCCAAAAGCTTTTCTTCAGCAGCTTTGATCTGTGGTGTAAGACTATCAATAACTCTGCTTTGTTCACTGTACTTGGCTTGCAGTACCTCTAGCTCCTTTACCTTTATCTCAGCTTCCTGCAATTTGTTTAAAGTGTCTTCCATTTCTACAAGATGCTGATCTTCCACACTTTCCAGTTTGCTCTTCAGGCTTTCCAGGCTTTGCTCTTTCTCCTCGGTGACTGCCACGAGCTTGGCTTTGAGTGACTCCAGCTCTTTCACGTGGTGGGATCTCTCGTTTTCCTGCTTCAGTTTCAAACTGGACATTTCATTCTCGTGGTCTGATTTGATCTTCTCCAGCTGAGTCTTTAACTCTGCGAATTCTGCCGTCTGAGCCGCCCCCCCTTTGCTGAAGGAGACCTTCAGCTCCTCCATGGCCTGCTGGTGGGAGGCGATGGCAGATTCCAGCTTGGACTTCCACAGCTCGATCACCTCGGAATTCTCCTTGTTGGCGTGATCCAGCTTGGACCTCAAGGACTCGTTTTCCTTCGCCATCCTCTCGTTGGAGGCCGTGAGGGCTCGGAGCTCTTTCTGCAGCTCCTCCTCGCTGCTGCCAAACTTCTCCCTCAGGGAGTTCACCTCGTTCTCATGCTCTTTGCCCAGCGCTGCCATTTTTTCTTGCAGAGAGCTGATCTCTTGCAAGAGGGACAGAGAAGTGTCCACGTCCCCCGTGTGTTTGCTGGAATCCAGCCTCCCTCGGAGCTCAGCCACCTCCTTCATCCTCAGGGCCAGGTCCCTCTCCAGCTCCATAATCCGCGACTTCTCCGACACCGTGGCCACCTACAACCGACAGCGTTTGGAGAGAAGAATTGTCAGGTATGTTTGACACAGAGACACTTGGGCCTGGCTGCAAAGAATCCATTTGAGTGTTGCAAATTGCTTTAAAAAAGGGAAAAACGACCGGAATTTTGTATTAAATAAATGTTATATTCTCTCCAAAGGTGGAATTTAGTTCAATTGGTTTCTCTGAAGTTATCAAGAAATAACAACTTGCTAAAGAACTCATAAACTCTGCTGGTGTGTATTATCAGTGGTTAACAAAGAGCCATTTAAAGCAGATTGGGAAAGAACGGAGAATCCTGAGGTCTTCACTTGTTGAAACAGAGCTTCCAAATTAATCTCACGGCAGCCAGGAGACCTCAGAGAGAAGTACAGACACATTTGCAGCCAATAAATGCTCTGAAACTCCTCCTACAGCCACTCCACTGTCCCTCAAAAAGGGTCCTCACACTGACTTTTCTGATTGTTGAAGCCCTTTGTGCTGCACAAAGCTCCCAGAATTAATTCTAATTAGGAAGTTACTGTCTCAACCTCGTTATTACACCAACATCCTGCACAAGGTATTACTCACCTGCAATTGCTCTTATAACAGAGTGTGGCCTTGGGTTTGTGTTCAGCCTGGGGGGTTTATTCATCCTACCTCAACTTAAAGACAATTCCCATGTGCGAACATAAATATGTGTGTGTGTGCGTTTAAATATCTGTATCTCCTTTAGAATTGCCACCTGCTGGACTTCTGACCTGGGACAAAGAATCCCCAGTGATATTTGGACAGGCAACCGGAATATCCAGGAAAAGATTTATGTCATTGGTAGGAAATAAAAGAGCTCAAAAGCCACTGCAAACAGTGATTTAGAAAAGCAAGAAGTACAGCAACTACTGGAGACCTCGGAAACCAAGCCCCAAATACAAAGTTGGTGTCAAAAGGATTGGCACATCCAAATCTTGCTTTTCTGGGGGGTTTAATGAACTTTGCTCCTTCTCCACATGAACCGGTGAATGTCCCTTTATGTCACAGGCCCACATGGCTACTTTGGGACCCAAGAACGAATGTTGTGGTTCGAATCTTACCTGAATCCTTCCAGGCAGGAGGACACACACATGGCACACCTCCCCCCCACCCCAAAGCTCAGAATTCCAGGTGCCTTTTGCAGGAGGCAGGAGCTGTGGGAGCCCGTGTCACACACCCCCAGTGCCCGGAGCTCTTCCCCCACCCCGAGCAGTGTGGTTATTCCCAGAGTGAAATCCATTACCCTAGTGTCTTCTAACTCCCTCTGGAGTTTGTCAGCTTTGGTCTTTTCAAAGAGCAGGCTCTGTTCAAGCTCCTTAATGCGGGCATGCTCCAGTTTGGTCTGCGTCTGTTAGTAAAGAGGGAGAGGGAGAGACAACGGTGCCACCATCACATGCCAGCACAGACAGGAGGGAGCCACATGCAGCCCGTGTGCCAGGGGCCTCACCAGGGATGAGCAGAGAGGAGGCGGTGGAGAAAATGGCCGGGGGGATGGCTATGGATGAGGAGGAATGGGGGCTGACATGGGGGGGAAAAAAAAAAGAAAATTTAAAAAAAAAATGGGGAAAAAAAAATCACGAATGGAAAATGTGAATGAAAAGGTTTCATGCAGCTGAGGAGTTATTTATCAGTACAGGAGGTTTTCAGCACAAATTAGAGTAGTTACATCATAAATATATAAATATGTGCTTGTATCTACCTGGTCTAGCAGGTTCCCTTTCCTTGCCATCCCTGCAATGGGTTATTGGGCTTATTTTACAAATAAATAACTGACTTATTAACCAGGGGACAGAAACTGGCCACTGAAACTCATGTGACAAATCCAAACTTTAACTTTCCCTTTTCAACGGTGGCTGTCAGGCCCCAGCCATAAGAACGCTTCTGGCCAAAATGTGGGAACATGAAACATTTGTCGCCATGGTGTGAATTGTTTGAACAGAAACAGGAATAATGGTTGTCTTGAACTCCACCCTCCTGGATTTTCCCCTTTTCTCCTTCAGGAACAAGATTCCCCAAGAACAGACACAAAAATGAGTCAGCTCAGCTGTTACTGAAGCCTCAAGATGTTGAACAATTTGGTGAAGGAAGGAAACAGAAAGACCTTTGGAATGGTAACAGATTCCTGGAGAGGAGCAGGAGGCAAATGGGACTCTGAGCAGGTACCTCCGGCCTTTCCCTCACAAACAGGGGGAATTTTTAGCAAGAACACAGAAAATGGATATTCTGCCCTGATATCCAGGCACTGCCAGAGGCCTGCAAGGGAGAGCCTGAGGTCTGGAACTCCAGCAGGGAGTTCAGTGCTGAGCTGCACCTCTGAAATGGGGGAGAGAGAAGAGACAAAAGAAACACAGAGGTAAGACCCAGGTGCCTGTTTCTGAAGTGCCAATCCTGACACGTCACTTATTTAATTTTACTAAATAATCCGAATTAAAAGGATTCTGAAAGTCTGTTGATGCCTCAGAGTGTGTTTTCCAAACAGAGCAGCTTTCCAGGTTTGCCCGCAGTGGGAACCAGGGGGATTTCCAGGAGACTGAATGAAGCTGAGAATGTGTTTAGTGACAAAAATAAAGTTGAATCCTTTGGTCCCGATGAAAGTTCTCTCCACAGGGTTGGGCTGCCCAGTTAATTCACTGTAGAACCCAAACTATGAAGCACGAGTAAGAGAGGGGAGCCTTGGAACTCAACACTGCATTGGATGAATCCAGGAACTCAGGAAGATGTGGGAATAGCTCCAGACAGGGCACAGCTGGCAGGGTCTGCTGCTCCTCTCACCTCTGCAAAGTGACATCTGAAAGCCCTGCACGACTGTGTCACCCAGAGGGAGCGGCCAAAGGTCTCCCAAAGGATGGGATGGGACTCCTGCTTTGCTCCAGGCCTGTTCTCCAAACCCAGAGTTCCTCCTGACAGCTCTGCTCTTCCCAAAGCACGCAGACAGCTGGGGATTTCGTTTTGCAAACCTTTTCCCCGGCTGGAAACAGTTGGCTGTGTCACCATGGGGTTCCCAGGTTCACAAACACCAACGGGACAGGCTGGTTTCCAAGGGACAGGCTCCAGTTTCCTGAGCTAAAAATCACTGCAGGATTTTGAATCAATTGATCAAATCAGGCAGAGAGAAACTCTTCAGGATTGTGGGTGTCTGTGAGGAAACCCAGAGCACAGGGAGCAGAGAAGAGCAGAGAGAACAAAAGGATTTGATTGTCAACCTTAACTTGGATGGAAGAGACAAACAGGGAACAAAACCAAAAGGAAGATCTTCCCCTTGTCCAGAGCTCTGCAGCTGGATAAATGGTGTGGGAATGGGATGAGCCTTTCTCAGCCTGGAACCTTCCAGAATTCCAACCCCAGAGACCAGACATCAGCTCCTTCCCTTTGGAATGAGCCTCCTTGTGAGCTCCCCAAACTGAAGTTGTGCTGAACACAAATAAATGTTGATGATCAGGTTCAGGATGGGACCCTCCAGTCCCTTCTGCTGGGACACCACTGAGACCTGGAGCATCAGCCTGGAAAATGATCACCCACCCCTCCCTTCAGAGGTTTAATGGACAAACCAGAGCAGGGAAATCAGGAGTAAAGACAGGATTAAACAAGGGACAGGAACGTGCTGAGTCGTCCCTGGAGGACGAAGAACACCTCAGGACACCAAGAACCAGTTTTAGTCTGGCTGGGATGGGGCAGAGGAAGCAGCCTGGGATAAATATTCCTTTCAAATCCCCCAGGAGGGCTCCTCAAAGGCCTGGGAAGGCCATTTCTGCCCTCAAGGAACAGATTTTTCCTGCACAATTCATGAAGACACAGTAAACTCAGCCAGCTCTGCGCCCCAGTTGTTCAGATGGTTTTTACCATCTTCCCCCTTAGAATTTCACACCGAAAAAAAGGAAGGAAAGAAGGGGAGGTGGAGACAGAAAAAATCAATTATTAATTTTTGAAGAGCAGTGGAAAGCAGGGGTCTGGGAAGAGAACAGCTCCAACCCTACACTTAAATCACAGCTATTTCAGGATCCCACAGTGAGTCGCAGAGGTTTGGACCCCAAAAACCGGTGAGGCCACATCCCTCCCCCTCTCTGCAGTTAACGGGGATCGAGTCACTCCACACATTCCTGCTCTGAAAGCACCATGCACACACAGAGCAGAGCTGACGCCTCCAGAGCAGATGAGGCCGTTAGTGAATCAGTAGAAGCATTTTCTGCACACACTCTGTTAACGGGGGGGGGCTCTGCACAGTCTTACATTGGCTGCGTCCTCCGAAATCTGCCTCTTTGGCTACGGGTGGGATGGAAAGAACAAACACAAACAGAGATGTTGCACTGCCAGTCCCAACACCGACACAGCCCAAAAACCTCCAACCCCAGCTCCAGGTTATGCACCTGGACACACCAGAGAGGCTTTAAGGGGGTTTGTCGCAGCTGGTTGGACAGAAAATTAAAGTCTCCGGTGTTTCCCTGGCGGAATGATAAGGAGGAGTGTTCTAGGAAAGGGCCAGAGGGGTATCTTAACATGGATGGAAGACTAAAATAAAAGAAATGTTTTATGAAATGGGTCGTTTTCACATTTAAATCATAAATTTAAATTTAAATCCCATTTAAATCATAAATTCTTTACAGCAACACAAATTCACCTCATCTGTATTTATGCTGTTCTAATGTTTTTCTGCTCAGACACCTAAACATATCTTGCTTTTTCATTTGAATTTTGGGATAAAAATTATGTAGCAGTGTTCAAATACCTGAGAGTAAAATTAAATGTTTTCTACTCTGACTGCCCAAACATTATTAACTATACAAACAGCAGAAAGGTGAAAGTTGCCCAATGAGCTGCTGCTCAGATTTTATGTGCAATTCTCTCAGGATAAAACACTCCTCACAAATCCCTCTTCCCTGAGGGAAGCACAGGGGTCACTCAGAAAACTGATCAGTCCTCAATATTCCTTTTAAAAGGAATAATAAATGTATTAACTCGGAATGATAAATGTAACGCTTTCAAATTCACTTACTTCAACATGATTTTTTTTTGGTGGCGGTTACTTTTAATATTCTATGGATTAATTTAATTTCTCTGGACAGTTACAGCCACTGCTGTTAAATGCAGAGTTTGGGATGCAATCCTGCAGTTTCAGGATAACTAATTCACTTCAGGAACTGGGTATTGCATTTTTTTTCTCCCAGAGAAAAGTGCTTTTCACTCAAATGAACTCGGATTCTGTGCCCTCCTGGATATTCTGCTTCAAAGCTGGAGATATTTTACCTCAAGGTCTCCTTTGGTAATGGATTCTTCTTCCACACGGAACTGAAGGTCTTCAACTTTCCTGTGGGGAAAACTCATTAAAACTCAGGAAACTCTGGGGGGAAAAACGCTTTCAAATTCACTTTTCAGTGGAAATGAAAACTACAGTGACATCATTCCAGCAAACTGCCAGAAATAAAAGGGAGAAATCTCTGCCAGGGAGTCCCAGAGGGAGGGGAAACTGCTGCCTCTGAATGTTATCAGTGACAAAGAAAGGTGTCAGTCTTCCTGCAGCTTTAGGGATATATAAAAATATAAATATATATATATAAATCAGGAATTTAGGACACATCCATAATACCCACGGGCCTGGCTGTGTGCTGGGGATGTGGCATCCAAACTCCAGCACAGAGAAACACGTGTTGGGTGTCAGGATGAACTGGGAGAGGCACAAACCAGAACATTTCCTTGCCCACACAGGAGAGAAGCCAATATTTGAGCTCAAATCCAATCTGCAAGAGGTGATTTCTGCCCTCCTTCCCCTGACTCTGGTATAACCCAGTGGACAAGAAGGCAGATGTCATTTCATTGATCCTTCATGACTGAAATGCAAAGGAAGGGACAAGGATGTCTCCTGTCCTTTCCTTGGGATCACACAGAGATGGACAAACCATCCCATCAGAATTACAAGTGCTGGGAGTTCAAACCAAAAGGATTTAGGAGTGGGAATGGGAGTCTGGGGGAATTTAAACATTATTTGACTTTGAGTCCCTGCTGAGCCTGACTTGAATTTCTGACACACAGTAAATATGATTGGGGGAATGTCCAGATAATTCCACGCTGAGCTCTGCTGCCGGGGTGGGAAAATCAGTGGCTCCCATAAAACATTTGTTTCATTTCTGAGAGTCACCACAACTGAGGTTTTTTACCTTTTCTCCTCCTCCAGCTGATTGAGGAGCTCCACCTTCTCCCTGTCAGCTGCTTCCACCATGGCTCGGAGCTGGTCCATCTTTGCCTCCATCTCCAGAACGTGCTGATCATAACCAGTAAATAACATACATAAATACATATATGAAATATAAATAAAATATCAATGTAAATATCAATGTAAATATAAAAACATATAAATTAAATATAAATATAAATCACAGATGACATAAATGGGTATGAAATGTACATAGAAATAGATGTCATGTTGCCATATGTTGTATAAATGTATCTAACATACAGAAATATATATGACATATGGAAATATAGGACATATATTACATATAGAAATATATAACACATCTACAATACAGTATATCATATATGAAACAAATCTATATTACATAAACGTATATAAACCATGTGTAAATATGTAACATGTAAATATGCAACATATGTAATATCCATTGTAGAGATACAAAATACTATATATAAAATGTCTGTTAAATAAAAAAACAAAATACATTTTAATTACTCATAAATATATAAACTATTTTTATGTAACCAAAAAATTATTAACTACGTATTTACACAAATCATCTCTATGAGATAAAAATTAATTTAGACACATAAAAATAACTTTTAAAGCAGAAAACGTTTAACCCTCCCCTGGCAGGAGGGTGAGTGGCACCAGACTGAGCCAAGGCCTCACCCTGTCGTGCCCGTCCCGGACCAGGGCCAGCTCCTGCTCCATCTCCCCGACGTGGCTGGTGGCCTTGGCCACCTCTGCCCTCTCCAGGTCCCTCTCAGCCAGGAGCTGCTCGATGTGCTGCTGCTTCTCCTTCAGGGCCTCCTGCAGGGCCGTGGTGCCCGAGATCTTCCGCGCGTAGCGGGAGGACGTTTCTGTCAACTTGGCAAAGGACACCGGTTAAAATCCCCTCAGCACCCGGGGAACTGGGCAGCACAGGCTCTGCAAACTGGGGTTAGTCACGCCAAGGCCTCCTGGGACCTGCTGTGCCTCCCCCTGCCACATCCCCGTGGTTGGGTTGTCCCCAAACACCCCGGGTGGGGCAGGACACACGAGGGGTGAGGAGCAAACAGACCCCTCACTCACACTCGGGATGTTCCCAAGCTTCTTTTTGCATTCAAAAAAGAAACCCAACCTTCCCACGAGCCAAAACCACTGTGAGCCCAGAGATCTCGGGGCACCACAACTGCACAACATTTGCAGCTCCTGTCAAAAGCTTTGGGAACTCCAACCATCCCTTGGAACCTCTGCCACGGCCAAACCCATCCAGGATGGGCAGCACTTCCCCTCAGCTCAAACCTGGGGAACAACAGCAGCTGGTGGGGGTTAGAATAGGTGCTTAAATCACTGGGAATTAAATTGTTTCAGGGGAAAAAAATCTGAAATATTAAACTTAAAGAACAGAGATAAAAATGAATCCATCAGGAGAACTGGGGCTGAAATGAAAGCAGGTTTTCCCTGACCTTCCACCATCTCTGCCCCACTGAACGGAACCAATGCCAGGGCAAACTCAGCCTGGCCCTGTCTCCTCCATCCCCTGAGCTGAAGGGGAAGTGAATAACTGAAATTTAGTAGCAAAGTCAGCAACAGTCACAAAACCAGCAAAAACTGAACCAAAAAAATCGCAATGCTGTTCATAAAAACTCACCTTAAGCGTAAGAGCTGAGGAATTTGCCCAAGTGTTAAATAACATCCCAGTTAAAACCTCATTTAAAATAAAACAAAAACCAACACACCAAGACTTGCTGCTCTGTTGTTTTAACCTTTAGTTTTATCCAATTGTCCCAAACCAGGAGGACGATCCTTTCAGAGATCAAAATGTTGAATAATTGCCCCAAATTGCCTGGAAAGCTGGACACAGCTGAGCCTGAGTGACTGAAAAGGCACAGGATGGAATAAACCACCTCCCCCCTGGAGGCTTGGGTTGGTCCTTTCAGATCCTCCCAGTCTCCAGGAAAAATCTCATTCCAGAATGTATTGCTTTCTAAATCCTGAGATCTCACTTAATTCCCAATTCCAGGATTTCAGGGAGACATCAGCAGCTTTCAGACTTGGAAATAAAGACAAATTGAATCATTAAATAACCTGTGCTGGCAATTCCTCTCCCTGTGTAAGAAAATAAAAGAGCAGCAGCCCCGAATCACTGGGCAGCCCATGGGAGAATCCAGCCATTCCCAGAGTTGTGTTTTCCTAGAAACTGAAGCATGAAAAGTCTGCTGTGTCCGCCCTGATCCCAGGAAATCTTGTTTCTGCAGCAGCTTAACTTTGAAAGAAAAAGCCTGGGAATTATTCCCCCAATCCTTTTAACTCGGAGAGCCACCAAATGTTCACGTTGGCCAGGAAGGAGTGGGAAGAAAAGCTGGAATTTTAATTCCAGAAGTAATGGATTACAGGAGATTTTGTGTTTTATGGCCTAAATCATGAAAATCCCTGAGGGAAAATAAGGAAATGTGCTGGAGACAGTGAGCAGGGGGAACTGGGAGGATCAGAGCACGTGGAATGAAGGTCCACGGGAATTCTCCTCATGGAATATCCGTGGCACTGCAGGGATCCCGGACTAGAGGGCAGCTCTGTTCAACTCTGCAGCTGCAAGTGCAGCTTCCAGGCTGGATTAGGGAATAAAGTCCCCGTTTGTGCCAAATACAAATCCTCTCTGTGGTCAGGTATTAACCCACTGCTGACCCCAGGAACCTGCAGGCCCAGGGGGAGTCAGTGGGACACAATCCCAGAGAACCAGTCCCACACCTCTGGCCAATTATCTATTTATGGGCTTTGATTTAAAAAAAAACAAAACAGAAGGAAAATTCTAGGGATGGCTGTAGAAAAATCCAATTATTTCTGTGCTTTTAATTGCCTTTTCAAAACTCAGCTTTCCCAGATTTCCAGCCAAGATTAGGACATTTATGTAGCAGAGCAACTTTAAAAACACCCACAATAAGTGTATTAGGTGGAATTAGTGCTGTTAGAATTCACCTGAGCACATCACAACACTCAGCCTTTATGAATTCAGAGATTAAACCCAAATCTCAAACCAAAGAAAGGGGCTCCACGTCAGCAAACACTTGGCATTTGCCACGTCTGCATTTCCCAGCTGACTCATCTCCTCAGCAGGAAGGACAAAAATTTGTAATATTTTGGACAATTTGCAGCTTCCTGCTCCATAAACCCAGCGAGATCTGCGGAAGCTCCAGTTGACAGAAGATTCCCCAACCGGGAAATGGCCAATTCATGGAGATTCCCCGGAATTCTGCTGGCACCACAAGCCCCTTTCTTCCCGCAATCACTCCGTTAGTCTGAGTGAACTGCAACTTCGTTATCCCCCATCCAGGGCTGGCTAAGATTTCCTCCCCTCGTGCATGCTCGGAACGAGGACCAACCCAATAATCCATGCCCACGGGGAGCATGCAGCACAAAGAGGAGCTTACTAGGCCGGTCCTGCTGGGCTTGCTGCTTACGGAGGAGGCCACGGAGCTGAGGGAGCTGAGGGACGAGGCGCTGGGGCTGCGCCGCAGGGCCGAGGGCGGCGGCAGCACCTTGCGCACGGCGGCCTTGGCCTTGGCCGGGGTGGTGGAGGGGAAGCCGATCTTGGTCACCTTGTGCACGGGGGCGAAGAGCCCGTACTTGGGCTGGCACTGGAAGTACCTGGGGAGGGAAAAGCACAGAGGTGAGAGCGGGAATCGGCCTCTCCTCACGGGCAGGGTCGGGCTGCACCCACGGCTCCGGAGCGGGAGGCGCAAAGGGGCACCAGTTGGTCCCGATCCTTGAATACCCTCTGTGCCCCAACCTTGAATACCCTCTGTGCCCCATCCTGAATACCCTCTGTGCCCCATCCTTCATAACCTCTGTGCCCCATCCTTGAATAATCTCTGTGCCCCATCCTTCAATAATCTCTGTGCCCCATCCTTCAATAATCTCTGTGCCCCATCCTTCAATAACCTCTGTGCCCCATCCTTCAATAACCTCTGTGCCCCAACCCTGAATAACCTCTGTGCCCCAACCCTGAATACCCTCTGTGCCCCATCCTTCAATACCCTCTGTGCCCCATCCTTCAATAATCTGTTCCCATTCTTTAACAACCTCTGTTCCTCCTCCTTTAAAAGTCTGTGCCCCCTCCATTAATAACCCGTTCACCCTCTTTAATAATCCAGATTTCCCATTTTCAGTAATTTCTGTTCCCCATTTTCAATAATTTCTGTTCCCCGCCTTCAGTAATCTCTGTTCCCCATCCATCAATAATCCCATCTACATTACACCACAATTCTGTTTTTTCTTTAAAAAGGGACTCTGAAAGGCTGCCACACGATGACATCACTCAGAAATTCAGAGTGACCCCTTGAGCTGCAGCTCCATTTCCCCCAAAAATTCCATTCAGGGGCAGTTTGGTGTGTGTTAACTTTGCTCTCCCTCTGAGCCGCCAACAATAATGGGATGGCTGAGAGTTAACAAAGAAAAAGCAGCAATTTTATATTCTATTACATACTTTCTACAGAAATACCTAAAAATATAAATTCATATATATTTTATATTTCACATAGAACCATATAAAATATATAAAGGTACTGACACATCTTTTATATTTCCACATACTTTATATTTTATTTACTGGAGGGAGCAGCCCCTTGTGCCCTGGCTGGAATTTTGATGGGGATGTTAAATGCGTGATGCCAAACCCACCTGGTTCCTGCCACGGCTCCATCGTTCTTGCCCAGGGGCTCGTCCAGCTCCACCCCACACCACTCCCCTTTGGCAAAATCCGTCTCTCCCAGAAAACGAACCACCCCGGCCTTGGTTCCGCCGACCTGCAGCAAAGACACACCCGGCAGTTAAAACCAAACTCACCCAATTTTTGGGGGAAAAAGTTGGTGCTGCACGTCCACAAAGCACGGGAAGGATGGCAGGGGGTCTTGTTTCAAAATGCTCTTTTTTTGTTTGGTCTAAAAGTTTGGTTTGGTGTTGAATAAATGTGGAATTTCGCAAGTGTTTAAAGGGGAAAAAACAACAAAAAAAATCACTTTTTTACCATTTGGTTCTGTCCATTTTGGGGTTCTGAGTTTTATTGTTTTCATTATTAAAGGCCACATTTTAGCAGTTACCTTGATATTTTTATAGGACTAAAAATGCATTTAACAGGCCCCAGTTCACCCTGAGTACAACAGATCTGCACCAGTTTCACACAGGAGGATTTCTAAGAACTGTTTGTTTCTTACCCAGATTCTCGGAGGAAAAGCCACAAGAAATGAAACGAGAACAAATCCTTTCATATCTCCCCCTAAGGAATAATTCAGATAAATCACACAGAACTCATCTCCAAGAAACGATATCAAGCACTTGGCCAAATTGGGGATGTCACCAATTCTTTGAGTCCTTAAAAAAGGGACAATAATTTTATCTTTTCTTCACTTAAAAAAAAAACCCACAAAGCAAAACAAAACTCCCCCTCAAAGGCTCCTACAGGAAAAACCAGAAACCAGCTGATTTCAAACCCATAATATGAAATATTTCCAGCCATTCCCATTCCCTGCAAGGTCTGGGAGGGAGGAATTCAGTGAAGCGAAGGAGGAAAAGGTGTCGTGGGGCCAAGGGAAGCGCAGGAGCCCTGAAGGGTTTGTGGAAACGAGGGAAAGGGAATGAAAACTGTCCTGGAATTCCACGTGGAAAACGTGGCCAATGGCTTTGGCAATGGCCATTTGTGTTCCCCAGCACACGTCACACCACCAGGAGTGTTCTGAGGCCTTGGCTCTGACCTGCTGCCACAACCTGGATTAAAAATTTCGTATCATTTTTCCAGCAGAGATTCCATTTCCTGGGGGAACTTCCCAGGATTCTTGGAGAACGTGCACAATCAGAGCACAGTGGAGAATTCACATTAACACATTGGGAAAACCCTTTTCCACCCAAACCTTAGAAAAACAGGGAGAACAATAAACCTTTTTTTTTTGGAATTAATCAAATGAGAAGAAGTGACAGAGGCATCTCTGGTGATGTTTGAAGCGGCAGCTCCTTCCCTCTGGTTGGAGGCAGCTGTGAAACCCCCTTCAGATCTGGTTTCAGTGGCTCTGGAGTGATTACCGTGCAGATAAATAAAATAAAAACACCCGAAGTTTACAATTCTCATGACTCAGCCTAATATAGAAAGGAGCAGAAGGTTTGGAATTCGGTGTCCTTGGCAGGGAACACACAAACTTCCCCTCCAGGAAAACAAGCACCACCAAAAGAGATTTGTAGCAGCGCAGAGGATCCACATCCACAGAGGGGAAAAGGGAATATGTGACATTAGTGAAGTATTCCCTGGGAAAAACTGACCCTTCAATTGTTGCTTGCCATCAGACAGGCTCGATTTTCCGGAGGATAAATATCATTAATTAAGTACAAATGCAAAAGTAAAGTTTAATTGAGTAGTGTGAGGGGAAAAACATGCCCGTGGCTGCTATGCCAGTCCACACAGAACATTCCAAGTTCTCCTTTTTCCTATTTTTTACCAAGTTTGGGCAGAGTTCTGGNCAATAAACCTTTTTTTTTTGGAATTAATCAAATGAGAAGAAGTGACAGAGGCATCTCTGGTGATGTTTGAAGCGGCAGCTCCTTCCCTCTGGTTGGAGGCAGCTGTGAAACAACTTTTAGATCTGGTTTCAGTGGCTCTCGAGTGATTACCGTGCAGATAAATAAAATAAAAACACCCAAAGTTTACAATTCTCATGACTCAGCCTAATATAGAAAGGAGCAGAAGGTTTGGAATTCGGTGTCCTTGGCAGGGAACACACAAACTTCCCCTCCAGGAAAACAAGCACCACCAAAAGAGATTTGTAGCAGCGCAGAGGATCCACATCCACAGAGGGGAAAAGGGAATATGTGACATTAGTGAAGTATTCCCTGGGAAAAACTGACCCTTCAATTGTTGCTTGCCATCAGACAGGCTCGATTTTCCGGAGGATAAATATCATTAATTAAGTACAAATGCAAAAGTAAAGTTTAACTGAGTAGTGTGAGGGGAAAACATGCCCGTGACTGCTCTGCCAGTCCACACAGAACATTCCGAGTTCTCCTTTTTCCTATTTTTACCAAGTTTGGGCAGAGTTCTGGGGTTTCTTTGTCTCGTTTTGTTCGGTGTCTTTGTTTATAGACAAATTTGGAAGACAATTTTGGGGGAAAAGACTGGTTAGATCCCAGTTTCCTGTCTGAAAAAAACCACAAGAGCTAAAGCAAAACAATCTCTAAAAAAAAAAAACCCTGAAAGAATTCAGCTGAGTAGTGTGAGGGGAAAACATGCCCGTGACTGCTCTGCCAGTCCACACAGAACATTCCGAGTTCTCCTTTTTCCTATTTTTACCAAGTTTGGGCAGAGTTCTGGGGTTTCTTTGTCTCGTTTTGTTCGGTGTCTTTGTTTATAGACAAATTTGGAAGACAATTTTGGGGGAAAAGACTGGTTAGATCCCAGTTTCCTGTCTGAAAAAAACCACAAGAGCTAAAGCAAAACAATCTCTAAAAAAAAAAAACCCTGAAAGAATTCAGGCAGGAAAGGAGGACAGTGGATAAGCAGACAAGGAGCATCCCTTCAACAACAACAGCAGAGGATTCCTCAGCTCCTTTCCCAGGAGCCTTGGGCCAGGCCAGGGTATTTTATTGCTTTTTGTGTGTGTGGGGGGGTGTGTTTTGCGGTGATTCATTTTTTTTAAATATAAAAATAATTTTAAAATTAATGAATGAGTTACCTGAACACCCACCCAGCACCTCTCCACGGGCAGGGGGAAGCGAGGTTAGGGCTTAGTGGAACGGGGTAATTCCAAGACTCCCAGGGACAGGAAAACCTGCTGCAATCTGTTCCCTCCCCCTGTAAATAACCCCCTGGCTCCAGGATAAACCCCAGATTAATCAGGGGTGCAGGATATTCATCCCTCGGCCCTGCTCACCTTCCACACTCAGGTAAAGAAGGTCCAGTGATTATTTTGAGGGGATTTTGAGGGTAAAGAGTTGGACTCGATGATCCTTGTGGGTCCCTTCCAACTCAGAAATATTCTTAATTTCTCTCCAGTCCCAGGCTGGAGACACAAGCTGGAAGGATCTGGCCCTGCTCCCCCATGCCGGTGCCCGGGCAGGGACTCGTGACCCAGGGCACAGTGGGAGTGAGAAAATGAGGAATTGAGAACCCGCAACATTTGGGGCTGCCCAGGAGGAAGCACTGCCCTCGTCACCGTGGCACCTGCCTTGCTTTAGAACAGGAGGTAAGGGAGGATGCCAAAGGATTCCTGGGGTGTAACAAACCCAGTCCAGCTCCTTGGAGTCACCAGCTGCTCCATTTCTGCACACAGGGACGGGGGCCCTTCCCAAAAGCATCAGCAAAGCTCCAGACACACAGTTTGAAGCCAAAACCTTCTAAATCCCACCTCTAAAGACAGGCCAGCGATGCTCTGTAAAGCCTGAGACTACCAAAAGCTCCTGGTCATTCCCAGGTATCTGCCTGTAACAACACCACAATCATGATTTATATTGATTTATATTGTTATTACAATTATTTATTAGTAATTACTGATTCCCTTGGTGCTGCTGTAAAGCACAGGATGGTAAAGGCTTCTCATGATCAACATTCACATTTAGATTGATCAGGGCCATAAAGGGGAAAAAAAAGATGATGACTTGATTACACTGAACTGCTCCTACCAACAGGCAAAAAGAATTGTATGTATAGAATTATAGCATTTAATTGAAGAGGTATTTTAAAATTATATAACAATTACAGTAAAACAAAAAGGTGAAAACCCCAAACCCAAACCAAAAAACCCAGTTGCATTTGCCACCTGATCAACTTCCCAGGAAGGGCTAAAAATACAAAGCCCAGTTTGTACGAGGAGCAGGGGAAAAAGTTTATTAAAAGGTCTCTAAAAGTTACGTGAAAAAAAGTGGGGCATCACCACCACAAAGAGCTTTCTATGACCTTCATCCGCACCAAGGCAGGTCACTAAATAATAAATAAAGAATAAATAAATAAATGCCAGAGCTTTTGTGAGGGCGGCCAAGTTGTAAAACCCAGATCAATAACCCAGCAGAGAACGTGGGGTCAGGAATTCTGCCTGGAGTTCCCCAGCGCTACGGCAAACCCGGGAGAAAAGGGGTTAAATTCCATCCATCCGACTACAACCAAACTTCCATGAACTCACTGCTGCGGAAAGTGGGGGGAAAAAAAAATGGGTTTGTAAACCTGGAGAGGTTAAAAATGACCTGATGAAAGGACAGGGGGTGAACGCCTCAAACCTTTAGAGCCACGTTTCCTAAAACAAGGAGGAACGAGGAACAAATAAACCAGTGTAACCCAGGGGGAAGACATGAGAGGGTGTGAAAAATGAGTGTTCGTGGAAAAGAGGGTTCACTGTCTGTAACAGCAGCACCTCCTCACAGCCTGGCAGGAGGGAACAGGGGAATTCCAACTGTCCTGCCTCAGCCAGGGCCTGAGCAGAAAACAGCACCTGGATATCTGGGCACTGACACTTGGGAAAGCAAAACCCACCCAGAGCAACACAAAGAGCCTTTGGAGCACCTGGATCCACCTGGAGCAGCTTCTGAGCGGGATCAGCTCCCTGTGTCTCTCAAAAATCCAGCAGAACCTTGTAAATCCCATTTCACTGGTTTGTCACCATGCCAGGATCATCCCCTGCTGGGACAGCTCCTTCCTCTGCCCCACTTCCACCTGTAAGGATCCCTGGAACTGCCCTGGAAACGCTCCCACAACCAGGAGATTTTCATATTTAACCACCCCATCGTTACCAACAAATTTGCATCTCAAACAGAACAAATCTGGCCGTGCCCTTCGGCCACAAGTGATGAAGGTTCCAGGGCTCCCCAGCAGGTTTTAGGCAGGACATCTCCAGTTTGTTTGTTTTTTTAACAGCTTTAAACTCCTCAAATCTCTTTTTTTTTTAACACAAAATATTTTCTCTTCCTCGAGTCCTTTTGAATTCTGGCCAACGTTTTCAAGGGGGTTTTCAAGTAACTAAGGATGGAACTATAGAGAGTTTTAAATATATCAATAAAGGCCAAATTAATGCTGAAGTTGGACTGATAGACAGGATTAAAAATTTAATATCAATCCCGCCACATAAGGGAGTTTTCTTCATTAAATCTACAGCCTCAAAGAAGGAAGCCAAATGTGTTTGACAAACTGCCATGCTTTACTTTGTCAGCATCTGGTTCCTCTGACAGTTTTTTGCCTTTTTTCCTTGAGATTAGACAGATATTACAAAGCTTCCCAAATTGGGGTTTCCCACCCAGCAATTGTGGGCAGGGCAGGATTAAGGGTGTCAGTTTTCCTGTGAGTTCACTGCCCAAAAATGCTGCTCCTGTTGATGGGAACAGCATCCAGAAGAGCCTCAATCCTGTGGGTTCCCTGACGTGCAAAGTCCTGGGAAGGCAAATTGCAGCTCTCCCAGAACTGCTGGTGCTGAGTCCCCCACCTTCTCCTGGGTTTTTTTCCCTGGGAGAGCTTTAAAACCTCTCCATTTCTACCCAATTTGGTTGCAGTCGACTCAAAAATGAAACCAAAGTGGGCAAAAATATGCAACAAGACACTCAGACACTGAGCTACCACACAACCCTTCACTGCCAGAAGAAGCTCAGTAATTAAAACTGAAGTTCAGTTGAGGTTCAATTCACTCCATGAACTCGAAAGAACAACAACAACCACCCAAAAAAAAAAGCCCTCCCAGCACTCCCACACTCCCAAAGCCACACGTGAGCTGAGCACCAATGAAAAACTCAAATACTAAAATTAAATAAACTGTTCTTTCGCCCATCCTGCGCTGGAATGGCCAAGGACAACATGTTCTTGGAGATCAGTCCCTTGGGAAGGGAGCCAGGGAATCCACAGAAAATGAATTAATTCCCAAAGCACGTGGAGGGATTGTTGTCATCACATCCCAGGAACTCCTGGGGAACCTCAAGTCGAAGGAGGAGCTGCCACAACAAAATGATTCGGTGAAACACAACTCACACCTTTGGCTGCGTGATAAATTTAACATCTTATTTATCTGGGGGCAGAGAAGGAACAAAAATGTCCTGGGAAATGCTTCAAAACACTGGGAGAAAGCTGAGAGGGAATCACCCAGCGCAGGAATTGCAGACAAAGCCTCTGGATGCCTCAGGTATATTATTATCCCTCAGAGAAATTTTCATATTTATTTCATGCCCTGGCAGCCGCTCAGCAAACTCATCTCCATCCCATTTGCTGCGGGTGAGCAGGCAAACAGAAACACAAGAAAGGCTTTTATCCTCCATTTAACATGACAAAGCCATGAAAACACCTCCGAGTGTCACCTCAGCTCCTGCACAAAGCCAGAGTGTGACTGAGCAGCTCAACACCTGCCCCAGGAGATCCCAAACCTCCAAACATTCCCAACTTCCCCAGGAGAATCCCCAAACCCTTCAAACATTCCCAACTTCCCCAGGAGATCCCAAACCCTCCAAACATTCCCAACTTCCCCAGGAGATCCCAAACCACCCAACATTCCCAACTTCCCCAGGAGAGCCCAAAACCTCCAAACATTCCCAACTTCCACGTATTTCTTCCTTTTCCAGATATTTTTGCATTTAACTGTAACTTGAACTGCAACACCACCAGAGAATATTTGGGGTTTTTTTTTAGACAGACTAAATCATAACACAATAAGTGTGTTTTCTATTCAGGATGTTATTTAAAAGAAATCAGAAAAAAGCAACTTGAAAAACACCCCACAGAGGACAAATTGCCGAAGGCAGGAACTCCTCCTCTCCATGGGAGGTTTCATTTTCCCTTCCCTGCTTTTTCAGAGCCCTGGAATTGAATCCCTTGGCAGCTCCAGCTCGTGTTTACTCCCAGAGAGGTGACAGTGGGTGCAAACCAAAGTGCCCATCACCTCCAGCACAGAGCTCGGGGGGAAGGCAGAGAGCGGGGAGGGGCTCACAGAGAGCAGAGGAACCCAGAAAATCAGGAGAAACCCCTGGAATTTCTGGGGAATAACCCTGTGAGGAGGCCCCAGGAGCACGAGGCTGTGAATGGAGGTGGGGGTGGTTTGGGAACATATGGAGGGAGGCAGCTCCAGCCTCCCAGCTCAGCCCCAGCTCTGGAGCTGGAACTGGTTAAAGGAATGAAGGCACTTTAATCCCCTTGAGAAGGCTCAGGGCCCTGAGGTTGATAAGATTTTTTTATTATTATTTATTTATTTATTTAAAAGGCAGCATCTGCTCCTTTGGAGGAAAAGCTCTCAAAGCTGCTTCACCTCTTGGTACCACTTGTCACACAAAGAAGGTTTTCTCCTTTTAGGAACAAGTTCAGGGGGGTTGTTTGTTTGTTTGTTTGTTTTGAAAATCAACTTTATCCTGGGCTCTTAAGAAACCCCAAGTGCTGCCAACCCCAGGTTTTCTGGCTGCAGCTCAAGCAGGAAACCCAAACTGGCTGAGCCTGAAAGTCATTTGTTTGCTGAGTTGGTTTCTGCTGTTCTTTCCCCCGCTGGGTCAGGACCAGCTCAGCACTTCCAGCACAGGAAAATTCTCCCAGCCCGATTCCCAGCAGGAAAATCCAGCCCCCGTTGTGCTGCAGCCCTGGCACTGCCATGAACCGAGGGCAGATTGACACATCCACTTTTCCTGTGCTGTAGGAAACCCCAAAAACGAGCTGGGGCTGCCCAGAGTGAATGTCCTAACAGCTAAATCACATCCACATCCCACAACGTACATCATTGATGAAGAATGGGAATTATGCCTAATGCAGAGCTGTTGGAATTACTCCTGGTGTTGAGAACTCCTCTCTGGTTTAACCACGTTTTTATCCAGTAAATTTATACCTCAGTGCACCAAAAGTCAAGCTGAATAATGAGTTATGCACCGTAAACCACAATTCTTTTAAGTATCCACTTGATCCCCCTGTGTTTTCAACATTTCCACCCTGCAGGACACCTGTCTGTCCTCATATCCAAATAAATCAGGGTAAATTCACTGGAAATTTCATTTATTACTAAATCTCTGTATTTTTTAAAGACACCAGCTCTCCTAAAGAAGTTTGGTGATACTCTAAGATGCCACCATGGAGCACCAGGTAATTCTAATTCTAAGGGCACAAAATAGTGGTGAAACAACCAGAGATCAAAGGAATAAGAAAATAAGCTTAAGATGCCTTTTCTACCCACACAAAACAAGCCCTGGAGCTTTAATCCTCCAGATTTCTGTGCTTTTAATCAAAATATTTTACCCCAGCAGCAGTGGCTCAGCACAGGGAGGCAGCACTTCGCTGTGACAAAGCAGAGAGGAGCTGCCAGAGCCTTTTTGGGGAGAGGAACAGCACAAACACCTCAGTGGGAACAGAAAAACCTCCCAGCAGAGCTGAGCTCTTGGGAAACACCAGCTGGCCAAGCCTGAAAGGCTCTGAACCAACGTTTCAGGTTCAAACTTGTGGCAAATTTACATTCGTGTAACAGCAAAAGAGCCAAGCCCAGATGTGAACTGGGGAGGGTTGGCAGAACGGCCTCTGGATTCTGGATAACCCACAGGGCACAGAGGAAAACAGCTGCAGGATTTCTGCCTTTTTCATTGAATTGTCACCCCAAACCAGCCAGTTACCACCAATTAACAAAAACTTAAAATAACTGAATTGTCCACTCAAGGGGACTCCAATTAAGTGCGTTTTAGGATCCAAAACCAGCCGGTTACCAACAAGAAAAAGAAATCGAGAATAATTCAACTGGTCCACTCAAGGGAAACTGTGTCAAGTGCATTTTAGAATTCAAGTTAGAGGGGAAAATGTAACAGACTGAGAGAGTTTGGTGTAACCCTCCCCACCCTGAGATCACACACCAAGATCAATAAAGCTGACTCACATCTGGAATGCAGCCTCACCTCCCTCCTTCCCACGGATCTGCCTCTCAGGACACAATTTTCCAGCGGACTCTCTCAATGAGGCTCCCAAAGGAGCTTTTTGTCTGCCCTGAATTCCCTGTTCTGCTGGAGCTTCACCACTGCCAAGGTGGAAGGAACTCTCAGCACTTGCTTTCCCCACGTGAGCCTGCACCAAATATTCCCCAGGAGCTGCTCCCAACTGCCAGAACCGATGGATTTCACACATTTAGTCGCTCCTGGAACGAGACAGTCAGAGTGGGACATGCCTGTGGATGTGGCATTTCACTGTCACTCGGAGGGGACACCCTGCGCTGAGGTGGGACACAACCTCTCCTCCTGGGTGTGACATCTTCCTGCTGTCAGCACAGAAAATTCCAAATTACAAGGAGCAGTCCAGTTGGGTTTGTACCTCTGACAGAGCGGGAAGGGCTAAACAAATCCCAGCAAGAGCCAGGCAGGGCTTTCCCAACAAGCAGCACTTTTGGGGACAGACTCCAGAATTCCCCAGGGACACCTCAGCTCAGGGCTGGACAGGAAAAAACGGATTATTCAGCCAAACTCGGCATTATTTGCACTGATCTGGTGATTTAAGATATTGACATTTGAATTGTTGTTTGCCATGGCAGCAGACTCTGGGATCTGCTACAGAGAATTAGCACAGGACCCCAAAAGGGTTAAAAACCAGCAGGAAAAACTCCCGTCCCTTTAACTTTCTTATTCCTGAGTGGTTTATACTGGGATATAAATGACAGATGTTCATCACCGACAGGCTGTGCCCCCAAAGCTCAAACTACAACCAAGGCAAACACAGGAAGCAGAGAGGATAAAACCCTAAATTTAACCTGTCCTACTTAACCAGCAGAATTTGGGACCTTATTATTCCAAACTGTGGCACTCAGAATGTGCTTTTTTTTTTTTTTTTTGTAATTTGCACTAATTAGATCCAGGGAAGTTACAGAGCTGAGTTCACAGCTCCCAGAGGATCCTCCTGCCCAAAAAGGATATCCCAGCAGAGCGAAGGAACAAAGAAACCCCAGGAAGTTTCACCAGGACCTTGAGGGAAAGGCCAGCAAGGGGTTAAAAGGCTGATGGTGTCTGGAGGGCACCAGGCCCCGCCAGAAATAGCCAGGGATAAAGAGTAAATCTTTGTTTCCATTGGCACTCCAAGAAAACACTTCTCAGCCCAAATCCAGCCGTCAGCCAAGCCCTGCCCTCGCTTCACCTCTGGCTCCTCCTTCAACTCGTGTCTTTGGACAGGAAAAGGAGTGCAATTCTTCCTTAAAAATAAAATCAAAATTAAAGTCTCACTCCACCTTCACTGCTGAATCATCACCTGGGGGATGAGGGGAGGGCAACGCAGGATAAACAAGAAAACCCATGGAATTCTTTTCTACACAATGTTCTGCCAGTAACGCAGACACTCACACCTGCCCCTGCTTTTATTTAATGGAGATTTTAAATTTGTATCGTAAATTACAAGAGATTGTACCAAAATAACAGCGAGACAATTCTTCAGCTCAATGACATCCCAGGAAATCAAACCTAAAATCAGATCTGTCACCGTGACCATGGACCTGGGGGAGGGGGGGCACAAGAATCATTGTAGTTATATCTGAAGGCTGCAGAAATACTCTTTAAATTAAGAATACAACAATGTACCACCAGGTTTTTTACTGCCTTCCCAAGCCAGGGTTTCCCACTTTTCTTGGTGTGCACCAAATTAGCTACAAACAACCCATTTTCTGTTGCCTTGATCCAAACAGAAGGTTCACACCACAATTCCATGCTATTAAAGCTGTTTAAACCCAAAGTGGTGGCAAAACAACTCCCTTTTAAAAAAGTGAAATGATACATCGGGAGAAGCATTTGGGGCTCTGGATTTCAGAAGGGCAGCCAAGGGATGTGGCACCTCCCCAAGAGCAGAGCACACAGAGTCATTCCTGGGTGATCATGAGGTGACAGCTCCTGTCGCTGCCCATCACCAGGAACAATCAATGACGGAAGGTTTGCTCCCTAAAGACTCGGCCCTGAGCAGGGAAAAAGAGCTCCATGGGAATCTCTCGCACTCGGCTCTTCCTGAAGATGTGGAAAGATCAGCTACAAATTTGTTAAACACTGATTTGGTGAAAAAGAAACATAATGGATTGAAACCATTAATTAACCGTTTGATCTTCCAACAAACCGAATTAACCATTTGATCTTCCTACAACAGACACTACAGGAAAGAAATGCAGAGCTTAAATGTCCCCAGGGAAGTCTGGAATATTGGCAGGAGTTGGAATGAACCCACGAAGAGCAGAGGAACTGCAGGGCAGCCTTACCAGAACTCGGTCTCCAATTTTGAGCTCCCTTTCCCCTTTCTTGAGCGACCCGGCCTCGGAGAGGTTGGATATGGACTCGCTGGCAGTCTTGGAGAGGTTGCTCATCTGGGAAGGAGTCGCGTGTTCCTTGGCGGCGAGGGGGGAGGTTTTCTGCGGGATCCCCGAGGGGGGAAGCGCGGCGGCGGCGGCCGAGGACACCGAGGTCGGGGAGGTGGCCCTGGAAGGATGAGCCGTCTGGGCGCCGTTGGCTTCATCCTCCGCCACCGCCTTCCTGCTCAGCTTGGAGGGCCTGGTGAAGATCCCCCTCAAGGGCTCGCACTGGAAGTAACGAACCCCAGCCACGGAGCCATCGTTCTTCCCGATGGGCTCGTCCAGGACGATCCCCGCCCACTGCCCCGGGGCGAACTGGGTCTCCCCCAGGAACTGGATGAAGCCGGGTTTGTTGCCGTTGACCCAAACGCGCTCCCCAACCCTGAAATCATCCACAAACTCCTCGTGTGCGTCCGTGGGGGCTGTGCCCGAGCCCTTCTCGCTGGGAACGGCCTTCTCTGCTGCAGCTGGGGAAAAGGAAATCAGGCACATCAATATTCCAGATATTGTGTGTATATATATTTATATATTCAATATTCAATATATTCAATGCATTTTAAGAAGCGCCGTTCCCAAAGGAATGCGCACGATTCCAAATTGTCTCGTGAGAACAGTGGAAACTCTGGGATGTAATGATTCAAAATCTATGGACAGAGGCCTTGAATTCACCTCATGAAGGTTGTGGTAAAAATCTTGTGGATATTGTGAGTTTTGCCTCAAGAACTGCCCGTCGAATGCATTTAATTCAAGTTTTGTTTAAAACCCTGTGGAAATCACAAGTCTTGCCTCAAAAATGACCCATTGAATAGATTTAATTCAAGTTTTGTTCAAAATCCTGGGGAAATCACAAGTCTCACCTCAAAAATGACCCACTGAATGCACCTAATGCAAGTTTTGGTAAAAACCTTGTAAAAATCACAAGTCTTACCTCAGAACCAACCTATTCAATGCATTCAACAAAGGGTTTGGTAAAAATCCTGTAAAAATCACAAGTCTTACCTCAAAAACTACCCATGGAATGCATTTAATGAAAGTTTTGCCATCAATCTTGTAAAAAAATCACAAGTCTTACCTCAAAAATTCCCCACTGAACGCACCTAAAGCAAGCTTCGGTAAAAATCTTGACCAAAATCACGAGCCTTACCTCAGAAACTCCCCTCGGCATTTTTATCATGACAAGTTTTTTTAACACCTAATTTTTTTTTCAGATCAGAAACGCCTCAGTGTACTGAGTAAAAATAACGTGTATTCACAGCCTTCCAGGTGCTTTTTGCTGAGAGATAAAGGGAAAATTCAGATATTTTGCTGTTCCTTACCAGCTGCCACAGGAGCAGGTGTTTTCAGCAAAGTCCCCCCGTGTTTGATGCTCTTGGAAGGAGCTTTAAGTCCACTTGGTTTTAACATACTCATCTTTCTGCAATCCCAGGGTTCACAGCCTCCTTGTCTGTGGCCACTATCTGTTCCCAAACATGGGGAAAATATCTTCTTCAAGCTTCTTCAACTCTGGAATGAATCTGTGCATAAAAACAGCAGGTAAGAAAGAAGAATTAGTGTTTTAACTCCTGCAGAGCTTCTCTGAAGTTTGTGTGTGAAATGAATTATAAAAGACGCTTCGCAGTGACAACCAGGAGCATTTCTAATTCAGCTTTTGAAGGAACACTGAACTGAAGGCATCAACCAAAATACCAAACTCATTTTCCTGCTGTATTTATCTTGAGAGGCAAAATAAAAGGTTATTTTAAGGAAGAAAAACAAAGCACAACTGGCATTACACGGATTTTATCACTCCACTCACTGTTTGGGTCACATTTTTTAGGTGGTGCAACATCCCAGGAAAAGCAGGGAATGAACTGGGAGGGGAATGAAGGGATGAAATTGGAATTTCAGGATAAAAGGAGGAAGGTTTTTAAGGGAGATGGGAATTGAAAAGCTAAAATTGATCAAGAGCTGGATGATGACAACTGGAAATCCAACCCCACTTGAGCTGAGTGAGCTCAGATCACAAGATCCTCTGGCTCTGGTCCCTCCGAGGGGCAGGGACTGACTCTGGTCCCCCAGCTCCGAGGGGCAGGGACTGGCTCTGGTCCCCCAGCTCCAAGGGGCAGGGACTGGCTCTGGTCCCTCCAAGGGGCAGGGACTGACTCTGGTCCCTCCAAGGGGCAGGGACTCTTCCCAACATTCCTGGGACAGAGCCCTGCTCCAACTCGGAATCACACTCTGCAAGCACAGGTGGATCAAAAGAGAACACACACACTGAATTACCACCCAAAACCTCCTTTTTTTCCCCCAGTTTCAGGTAACAATTTATGAATAGATGTTGAACAAAGCTCGTCAGAAGGTTCTCCCACCGCATTTCTTGGCTCAGGGTGCTCAGTCATGTTTTAATCTTGCCCTCCACAGTCAGGGGTTCAATATTTGCTGCGTCATTTGCTCTGCTCGACACCCAGGCCAGAGGTAACACAATCCCTCCTGCCCTGCTTCTGAGGGACTGAAATTGCAGCTGAATTCAGACTAAATAAAAGCTAAAATTACAGGCAATGCTTTGTGACAGATGAGTCCCTCAGTGCAAGAGTTAAAATGCAGCTTTTGGTCTGGGGGAAGGAGCGTTGCCTGAGGAACTCCCCAGCCATGGAAAGCACAGGGATGCGCATCCAGTGACTCGAAGAATTCCACACCCCAACATCTCCTAACAGGCCCCAGATGTCCGTGATCTCATTTTAGTTGAGCACAGAGCAGCTCCCTGCTTGTCCTCACTCCTGCTCTCTCCTCCCTTGGAGCTGTCTCAGCTCTCCTGAAAAAAGATCTTTACAAGCAAGAGGCAAAACTGTGAATTGTGGCTGCAAATACGAGCTGTGAGTGTCTCAAAGGATCAGACCAGGAGCCCAGGGAAGGGCCCAGATAACACATTTCACTGAAGTTCCACCAATTGGAGCATAAAAAGAGGTTTTAAGCACAGTTTTTACACTTGTGCCATTATTGGAAATAAATGGTTTCACACCATATGAAAACGTGTCACATTCTCAAATTAACTGCAATTTTTTGACTATTAAAAATTATCCAGTGCAGAATCCTGAACCTGGAAAGTTTTCTCCTCTGCCCCATGAATCACACCAAGGGATCTGACCCTTCACATTTCCAAACACACAACTCTTGAATTTATTGCAACCTTAAAACTAAAGCCTAAAAACCTCCTCTGAGTGATTCAGCCCTAATTCCCACTGCAGCTCCCAACGCTCCTGGGCTGTTATTACCCTTCTGTAAGAAGTGAGTGTGTTTATTTACAAACGCACTTAATGCTTTTACAGTTGACTTTATACAAACACATTTTAAAAAACACAACCACAATCCACCTTTGAACAAAATCAATGCCTTCCCTTTGCACGGCTGTTTGTTGGCTGCTTCTCTGGGAATATTTCTCTGTGCCAGATCACAGAGCCCAACTTCTGGAAGGCTCAGATGGGAATGGGAATAATTCGAAGTGACCAGACGGGGCCATTGCCACCTGAATCCCGACGGGAACAATCTTGGGTTGTGGCACAGCAGAGGGAGCAACTGCAGAAAGCAAAAGCCTCCCACGTTCTCCCTGAAGAGCATTTCCTGTTCCCACCACCTCGTCCTGCTTCCAAGGGGAGTATAAGGAGAGTCCTCCACTGCTTTGGATTCCTCATGTTTGGAAAACTGAAATATCAGCACAGCCAGAGAGAAGCTGAGCCCTGGAACAAACTCCTCCCGGTCCTGATTCCTCTTCTGCTGCAGTCCTGGAACAAACTCCTCCTGCTCCTGATTCTGCTGCATCCTGAGCCCTGGAACAAACTCCTCCTGCTCCTGATTCCTCCTGTGCTGCAGTCCTGGAACAAACTCCTCCTGCTCCTGATTCCTCCTGTGCTGCAGCCCTGGAACAAACTCCTCCTGCTCCTGATTCCTCCTGTGCTGCAGTCCTGGAACAAACTCCTCCTGCTCCTGATTCCTCCTGTGCTGCACCCTGAGCCCTGGAACAAACTCCTCCTGCTCCTGATTCCTCCTGAGTTTACTGGAGATGTTCCTTAGTGGACAACCATCAAATCTCAATGACCACTTTGAGGCACTGGGTTCCATTTCCAGTGAAATGTTCCACACAATATCCACTGTAAATGTCTCAGCTTCAAAGGAAGTTCTGCACAATGACAAGCTGCCAAACCAGAAGGATGGATTTGGAAGGCTCCATGTAGTGACTTTACAGAGCTGCTCTGGAATGATGCAGCACACCTGGAATTCCAGGTCACTTCCTGCTTAAACCCAACTATTCTGGAGCACTGAATTCCCACCGAGGTCTCCCTGCACTGATCCCCTGAAATGGTAAATGAACTTCCCTGTGACCCTCAGCTGCGAATTCCACGTTTTGTCAGCCCCGGGATTTATTGGATGAGCAGCAAGTTCAGGCTGAAACAGCCCAGAAAGCACCAGGGGCACTTAACAAAGCCAAGCACAAAGTGCAAATCATTGAGGGACTGATGAACCAAACTGAACCTCGCCCAGGAATTTCACTGCTCTGTGCAGTGACTGGGGGGTCAGAGCGGAAACCTCTTCAAGGTGAAACCAAGGGAATTTAAGAAAGAATCCAGATACAAAGCAGAAAATAAAGAGAATGAAGAATTTAAGATGGCAATAGAATCCAAGTTTGACATTTGATTACTCATCAGTTAGAGAAAGGGAGCATTTAACAACATGTTTTATTTTGCCTCCCAGAAACCACTGATTTTTGTGCCAATTAATTAAGCAACGTGATCATCTGAATATACCCTTCAGATACATCACTGCTGTAAGGAAAGACACCATTTAATTCAATGTTTATCATTCCAGGTGCCACCAAATCATGTTTATTTGAGTTAGTGTATGCAAACACGTGGGCTGGGACGTGCCCGTCCAACCAGGGCTTTGTACCTCACTTCCAAAGGCAGAAAAAAACGTGGCATCTAAAAATCAGGCAGAAAAAAACCCCAAAAGGAATCCAGATTTCTCTCAGATCCGCTGCCTGCAGGTGTGTACTGGTGTAGGAAATAAAGATCTAGCCAGAAACAAAAGAGGAATGTCTCCTCATTTATACAGGATCCTTGTGACATTCTGCTGCACAACATTCCAGGACAACAATCCCAGGAATTCCAGAGGGGCAAACCCTTCCCAAACATCCCACGTGAAGCCTCAGTTCCTGACACTGTGGTTTCTAACATCAATAGGAGTTTTCCAAGGGACAGACTCTGGAAGAGCCGCATCCCTGGGTGTTTATTAAATCCCCGCTCTTCCCAAAGTGCCTCCCCAGGTGGTGCCAGGATAACCCCAGGGAATTCCTGCTGCCCGCAGCTTTCAGTGGCTCTTCGGTCTCTAATCAAAGCCCAGTTTGCTTTGGCTGCCCTGAAAACACAAAGCCAGAGGCTGCAGGAATTTGGGAAGTTTGCCCGGGGGAATGACACAGCTCTTCCCACAGTGCCACTGATGGGATGGACAAGTCCTGGAATATCTCTGTGGGATCACAGGGCCTGAAAAACCCTTTAACTCTGGGTTAGGGAAACATTCCCGAGCCTGAAGTGAAGCCAGGCAGGGACATCCCAGCCAGGGCCATATTTCTGCTTTGATTTGGAACCTGCTGGGCAATTCCAATTAAATAAAACAAAAGGCAGGAGATTTCTATTTTAAAAAAAAGACATTATTAACGACCTTCCAAGTTTCACAGAAGCAGGACGGGGGGACTTGCGATCAGATAATCTTGAGTCTCTCCCAAATTTTAGACCAGAACATCTAATTTCTGAAGGGACACAAAACCCAGAGCATTGCCACCGATACATGTGGGAGCAGCAGGTTGTCAGTTTGTTTGGGGAGAATGTAAAATTTGAATATAATGGTCAGGGAGGAAAGCACAGCAGCCCCAAATCCACCAAAAATCAGAGGGTTTTAGGGACATTTCTGAGGGTTGTGGTACCTTGGGAAGTGCAAACTCTGGCCGGGATTCCCAGGCTGGGGCAGGGGAGGGGAGGGGTGAATTCCTGCAGATAAGAACCTGCACTAAGAAGAAGATGAATCAGATCAAAGGCAGTAAGAGGCTTAGGCCCCGAAACCAGCAGTCACACACTCCAGCAACGCTGTGAGGAAGGTAATTCATCAAAGCTCTGCTCGTGGGGTTTAATTCTGCATCGAGGACATCTTAAGTCACCTCACCTTATCATTCTAGAACCTGCTGTGCTCATTCACATTCCCAAGATCCTCAGGAAAAGAAAAAACAACAACACTGAAACAAAAAAGCTGCAGAACATAAAGAAAAAAAACAAACCACCAAACTATTTTAGGCTGGCAATTTGCAAGTGATTTTTTCCCCTCAATCTCTTGCCGTTTCAAACACAGCCTGTTCAGTTCTTTTTAAAAAGATCCCTCTGATCTTTAATTAATCAGGAGGAGCTGATAAGTGTTAATGTGATGCAAACTCCCAACACTTGGAGTTGCCACCGTGCACATGGATCACAAAAACATCACTCTGTGCTCTATTAAAAGATCAGAGAGCACATGATCCTCCTCAGCACATCATTCCCCACGGAGTGAGTCAAGGACTGAGGAGTAGAGAAAGTTTGCAGCTGAGAAAGTAAACCATTGCCATCTCTTCTGTACATCCATTATCAGCATTTACTGCTTTTCCCGTATTTTTCACAAGGAAATTCTTCCTTTTCCCAAACTCCTCCATTTTGACAGTTTTGGTCTGTCCACACCGAATTCTGATGACGATAATCCCAGGAAGAGCATCCAGCCACAATAAAGTGGTGATTTGGGAGCAGCAGAGCATCAGGTTTAAGTTATTTGGGATCTAAAGTTGAAATGAAACCTCGAGAAGGAAAATATCTCCCGTCAGCCTCAAACCCAAAGCATTTAAGGACACCAAGGTTTCTCCCTAAGACAATTACAACCCAAACAGCTGAAACAAAGATGCTGATTTTTAGAGTAAGGATTTAATTTTGATAGACTTGGGTGAAAGTGCAACTGTTGCACACTCGGGGGAAACACCAGGTGAGCAGAGCCTTTATCTGCCCCTGTTCTGAGCACTGAAATGAGCAGCAGGACCCTTGGAGGGCTGGCACACACCAAACTACAAACCCAAACTCAGAACTCAAAGAAATATTGCTGTGATTGAGGGACAACTGCTGCCAAGGAGAGCAGCAGAATGAGAGTGTCAAACAATCTCATTCTGTAAAACACTGAGCTCCTCTCTGGGCTCTGCAATTTCCTCCCATAATAAGCTAAAAATACAGACAGTGAGATTACTAGGATGAGGGGAGATAAACACCTTTTAACGGTGTTCCTTCTGAAAACAGTAATTCTTATCAAGTCAAAGAACGTGATTCTATTCACCCAAGTTTGTACAAGCACCTGCTGAGGAATTCCAGGTGGAAGAACTCTGATGGGTGTTACAGGAGGAAACCTGCACACACAGCCCGTTCTGAGACACGGCTCCTAAACCCTTGGCAGCCTTGGAGAGGGCTGGAGGCAGATCTCAGATCTGGGGGTGTTCCTGAGGGTCAGAGACCCGCCATGGCAGGAGGTGTTGGGATCCTCCAGGACGGAATAGTTGCCCCAGCACCAAGTGGCAGCGGGCAGAGCTCCCAGCTAATGCAGTGCATAATTGCCTTTCATCGCACAACAAAACACCATCCAGCTGAGGCATTTCTAAACATGCAGCCCCAAGAAGGATCCCAGGGAGTCGCTTTTCAGCCGTGCCAGCAGAGCCAGCAGTCCCCAGGGAATGCCAAGGGATTCAACAAGAGCCGCATTCATTCATGGCCCTCATGTTCAAACATTAGAAAGCCTGAATCCAGCATCCAGAGTTAACATTTGACCCCAGTGTTTTAGAAAAGCAGCTCTGAAAAATCATATTGGCAAGGGAGATCGCTCCAGCCCTTCTTAAGGAGGGTCTATTTTGAAACAGTCCCGGTCCCTCCCAAGAAAAACTTTAACAGGGCTGAAAGGATAAAGGGAGGAACAGCAGTGGAATGATACAATCGGCCCAAGCAGAGTAAATAAAGGCAGTTATTTATCCTGGGTATTTACATTCAGAAGATGGTAAAGAGCTACAGCTCAGTCAGGCAGGAAACCTCCAGGAGCTCTAGGAAATCACAGCAATGAGCACAGAGAGCTCTGCTCCTTCCTAAAGCATAATCACAGGAGGAAGGAGGTTGTTATTCCCTGCAGGATACATCTGGGATGAGGATACGAGACAGCTGCTCTTCTGCCCTCACTAGAAAGCTGAGATCTTCTCCTTAAGAGGCACCATAAAAATCGCATAAAACTAAATAAAACTCTCCCTCTTGATCCCTAAAGATACAGACATTTCAGGTCACATCTCCAAGCATTTCTGCCTTCAGCCAACTCCTCCCTTCAACACACACGAAGCTTCAGTGCACTTGAGCACAGCCACAAAACCTGCCAGCACTTATGTAAGGGCTGGGCAGGGAGAGAGCCCTGAAATCCCATCGTTTTCCACCAAGAATCCTCAGCACGTAAATGAAGGAGCAGTCACACATTCCTCAGGCTCAGGTGTGCCGGGTGGAGGGGAAGGTATTTACTCTGCCCTCTCACCGCATGCTGCAGCAGGTGCACGCGGACACACTTCACCAAAACCCCGCTCTGAGCGCTGCTGCTGCTGCTTTCGGAATCACAGGCGTATTTCGGCCCTTCCTTTGCAAAGCAACCAGCTTCGGGGCATTTCCCCTTCTGCACCCCTTTTCTTTCTTCTTCCCGACGCGTTAACACAGGCGTCACATGCTTGAAAACCCTCCTGCCCCGAGATCTCAGAGCAACCTGTGGACTCCCATAAAACCCTGCCCGGGCAGCACACGGCTGCGGGCAGGGCTGGGGAGGGACAAGCCCCCGTTTCACAGGCGTGTTTTCAAACGTACACACTCACAGGCTGAATTCTCCTCCCCGGGCCGTGTCGGGCTTCTGTTTGTTTGTATTTAAAAAAAAAATATTTAAACCACGGGACGGGCACAAAGACGTCAGGGTGGAAGGGAAAATGAACCGCCCGTGTTCGTGCAGCAGGAGCCACATCACCACGTCAGGCACAGAACGGGGAACCTGCGTGGCCTGAGGAAGCGAATGTGGGGCTCGGGCGGGGAGCAGGAGGGGCTGGGAAGGGAACCCGCGGCTCCAACAGAGCCCAGAGCACGGCACAGAACTCTGCTGAGGGCACCTCACCTGCCGATCAGCGGCTCGGACGGCAGCGGGCATAAAACAGCGGAAGGTGAAAAAATAAAAAAAGCAAGGGCCAAGGTAAATGGGGGAAAAAATATCAATATGGAAGTGCAGGGCCGTCAGCGAACACAAGGTGTATTCACACCTCTTCTCCCTCTGGAAACATCGTCTCCAGCACCAACCCCCAGCGCTGCCGCTGCCCGGGGTGAGGCTGGAGCGGAGCCATTGCAGGGTCACACCTGCCCCTCACACCCCCGGGGCAGAGGCCGGGGAGGCTCCAGCGGCCCCGGGACGCGGCTCCGGCCCCTTCCCCCTCCTCATGGAGCCGATCTCGGGGAGCCGATCGCGGGGAGCCGGCCCGGGCAGCGCAGCACGTGTGGCGGCCNCTTCACTGTCTGCTGCTTTCGCTCCATTTTCCTTTTGTCCTGACGCCCAGGAATTCGTCACCCAGGAATTTGTGGTCCCTTCTCTTTCCCTCACGCGGTTTTTTTTGTGGGTTTTTTTGGGGGGGTTTTTTCCTTGCGCTTGTGAATGACACCTGGCGTTATCCCAGCGCCGAAGTTTAAACAGCTGGAGCTCCAACGCCCGCAATTTTTAATGCCCTTTTTTTCAGGGCTGAATCGAACTCCCATCCACTTCCCCAGCTCCTCCAGGCCGGGCTGGCCCCTCACCTGATTCCAGCCGGGTTCCTCACAAAGCAAAGCTCGCTGCTTTCTGCATGATGCCCCCCGAACAAAAGGGGGATGAAGGAGCAGTTCCGTGCCTGGGCACCGGCTGCAATTCGTGTTTCGTTCCGGCTCCGCTCTCTGGCCCCGACCCAGCACGGCAAAGCACAAAGTGCTGTGACACGCTCCCCCAAATAATGGGTTTCGGCTGCATCAGCGTTTAGCAATGTTTGTTAGAATTTCACCTCCTAAATGTTAAACAGACTCTCTTGCCGTGGCCATCAGATGGTGGAACAGATACTGGAATCCGTGGACAGCCACCCCTCTTTCTCCCTGCGAAACTGGATAAAAGTTTCGCTGAATAAGGGTTTAAACACTGGGCCGTGTATAGAAGTGCAGAGGCAGCAGAGGATCGCTCTGAAAAACACCGTCCGGCAGCCCCTGGCTGTGGAGATAACCCCGAACACAAAAATAGCCATGAGGGTGAAAACTAACTTTGGGCTGAACTAACTTCACAGAAAACTTGCCCAAAATACCCGTGGCTTGAGAGCTCCAGGGGTGAAGCTTGGTGCTTGTGTCTGGTGGTGCAAAGAGGCTTTTTGTCTCTGAATGTATCTATCATTCGCCATCATTAATTTGACCTTTTTGTCTCACAGTTAATTTGTCACCAATTAATTCCATTTGGAGCCTAAGCAGCTCAGTGCAAAGCATTAAAACGTTGTAACCCAAATTAGGATCCACAGCAGAGCACCGCAACTATGAGGGTTTTAACTGACAGGGAAGCAAAGAGTTGCAACTTTGGGCTGGTATTTGGAAGCAGGAGAAGCGGTGAAGTAACAGGGGAAATACGGTTTAAATGTGTAAATAACTTTCTTTACTCCCTTGCAAGGCTTCTGTAAAAAAGTCCTGCAGTAAAGCAAGAGTTGAGACCAAGGTCACGCAGACCCCGTGAATGTGCCACTGGTTTTTCAGGACATTTCCACGCTCAGCTTCAAGATCTTGTTTCCACAATAGGAAACAAGAGAGTTCATTATCCAGAATCAGCCACACACCATGAAAAAGTAGCTTTGGAGCAACTGTAACTTCAGTTCGGCCCAATTAGAGGTGGTTGGCAGCCCCTGTGTGCCAGTCTGCACCAGTGGGGCACGGCCAGTTTGGAACAATAATTAAAACAAAATATTGCTGAGGCTATAAACACACTCCTATAAAGGATTAAATGTGCTCGAAAGGCAGGATATCTTCCATTCCAGTCCCTGTGGCTCCATTTTCTGATCTGCACCAGCGCATCAGTCCCCATTTAACACAGAGGCATTTTCCCAACTCTCTGAAACAGGAATTGCTGGATGCCCCAGGGAAGTTCAGGAGGGTGACACAACCACTGGCATCCTGGCCACAAGGACAAGAATTACTCACTTCAGAATTAAAATTGCATGAGTCTGTTTTGTGGCAAACACACCAATTTTTTCTGCCCTTTTTCGGATTTGTGAAGGCACCAGAATTGCTGAAGTTTCCTGACTCACTTCAAGGACTGACTCCCCAGATCCATTTTTCTCTCTCCAGCCAAGTATGAAGATTCTGAGCACAGGATTTTTTTTCATCTGGATGATCACTTCAACGTGTACATCTGGCAGTTCCTCAGCAGAGCTGATGGTCACATCTGCCACAGAAAAAGCAGTTAATTGCTCTTTCCTTTTTCTTTTATTTTTTTCCATAACCACAGAAGTTGCTGCTCCAAAAATCCCAGGAACTGGCACTGCTGCTGTCTGGAGTTTCTTTCCTGGGAAGGCTCCAAGTCTTCCCTTTCCTAATGTCCTGTGCTGGGTTGGTGTGGCCAGGTTTTGGTAGATTTATGTATTTTACTTCTCTGATTGTGGCACAAATAAACTGAATTAATATCCCCCCCATGAGTCTGTTTTGCCCAGGATAATGAGCAGGGGGTGTTGTGGGGGGATCTCTGCTGTTCCTGATCTCAACCCCTGACCTTGGGCTGTGTTTCCTCCCCTCCGTCCCCAGGCAGGGGACAGTGGCAGAGTGGCTTTGGCAGCCCCGGGTCTGTCACACCAACCAGCAGCAGCACAAAAAAACCACCTTCAAACCCCTGTTCCTTGTTGGTGTGCTCCAGACAAGCTTTCACCCAGTTTTTACATTATTTTTTCCTACCCACCACGGATAAAACAACAGCAAACAGGATTTAAACTAATGAACAAGAATCCTTCCTGCAGGGTGGTTTAAACGAGGCGCTTAAATTAACCATCATGTTCATCCCTGTGTGTTTCATGGCAGAGATCTCTGAGATCCCACTCTGTTAATAAAGAGGGACTATGCAAATCATTCCATCACTTCTGGAAACACCAGAAGGATTTTGTTCCTGTCAGGTGATGAATTCTAAAGAAAGGATAAATAAATGTTTATTCAGCAACTAAATATACATTGTAAAACACCTTATGCAACACCTCTGCTGCCTGTAGTCACCTCAAGTGCAGGAAGTGTCCAATTGCCCCTCAGTAATCACCAGTTATTAAACCCATCCTGTTTTGTGGCCACTCCAGGGATCACGACCAGTTCCTGCCACCCCCCCAGAGTGGAATTAGGAATTAAAAACTCTGCCCTGGGTTTTTAGGAACACCATCAACCTCCAGTGGCATTTTCACTTCCCAGAGGCACCAGGGCCCTGCTGCAGACTGAGGGCACTGCACAATTCCATGGCAACAGCCAAAGCCTGGGGAACACTTTAATTACATTCCAGCTTCTCCCTCCTCTTCCTTTGCCCATTTCCCCCCTCCCAACGATGCTGCCTCACGAGAGTTGGCAGTGAAATAGTTATTTTTAGCAGCTGACATCTTCCACAATCTCATATAAAAAATCCACTTTAGTACAGTGGTGAGTGTCCCCGCCTGCCATGCGGGAGACCGGGGTTCGATTCCCGCCAGGTAGACAGTGGTGTGGTTTAAGAGTTGGACTCGATGATCCTTGTGGGTCCCTTCCAACTCACAATAATCTGTGAAATCTGTAATCTGTGAAATATTTCTCTTCTCGTGACGTTTTAAGCGCCAGGAATTAAGTTGTAAAAATCCAAGTTAAAAATCCAAATCTTTTTTTTTTTTTTAAAGAGACAACTTCCCACCTGACTGATATCCAGAACATTCTGCAGATTTGGTATTTTTTTTGAGATGTGCATCAGCATTTTTAAATACTCCTGCTGTAAATGAACCCAAGGATGATGCCAAGAGGGACCTGTGGGAAAACGTGAGTGATGTGTGCTCACACCATCCCCACCCCATTACAGACTTTATTACTCACTCATCTCAAACTCTAATCTGGGTTACTCTACCACACCCATCACCATGGGAATGGCACTGAAAGGTAGCAGGAATATTTTGCTGCTCAGCTTTTCCTCAGAACTTCCAGTGGGATCTGATTGCAGCTCCAATGCACAAACCCTTGGAGCAGTTACAGCTGAGAGATTCACATCCTCAATAATCACAAACATCTCCAGTGCACCAACAAACAGCACTTGAGAGAAGAGAGAATGGGAGATAACTAGGAAGGGATCAGGATGGATGAATTCCATGAGAGAGGCAGAAGGGATAACTCCCCATCCCCAGTTAACTGTGGCCTACAGGAGTTTTCCTTTCTGGTTCTGCTCCATGTCCTCAGAGCACTTGTTGTCACCTCCACAACAAGGACCATTTAAAAAAAAAACAATTTAAAAGACACCTCAGAGTGCCCAGAATTTTGTGCCTTTACCCTTATTTCACGTTGATTCTAAAATCACACCCAGAAATGACACAGCCCTTTCCACAGGCTGCTTTTCTGAGACCAAAACATGCCTCAGAAAAATCTCAGTACAGGAACTTTTACAGCAGGAACTTTTCCTTCCCGATATGAAAAGCCAAGGAACAGCAACTGAAATCCAAACATTTTCCACTGGTTTATCTGTTCTGATCACTGTGTGAGAACCAAAGGGTGCTGAGCACACAAAGATGATTTTCACCCTGTGGTTTGTGGGAGCAGGGCAGAAGCAGCCAAGCATTGTCCTACTTTAAGCATTTCCCAAGAGCTCTTTAAAAAAAAAAACCAAACATTTTCCAAGGTGTGGAGAGAGAAGGGTGTGTTGAGAGGGTGAGCAGCTGCACACACACACACCCAGAGGTGTGTGGCTGGGAATTGTTCCCTCATGCCCTGCATCCCATCCTCCCCCACAGGGCAATGATGCAGCACACGGAGCTGGGGATCTCGGGGCAAACTGGCATTTCTGGCTTTCAATCCACGGGGGGAGGAGAGGCCTGGAGAGCTCTGACTCCAGAGAACTCCTGGAGAAAGCGCCAGAGCTCCAGAGGCTTCTCCAGAGAAGTTCCTCAGCAGATGCATCAAAGCTGGAAACAACAGATTATTCCCTCCTGTTTCTCCTATAAAATATGAGGGGGGAAATAAAGCTTTTCCTTTTTGCACCTTTTACCTTGACTTGCTGTCCAAGAGCAGCCAGACAAACTGAACTGGGGAATGCTGCAAGAGGTCTCTTCTCTCTCTCTCAGATCAGCTGTTCATAGAGATAAGGGCACTTGGCTTTTCCCTTCCTGGAAAGATTAGTGGGGGGGAAAAAAAAATAAATAAAGGTTTTGACTGTGAAAACCTGGGATTCCCTCAAGCATTCAAAGGCAGAGTACACAAATCTGGATTGTAAGGGTCAGTAAGCACCAACTGCAAAGCTGAGGATGGCAAAGAATTCAGTTCAGTCTCTGCTGTTACCTCAGAAATCCCCAAGTTTTTGGCTAGATACTGGAAAATGCTTTGGTTTCTGTATTTCACTTGGCTGGGAAGACTTTTCCCGAATTTATGGAAGTGGAAAATGCTTCACCAGCTCCAAGGATTGTTGCATCAGTCTAGTGCTCCCTCTCTTGGCAATAATGGACAGTCACTTCACCTCCAGGGCCCTCTGGAGACAATTCAAAAAGGGGGGGAAAAAAGGGTTAAAATTAACGATTAATCAGCAAAATCACAACACAGAGGATTCAGAAGTGGGTGGCTATTCACATTATAAAAACTGAGTGTCATGACAAGGTTCTGTTTCAGGAGCTGAAATAATTTTTGCAGCTCTGAACTCCAAAGTAGTGGCCCTTTCAAAAATACTTCGCTTTACTCATCCTCATTTTGTTTGTTTTCCTAATTACCTTCCAAAAGCAGCCCTTGGCTGGTGTAGGGCTCCAATTAAAAACTCTTTAGCTAAAAAGCTCATTTATTAAACCTCTGTACACGACCACCACGACCATGTTTGTACAGCAAGTTTTTGTAGGAGGGAGGATGTTACAAAAGGTACAGTGGCAATTAAAACAGACCCACATAAATAATTTATAAAAATACTTGAACTGGTGAAAATAGCACTGGAATCCCCGATTTTGTTTCTCACCCAATTGCCAGGACTTTGATGTGGGAAATCTCAACGTTAGACCTTTTTTTTTAAAAAAAACCACCCTTCTGAATATATTAAACTTATCTACAGGATAATTAGCAAAATGTATAAAGTGTTGATTATCGTACAAAGGACAGATATTTTAAAAAACCCACCAAATCCACCTGAAACTCAAGGACAATAGAAATAAACACTGAAGCACAAACTCCTCTTGGTAGAGTCTCAAGTATTGGGACGTAAAATGCTCTTTAACAGGTCGATTTCCTTTTATTCCTCAGTGGAATTTGGGAAAACGGGACATTTTCTGGCTGCATTGGTGGTCCTGGTCCATGTGGAAGCTCTGACTTCAATCCCAAGGAAGAACTGGACACACCTGGATTTTTTTGTCAGGGTTTTTTCTCTTTCCCACCAGAGGATGAGGGAGGTTGTGTGAGTTTGTAAAACTGGAGAAGGGAATAGAAGGAAGTTGGGATTTGGACAGGAGGAAAAAAAAACCCAAAACAAAACAAAGGAAGACCAGGGAAGATTTAAGTCTTTTTCTTTTGCTGGTTTCTTGGGGAGTTTTTTAGGAGGCTCCTTATCCGAAGATAAACCCCTGTGGACTCTGCCAAGTTCTCAAACTCAAAGGGTGTTATTCCCTCAGCAAACTTGCTCATGTCAGGGACAAGGCTGGATTTCTTGGCAGATGGTTCAGTGCTTGTGACCACTGTATTCCCACCTGTGTTCTCTCCATCCTTCACCTCAGGGTCGGGAACAGGAATGGCGTTATCCAGGACACTTCCATAAACTGCACTGTCAGGATTTCCCTTCAAGTCAAGGAAAGTGTCTCCCGGGTTAGGACTGGCTGGAGAATGTTCATTGTCCGGTACCTGCTCACTCATGTCAGCAAACTCAGCTTCCACTGGCATCACCTTCTCAGGTGACCTGACTTCTGCAGCGAGATCCCCCTCGTTCCTGGATGGAGAGGATGCCATGGAATTCCCGGTTAAAGGCGTGTCAGCTGGAAGATCAGAGTCACTGTTGGTGCTCTCTGCCTGCTCCAGAGCTGCCCAGATCAACCTCTGCTGCTCCTCCAGCTCCTCCAGGGTCAGAGTGTCCTCGTCCATCACCGAGTCCACGATCTGGGGCTGCAGACCCTCGACAGGGGCAGTCCTGGGCACAGGGGAGCGGGTGGGTGTGGAAGGCTGAGGGGGGGTGAGGGGAGGAGTTCCCTGGGGAATGGGAGGAGGAGTGGACATGGATGGAGACCCAGGAGGCAGTGGAGGCTGGAACTGAAAACTGTTGGGAGTTTGGGATCTTTGGGCCGCTTCCAGATCTAGAAAGAGATGAAAAGGCACCTGTTAGAACGTGACACCTGAGCAGGACGAGAGTCAAGCAGATTTATGGCTTCAGTTTTCAGCTGAGACAGAACAACCTTTGGGATGGTTTTAATACCCACCAAAACTCCAGATTTTGGGATTTTAACTCTGCCAGCCATTCAAGGGAAACAAATTACTCTTGAATGAAATAAGAACAAACTTATTCCACACTGAGGGATTCCTCACTGAGACCCAAAAGGAAAGCCACAAAGTTATTTTGAGGATAAATATTGAAACCAGGGGATAAAATAAGTGCAGAATGACTGTACCAGAGTCCAGGTCCATGTCAGACGCCGCCTCCAAATTGTCTGCCCTGGGTCGTTTGGAATGATTAGACTTGGCCTGAGGTGCAGCCCTTTTATTCCTGGATTTGGGACTTGGCTGAAGAGAAATTACCCAAGAAAATAAAAGGAATTAATGTTAAACTGCACAGGGTAACACTTCCAGCTGTAAGAACCTACTTAAAGGAGTTTTCTAACTACAATCACTTGGGGATCCAGGGTGTCAATACACATTGATATCTGAGGGGTGCCATGAGTAGGACAAATAAGCTTTAAGGTCCATTTTTAGGCTCTGAAAATTTATAGCAAATTTTTTTCCACAACTGTTTATAAATCATTACACAATTGGCATCTGCTTAAAATAACTGAAATAACAGAATTAATTTTAAACGTGAAGATTTTTTGGGAGAACAGAGAAGCCACATCAGCATTTCACACCCTCTGGTGTCTGTTCCCTTGTGCAAAATGAAGATATTAAGCCAAGGATCATCATCAGCTCCACTAACTACAAGATGATTTGAATTTTTAAGAACAAGGAGAGATATTCACCCCCTGGAAATTGGAAAGGTAGTGAGCAAAAACATCCTTCTGCTGAGAGGGCTGCATGGGGATGGAGCCAAACATTTGCCACTCCTGCAGCAAAGAGAAAAAAAAAAAAGAGAATTAATGTTGCATGTGCTTGGTTAGTAACAGTTGTGTTTAATGCCCAGGCATCAAAAGTGACCAAATTCCCACCAGCAGCTTCAAATGCTTTTGAAAATCCCAGTGCAGATTCCCTGGGTGGCTCTTGCGATAGGATTTATTTTATTTGGGGTTTTGCAGAGGCTGTGCAGTGACTGCTCTGGTTTAGTCTTCTGTGGTTGAAATTAAAACACTCACAGTAATTTTCACATTCTAAAACCACCCAGAAAATTCAGATGTGTGGAAACAAGAGCCACTGAGGTGGGAAGTTTTGTGTTTTAAAAATCTCACATTAATTACAGCCCCCAGCCCCAAATCAGGGGTTAAAATAAGCAGAGAATTGAAAGAAAATTGTCAAGTGCAGAATATAAAATATTAAAGCTTGGCTAAAAGCATTTAGTGTCCCTGAACATGTTGTTTATAGGGCAGGGAACAGCTCCTTACATCTGGGATCCCACTGGGGGTGGAGATATTAAATCCTGGGTAATTGACCAACTTGGAGACGTCGTAAGTGACACGTTTGGGTTGGGGAGACCCTTCATCTTCTGCCACCTCATCATCTGGAACGAGACAGGATTATTAGTCAGGTTAATTAACACCAGCACTGAGAAATCCACGGGAGTTAACAACAGGGGTTTGGGATGTGAGGATGGATAGAAGGGACCAAATCCATGGATACCTGCAGGGAGCTTCCCCAGAAACCAAACTGGGGATTGCTACACCACAACTCATCATGTGCCATGGACACCCTCAGGATTTGGGATCAGGGCAGTTCTGAGGTGCAGAATGAATGCTGGTCATAGCAAAAAACTGGGAAATTACTTGGAAAACTGAGTTTCAAGAAATGTGTTGTTGGCTTGCTGCTCTTCTTACTCTTCCTGCAGAAGAGTTACTGGACTTTAGGAACTACTGTGGTTTCTTTCACAAATAAAAAGGAACAGGAAATGGTGCCAAAACACCAAGAGTGTGGGTTGGATTCCTGGATTCAGGGACCTTCACTTCAGAGCTGGACTCTGATCCTTGTGGCTCCAGCTCAGAATGGAATGGGTTGCCCACAGAGGTGGTTGAGTTGCCAACCCTGGAGGTGTTTGAGGGGAGGCTGGATGAGGTGCTGAGTGATATGATCCAGATGTAGATGTTGGGTTAGTTGGGCTATAGGTTGGACTGGATGATCTTCAAGGTCCTCTCCAGCGTTATCTATCCTGTGAGACTGTGATACTGTGGCTACCAAGTCCTGCAGTTTCACAGAGCCCCGTGACAGTGAAACCCCCCTGCCCATCCCCACCTGTGCAACCCAACCAGCACCCAACTCATCCCCCTGCTGCATCACACCTTGATCAAAGGGACCACACCCCACGTCCCATCCCTACCTTTGCCATCGTACAGAGCCAGCCCCGAGTGCTCCATCTCGGCCTCCTTCAGCCAGCCCGGGGGGTAGCCCAGCTGCCGCATGCGGTAGATGAAGGGAGGGAGGCTCCTGTCTGACACCCCCAGCGCGTCCTGCAGGACCCCACTGAGCCATAAACACAGAGAGAAACACGGTTACACCCATGGCTGGAGCTGCTCACAACACGGGGTTATGGGTGAGTCCTGCAGGACCCCACTGAGCCACAGAACAATCCCAGAACACAGTTACATCCACAGCTGGGGCTGCTGACAGCAGAGGGTTATGGGTGAGTCCTGCAGGACCCCACTGAGCCACAAACACAGAGAGAAACACGGTTACAACCCACGGCTGGTGCTGCTGACAACACGGGGTTATGGGTGAGTCCTGCNGAAACACGGTTACACCCATGGCTGGAGCTGCTCACAACACGGGGTTATGGGTGAGTCCTGCAGGACCCCACTGAGCCACAGAACAATCCCAGAACACAGTTACATCCACAGCTGGGGCTGCTGACAGCAGAGGGTTATGGGTGAGTCCTGCAGGACCCCACTGAGCCACAGAACCCAAAACACAGAGAGAAACAGTTACACTCAAACCTGGAGCTGCTCACAACAGGGTGAGACCTGCAGGACCCCACTGAGCCACAAACCAACCCAAAACACAGAGAAACACGGTTACATCCACAGCTGGAGCTGCTTTAGGTTGAGTTTTCAGCTGTGGAGTGGAAACAGCTGAATTTGAGCTCAGAAACGACATTGCTTTTCCATCTCAGTTGGAATGAGTTTAGAGCCAAACCAGCTCTGACATTAATTGTAAATTTGGCATTTCTCAGCTGCCCAAACACGATTAAGAAGAAATCATTTAACCTGCACTTCTGGCTCATGGCCTTGACTCTCATCCCCACAGCACCAGATTTCCTGGGGGATTTTGGAGGCTGCCCCACAATGCTCTGGTTGGAGAGAGAGCAAGGGACACTCAAAGCTCCCAATTCCCACATTCCTCTATTAGAAACTATAAACTTGCAAGTTGAGAAGCTGAAATGGGACATTTCTTTCCCTATGAGTTTTCACTTGAAAAATCTCTTTGTAATTTATCAAACAGAATTGTATTTAGCCAGGTCAAACATAATACACCTGTAATTATGGAGTTAATAAACTCTGGAGATCAATATCTGGCACTCCAGAGGTAGAAAAGGTGTCCCAGAAAAGGAAGGAAAAGAGGTACCTGATTACTCCTGGCTTAAATTTCCCAAACCTCTCTTCCACTTCCTCCACGTGGTAACGCTGCTGGAAACTGGGATTGCTGGTGTCCCCACAGGCTTCCAAAAACTCCTTCCTCTTCTCATTGATACGAGCTGCATTTCTTGGCTTAAAGGCAATCAAACCAGAAATTCAGAGTCTGGTAATTTCCAATTGATCCACCCCAAAATAAATAAACAGGCATAAAATAAACATGGCCCAGGGATACAACCAGCTGTCACGGGAACTCCAGGGCAAAACTATTTCCCTTGGATGTGGCAGAGGAGAAACTCTTCCAGCTGCCAAAGCCCCTCCAGAAATCAAACAACGTTCTGTTCTCATTTTGTGTATGAACATTTATAACCTCAACAGTCCAATCTAATAAATAAAACCCATTTGTCCATCCTCACCCCAATGGCTCTGGTGGTGGTTTTGGTTGTTTTATTTTAAATTAAAACATTTCTTGGAGAGCAGCAGCCTGTGGGATACTGGTGGAACTTTACCTTTGGACAGTCTTTCATTTGATGGTCTTCAGAACCACAATTGAAACAGTGAGGTTTGGGCCTGCTTAAAAAAGGCACAACAAATTAAGCCTGAAAACAACTTTTGAGATGTTAAATAAATAAAATGTTAAATAAAATGTTTCTGTTCTGGGCAGATCAGAAGGTTTAGGCTTCTTGAGAGAGGAAATAAATGTGAGCTTTGAGATCATTTGCAGTTCTTCTGCTTCTGTTGGACTTAGACCCTTCCCCATCCCATTCCACGAGCACAACCCATCCATCTGATTTTAATTCCAACTGGAATAATTGTTAATCAAAGCAGAGTTTAGCTCAGCATTCCCCTTGATCTCTGAAATCCCCACTAAAAGCTTCCCTGGTCCTCACTGCAGGTGGAATCAGGGACTTAAGGTGCTACAAGGGCCACACAAAATGTCACCTGGGAACTGTGAAATCACCTCAAAAATCAGTTTAAACTCTATCGAATAAATCACAGGAGCTACTCCATAAAGCAACAGGAATTCTGACAATACACCAGGGCAAGGAGGAGAAAACAACCATTAAAAACACAAGGAATGACATAAAATTCAGGAAGTTTTCCCACATTGATCTCAGGCCCTTCCTAAAGAAAGCCAATAAACACAGACACCCAGTGACTGCAAAGCTCAGCTTCATCAAACTCATTAATTACTCCAAGGGTTAATTAAGTGGGGGACAATCACAAGAGCACATCTGAACTTGGCAGCTCAAAACTTGATATTCAAGAGTAATACAAACCTTTTGGGTTTGACTTGTATTTCTTGTCCTTCTAGGGAGAGAATCTGGCTGAAAACTTGCTGGTATCTTTAGATTTCAATAAGGAACTGCTACTGGATGAAGCAAAATTTCAATTGGGTTTCAAATACCAGTGAAAAAAACTTCCCTTTCCTGCACGGATCCGTGATACAAAGTCCAAATTATAAACTGTAAAATTCCATCTGCTAGAAATTATTTCTTGAGATGAGCTTGTGCTGTTCCCTCCTAACCCAATTTCTACCCAATAACCAATTTTCCCCTCTCGTTTAAAGGCAGAAATTCCCAGCTAATAGTTGTGAAATGCTTCACAGAAATTTAATTATTAATTACAAGACCATATTTTGTTAGTTAAATGCTGTGGAGTGCAGCACTTTGGCCATTTAGTGCCTGACACACCATTTCACTCCAAAAAATGCTGGTTTAGGTTTAAAATCATCCCTGGGAGCTCTAAAGGAAGATGCAGAAGGAACAGTATCAAAGTCCAGCCACACTCAAGGTGGTATTTTTGGAGAAATTCCCCTATTTGGCATCTCCTCCCTTCATCCTGAAATTGTAAATTGGCAATTTTTGTTCAGGTCCAAGTGATTTTTAAACCCTGGGAAATGCCCTGGATTCCAAGTTGGAGAACTGAATATTGCAGAAGTGACTGAGGAACTGGATCTTGGTTATTTCCAGGGCAGAAGTTATTTCCAGTTCCAGTTATTTCCAGTTCCAGTTATTTCCAGCACTGGAAAACTGGGGGAAAATGATTTTACTGGGGAAAATTGTCCCGATCCCTTTTTGCCACAATGTTAAACAACAATTCTTGCAACATTTCCTCCAACTTCACCTTTAATGAACAGCAAAGGAGCAACTGTGAACTGGATGCATGTTAAGAGCATTCCATAATTAATTATTTTATTAAAATGCTCATTAAAGACTTTCCCCCTGGCTCCCACATTGGGGAAAACCCCACCTTGGTTTGCCAAACCCTTTTCTTCTCCCAAAGTGCAGATTTTAGAGGGTGAACACTTATTTAATTACAATGACTTGTCACTCCTAAATTAATTAGGGACTGTCCTAAGAAATCCCTAAATTTCCAGGATGTATTTCTGGGGTTGAGACACAGGATGAGCCCAAAAATCAGTGAGTCAATCACCTCAAAATACTTAAATAAGTTAAAAAAAAAAAAGCCATTAATGCCTCATTAAAACCTGGAATCATTTGGATGGAAAGACAAAACCTACTGAAGAGAATTTGAGTTCAAATTACCAGCTGCAACTCCTGGGATGTGACACACGATTAAATAACCACCACCACGTTTTTAGCAAACAGGATACTTGGGTATTTCCCATCCTTCTGTCAGCTGGGGGTTCTCATTTAATATGGGCTGGCCCAGTTTATCAAGACAAAAATTGGTAAAATACACAACACTTCCTACAACCTGCAGAGGAAAAAGTCAAGAGAATTGTCAGAAAACGTGTCAGGATTCAGGTGAGATCTTGCAGCATTTCTTTTACATTTACACCACTTGAAAGAATTCCAGGTTTTTTCCCCCCGTTTCTCTAAGAATTTACAAATAAAACACACCCACACCTGTTTGATTTTCTTTTCCCAAACATGCTGAAGTTAATTTTAGAAGTTCAATTTGGTGTCACCGCAGTGAAAAGATTTTATTTTAACGGCTGGGGGATGTTGAATTTTCAGAGAATGAAAAGTCAGACCTACCCTTGCAGAGCACAGTCAAAAACTTACACTAAAAGCTTCTTTGAGTTTTTTGGCAGAAGTTGAGCCGGAGGTTTTACAATCCTCTTCCAAAACGACACTGGAGGGCTGGCAGGGAAAGCAAAATAGAAAAATAAACCACTGAAAATCACAGGAAACAGCAAAGCTCCCGAATTGGGGAGGTCTGTGAAAAGCACAGGATGGGCAGTTGTTTCTGTCCTTTGGAGATGTCCACATTAATTAATTACATTAATGACATTAATTGCAACGTTTTCCTCAGCCCAAGGCATGACACAGCTCGGTTCTAATGTTCCCCTTGGTGATAAGGATGCTGCAGAATAAATAATCATCTTTACTCCAATCCCCTCAGGGAAATGTGCAATTCCACCCTTTGATTCTTTGAATGAAACTCAAAATCCTAAACTAGAAGAAAAAATTGTAAATTTTCATCTGTTTTCTTACAGAAACTCAGACTCAGGTCAAACACAGTCAGAGTGAGACTTTAAGTTTATACTTTACAGCATTTTATTGATCATTAGAATCAATTTATTCATCTGCTTTTACTGAACAATTTTCAAGATGCATTTTCCTGGGCAAAAAAGATCTTTTCTTTCTCCTGGGCTCTAATTTTGGAACAAAAATTGGTTGTACATTTGTTTGTCGCCCGAGTTGATTTTTGTTACCGCATTTCAACATTCCAGAATCAAACATTTCAAACATCTCAGAGGAGCAGTGAAGTACCTGAGGTTTTGCGTTCAGGTGGGCTTTTTCTTGCTCACATTTCTTCTGCTCTTCGTATTTCTGCACTAAACTAAAAACAAAATCTTCGATTTCTTGATGGTACCTCCTGGAACAAAGTGAGAGGGAACAGAGAGACAAGACATGAGAAACAAAGGCCAAGGTTTGGTGGGGGTTTTTTTTGGAAGTATTTACCATTTCCTAAAGAACTTGGAAAAGGGGCAGTGAAATTTTCTGTCCCCCTCCCAACATGGGACACAATTTGTTATTTGAGAGCTCCCTGAGTGTGGCAAAGAATCAAGTCAGAGCAAGGAAAATTTTGGAATTTTTTGTGTTTGCCCCCAGCATTCCTGAAAGTCAAACTGCTCCTCAGACTCACTCCAGGTTCCTGGGAGTCACAACTCCTGATAAAACCAGACACTGGCACTGAGAGCAACACAACTCCTGTCACCCTGCCCATTATCCTTCGCAGCTTAACGAGGTTCTGTTATTGAATAAAACAAAGAATACACTTCCCACCTCCTGGCAGGAGTGGGGTTTTGTTCTTCCCTTGGAAATACTTACTTAGAAATGACATTATTCATAAATAAAATCTGCAACAGAGGCCCGTCCACTTTGGGGTTTTCCACGGAGATCCCACTAGGAGAGAACACAGACAACGGTCACACTGAATATTCCCATTTCTTTTATTCCACAGGGATCCAACTTACGTCCTTTTAGGAAGTTCCCATCCCCTCATTCATCCCTTTTTAAAGCAGGTTGTGAGGTGGGAAGAAAATAAACCACATCACACTACAGAAATACACATATTGTATATGAATAAAACTCTGTTTAATAATAATACTCTAACTGCAGTAAAGTCATAAATAAATAAATAAGGTCTCTTATTTACTCACACATGAGGTTTCTCTCACTGATAAATTTTACACTGAAATTGTTTCCTCTAAAGGCCACAGTTTATGAACAGGCAGATATCAAGAAATAAAGTTATTTGATACCAACTTAAGTCCTTGATGTTCAACTCTAAAAGTCTTTTCAAGAACTGCAATGGAATTTTAGAAGCCCCAAACCTGAGCAGGGATGGGGACATGGAAGCAAGGTTCATAAAGATGTGGTTGATTCTTACCTCAAACTCTATTTTATAAATATATACATAAATATACTCCTTACACAGGTCCCACAGAGTGTGTTAGGTCAGCACTAACATACCTGGGACGAGTCAGAATATTCAGCTTCCTTTTAAGTTCCTGATGTTAAGTTGTGGTTAAGGAACGTGATTTTCTTTGGAAGACAAACACCCCCAACTTAGTGACCAAACCAAAGAAGCAAATAGCAAACAAGACCTGAACAGAGCAAGAACGAGGGTTTCAGACCTTCCTTTTCACTGCACAGGGGATTATTTAAAAATCCACCTGTTGCTGAGGAAACACAATAAAATGAATTAAAAAAATATGTATATGATAAAGAGGACGAGCTGTGACAATGCAAAAAGCGCAATTCACAACATGCACCGCGGCTGTATTAACAGATTTGGAATATTTAATTGTAAAAATCCCTGTGATCGTCGAAGAAAAGGCAACAGCAACACACACACACTTGTAAATGGGAAACAAGCCACTAAAACCATTTCGGACTCCACACTCTGCTGAAGGGAACCTGTGACAATTCAGTAAGTTAAAAGGGATTGTCAGAGCGGACACACGGCTGTTTCTTGTCCCAGAGACACAGCAAAGCACCAGTTCGGCGCCGGGCGTTTAACAACCACCCCGGACCCGCAGAGCTGAGCCGCCCTGAGGCGCGGCCGCCACCGGCCCGGGCGCCCCGAGGATTAAAGTTCTGAGGGAAAAACTTCCTCCGAGGAGCCCCGCGGCGGCCCTTCCCCTCAGCGCCCCCCGGGACGCGAGTCCGAGGGCTGTCTCCCCTCAGGAAAAAGGCCGCAGCCCCCGCTGAGGGCCGGGCCCGCCTGGCCCGGAAGGGAACCGGCGGCGGCCGCGGCGCTCCCGCCTTCCCCCGCCCCNCGGCGGGAAGGCGATGGGCGGACTACAGCTCCCAGCGTGCTCCGCGGCGGTAACGGGGCGCGGCGGGGAGCGCGGGGCACGCCGGGAGTTGTAGGCGGCGCGGGGCCGCTGCCCCCGGAGGGAACGGCCACCGCGGGCTCCCCTCAGGAGCCTTTTCCTTCTCCTCCTCCTCCAAACTCTGCAGGAGCAGCGTGCGAGACACCAGCATTTTAAAGAACGCTGTCCACAGCAAGCCCCCACACTGTAAATCCCCTTATTTTACAATGTACTTATTTTATAGTTTCAATATAACCACGAACACCCCCTTCCCCACCTTGACTTTCCAATTTTTTCCTGACCTCTCTGACCTGGCTCTCCCCTGCAGTCTGGCACAAAGGATGGGTTTCACATAAAAACAAACCCTAGAGAAAAAAAAAATGTCTTTATTATTAGCCAGTTTTTCTGCACTGGATGATGCGCCTGTTGGCCCAGAGCTCTAGGTAACATCTACACAATGTTTCTCCTCATGTTTCGAGAGTCGAAAATAACTGTACAAGGTTAAAGTACAAAAGTACACAAGACAGTGGACACGAAATATCCATGGATGAGTTTCTCCCATCTGCTGCTTTTGTTGGAAAAGTAGAACTTTTAACTAAAAAATACTGTCCCCCTCCTCTCTAGTGCTGTCGGGTTTAATGGAAGTGGGTATAACCTGATTACAACACTAACACCAGGGTCACTAATCGGATATTTACAAAAAGAAAAAACAAAACAAAACAAAATTCGTATTTTTCAATAAATTAAAGTCAATGCAACACCCATGCTAGCTTTTTGGTGAACAAGGACCCAACATGTGAACAAGGACCTTCCACAGTCTCAAAAATTCAAAACTGCCTTTTTTGTTTTTTTAGTTTTTCTTTTTTCTTTTCTTTTGTTTCAAACTGCATCCATTCCTCTCATGGAAGATGTGAAGCCCAAGCCCATCCCTCGCTGGGTGTGAGTCTGTGATCTGGCCATTTCGTACTGAGCGTCCAGGTTTCGGAAAACCTCCTCCTGCTGCTTCAGGGTTTTGTAACTCTCCTCGTCCACGGAGCTGCATCCGGCTTCATCCTCGCTCTGCAAGGCAGGGAGAGCACACACATCAGCCCTGGGCCTCCCACACCTCCGCTGCCCTCAGAACAGCAAAGATTTCAACAGCAAATATAAACTAAATGCAAATAAAATCATTTAAAAATTCAATTTCATTGCTGCAACGCTCTCGTCTCTCTCTGCCACCCCCAACCCTTCACCCATTTCATTTCCCACTCTCATTCAAATAAACTCTCCAATTAACTCATCTGTCCAAGGAAATGTTTATCAGATTGGGAATATTGGTCACGGTTGTCCTGTTAGCCAGAGACACCATGGAATTCTGCAGTTTGAACTCAGATCTAGATGTTACTTCTGAATTTATTAAATACCAGAAGTTCTGGACTACATCAGTTCTTAACTACATCAGGTAGCATCAAGTCAGTGACTTCCTGGTTAAGGTACACTTTAAAATAGAGAATTCACCAGTCTACAATTAACAAACTTATTTACCTTTATGCCCATCAGTTTTCTGAACTTGACATTTTGGTCCTTGTTTCCAAAATTTAGTTTTTCCCATATTTCTGCAGACTGTGATTTGTCCTGTGCAGGTTAAGACAAAAAAATAAATAAGAGATATTTATCACCTTTTAACCTGAATTTCCATTAATAGCACAACACAGTGGCAAGGAAAGAAAGTGTTCAAGTGAGCCCAGCACAGCTGGAAGTAAAAGGTTTCCAAGGTGACATTCCATTTTGAGAGGGGACTCCACATAACC
>WEKX01023560.1:0-15667 GCA_013390025.1 Pitta sordida
ATATCCCCCACAACTCGTTCTATTTATTTCCTTTCTGCATAGCACTATTATTGTACTCCTTATGCCATTTGTCATTTTGGACTCTCATTTCAAGCTACATCTATGTAGGACCACGGATGTCTCCATGAGTTATAAACATAAACAGCTAATCTTGCATTTCTTGTGCAGCAAAAATTCCCCCTAGTCAATAAAATGTTAATGTTTCCATCTCAAACATGATTTGACTTGAAGATTGTACTGATTGTATTTATCTATTATGTCTAACAACTCATGATTCTTACAAAAGTTATTCTCATCGAGTTTGAAATTTGCAGTGGGTATCCAGCATGAGCTTTTGATTTTAATAAATAATAAATGATAAATGCAAAACTGAAAGAAAAATCTGTTACAGGACAACAGAAGTGTGAAAATATATTCAAAATTTTCCCTGGAATGAGAATTTTAAGGTGAAGCAAACGTCATTTTTGCTATGAGTTACAGTATATCCTCGCTGCATTGCGAGGCCTCCATTATGACCTCGCTGATTTGCAAGGAAAATTTCTCGCAATTCAGTTTCAGGGATTTGCGATGTTCCCTGGCCAACACATGTGCAGGCCTCTGCGTCACTGAGGGGCGATGCCAGCGCCCCCTGTGGGGCGGGACTGGCCCAGCCCTGTGGGGAGGGCACGTGGTTTCTCCAGCTTGCCATGGCATTTAGAGCCCTGCAGCACTGTGCCCCAGTCCCTGACTCAGTCCTGTGTGTCTCCGTGCCCAGTCCCTACAGTGGAAGGGTCATGCAGTATGCCTCAGGCAGCTGCTGACACCCAGCGCAAGAATGCCAACCGGAGCCCAGGGACACCCCCTCCCCGCCGCGGAGGCAGGGTGAGCATGTGCAGTGGCAGTAGCCAGGTGGCGGCTGCAGAAGCAGCTGGGATGGTGCAGCGGCAGGATATGCCCACCCCACGGCTGCACCACACTGGCAGCCCCAGCAGACTGGGATGATGTGGGGCTGGTATGCTGCAGGGATGGCCACCAGGGACAGGGAGTAAGGGAGGAGCAGCGCGAGGTTTGCGCTGCACTGCCAGTGGGGCAGCGTGAACACGCACGGTCGCAGCAGCCCAGCCCCAGCTGCAGATGCAGAAGACGCAGCGTGGCCAAAGAGACCTCCGGGGATTCTCGGGGTATCTCCCGAGGCAGAGTCGGTGCAGAAACGCTTCCCTTTCCTCCCCTGTGCTTCGAGAGCCCATGGGGAGGAGCCAAAAAGGCTCCCCAGCACTCCTGATTGGCTAGAGGTGGAGAAATGGGTGTGGTTTGTATGCACATTAATGACCTGTGCGTATTTGACGTTTCGCGAGACCTCTGACATGACCTGTTTCTCGCAAATGAGGATGTACAATTGTATTTCCAACAGACTAAATGGCTGCCTGGTAAAGAATTCTAAGTCGTTAACTAAATATACTTTACATCTGAGAATGAAAAAATAAATCAGTGTCCTTCCATTTTTGTCTCCTAAAAACACTGCACAAATGATGGCTTCTTCCTGCATGTTTTTAATGTGAAGTGAATTACAGTGACTGAGACAGGCTACCTAAGATGCCATGCACAACTTTCACTAAGAACGCACCAATAAAGCACAGTAGAAGAATCCCTTTCAAGTTCCCATATTCCCAGGGAATCAGAACTTGGTTAGCATATGACTACACTTCATTGTGAACTGCCCATTTTTGTTCATTCCGGGTGTGTTAAATTATTAATCAAAATTTGTTTCATTGTACGATATGCTTCTCCCTTGTATCAGGTATCAGGCTCCACATGGCAGGGAAACAGGAGAAGGTATGTATTGAGTGTCCCCACCTCTCATGCGGGAGGCTAGGGGTTTGATTCCCACCAGGGAGGCAGTGGTGCCGTTTAAGAGTTGGGCTAGATGATCCTTGTGGGTCCCTTCCAACTCAGAATATTCTGTGATTCTGTGATTGTGAAACTGCTGCCCTCCCCCACCGCCCTTTGCCCCACTCCCCTTTATTGAGAAACCACTCTATTGAAAAACTTTACTCAGGCTCTCAGACTGAGCCATGCGGTTGGTGGGAATAGACGTGCCCTAAGAGCTAAGACCTTTCTGCTGCTGAGAGGGGAGGATGGCTGCAAATCTTAAAGACCTGGATCCATCTAAAACCTGCAAATGAGCTGAGGAACCCCGAACCCTGTTTTACTGGAAGCCTGGACATGTCCCAGTGCAGAGGTACTGGTGGAAGAGGGAACTTTGTTTCCTGCTCTCCATGTTGCCCTCTCTCCACATGGGCCATGAGCCCACATGTGGAGCAGAGAGACTTTGCCAGGCAGTAGGCTGGAATTGGGAAATTACAGCTACAAAGAATTTTTTCCCTCTCTGCTTGAGAAGTGAACTGAATTACAGCAATGCCTAGGAAAAGCAGCTCGGCAGAAAAACCCCAAAAGCATGGCTGCAAGCACGTGTATGATGGCAGAACAGCAATCACCAAGATTTCCTGAACACTTCGCCATATCCAAAATATTTTAACTGACACTAAATCACCGTGGTGGGAACTAAGCTTTTCTGTGCTTCTTTTTCATGTAATTCTTAGCATTTTTCCAACTTCCTCTGTCTTCTCTTTCTCTATGCTTCAGCTTTATAGTTAATGAAGTCATTTATCATTTTAAAGCTCAGCACTTGATCTCAGTTGATTCTTAATTTGCTTCTGGAAAATAACCAACCTTATATTTACATATTGTAACACCATATGTAGGAGGGAAAGTGTAAATAGAGAGAAAGAAACACAAGAGAAGAAAAGCCACACAGCTCTGCTGAAATCATGGTCCTATTCTGTCCCCACCCTGCATCCCTAAGAACGGAGCCTTCACCTCTGTCCTCTGCTCACCAGAGCACCTGGCTTTTCCATATGACATCTGAAACACAAAAATCATAATAAGACCATATTGGCCCTGAAACAGCATATGGTTGGCTGAAAAACGAGGTTATCATTCAAAGTCCTTTTCATTTATATAGCCAGATGAATATATAGATCTGAATCAGGTTCACCCAGATCATGCTGAAAAGTACTGACTGCTCGGGCGCTTGGGTAGCTCTAGGTCATTGTCTCTGACTTTCTCATTATTACCACTCATGTATGGGAGAAGAGACTACATGCTGCTGAGCAGGAAACAACAAAGGGAGAGTTATGAATAGAGGGGCAGTAAAGGAGAAGTAAAATGTCTAGAGAGATGCAGATGAATGTGTTACAGTATCTTAACTTTTCAGTGTATATATTTTTTGTGTGTACTTAGTTTCTACTAATATGTTTCTGTCCTAGTTGTTGTCTATTTTCTCTATAGCATTTTCATTTGAAGAATTTTTGCACAGTATCAGAGTATGCCTGATGAGAAACTTATCCTGGGATTCAACTCCAGATTCAGGCACACGTAGATAGGAACTACAGTGAATCCCCACGCTATTGCGACCTCTGCATTACGACTCCGCGCATTTGCGAGGTGAATTTATCAGAGTTTTGATTCCACCATTTGCGAATTTATGTGGTTCACGCATGCACAGTGCCTCTGCTCCACCAAGGGGCAGTGCCAGAGCTCCCTGTGGGGCGGCGCCAGCCCGGCCCCACGGGGAAGGCCAGGGGTCACGCTGTCCCCTGTTACCCTAAGCGCAGCTGGGGAACTGACCCCCTCCCAGGCGCGTTACTGTTCCCATGGCTACAGACAGGGAAGGGAAGTGCCCCAGGAAAGGGGGCCTGTCTGCAGCAGCCAGCGGGACATGCTCACTCTGCTGCCGCAGCTGAACCTCCCCACACCACATGGCACTGCTGGTGGTGCGCGGGACTGCAGCTGAACTCCCCCGTGCTGTGTGTTAGTGCCAGCGGGGCGCAGGACCGACGGGGTGCGGGGCGGGCGGCACGGGGCAGGCAGCATGCAGCTGGCATGAGCACCGGCACAGGGTTTGGTTGCAGCGGCCCTACGGATTCTCGGGGTTGGGAGGGCAGGTCTCCCGAGTCAGAGGGGGCTCAGAAACAGTTCCCTTTGCTCCCCCATGCTCAGAGAGCCCAAGGGGAGAAGCAGAAAAGTTCCCGCAGCGCTCCGGATTGCTGGGGGGTGGGGTAATGGGCGTGGCCTGCATGCATATTAATGAACTGCACTTCTTTGCAAGTTTAGCGTTTCGTGAGGGCTGTGGCCTGTCCCATTCCTCGCGAAGGACGGGGTTTAACTGTATATGTGAAAGAGTGGTTTTGTTTAAGTTCCCACAGGTGGAGAGGTGGAAAATCTAGGCAACACACTAAGCAGCATGTAGAATAGATGTCTACTGCAGGTTCAGACAGATCACACATGAGATTCCTTTGATTCTATTCAGAGATGCTCCAATCAGTTGCCTAAATCAAGGCATGCAGCACTCATGACGTGAAGACTGCCTTACTCAACTTCCAGCTGCCATTTCAGAGTGGCATGGGTCTATGTATTTTATGTCATATCTATCAGACCAATGAACGATGTCCTGGACACAGGAGTATTTAAGTCTGTGTGTTTAGGCAGCTGAATAAAGCCTTACATTTCTATCAGAAACTCAGATAGGAGCTTCAACAATTAGCTCTTATCAAATCAGTTATTGTAATTGAAGCTGAAGCCCATCTTCTGGCAAACTACTGTATTTAGAATCAAAATACTTTTGTTACATGAAGATTAACCAGAATAAAATTTGTATTAAAACAGTGCATTCATTCACTCATTTGTTCTACATTTTCTGGAATAAAAATAACTCAGAAAATGTTGTATTTGAATTGATCAATAAAAATCGAAGATTGCATTAAGATGAGTTGAAGACTAAATTATTTCAAAATCAATGTACTTGTACTTGTTTTTCAAAATCAATCTACTTGTTTTTCAATTGTAGTTAAAAATTTGACGTATTAACTTTTTAATTAAATACACTATAATACTGTAGAATTATTCTCATTTACTGTGGCTTCCGTAGGCATACCCACATTTATGCATAAATTCCACTAATACTTGTCAAGATCAATTCATAATTTTACTTTTAACTCTCAAGAATCAGAAAATAGTAAACCCGATGTGTCATGTATCATTATTTCTTTTGTGTATGTGCTATGGTGCAGCCTTTATCTAGGACCTGTTAAAAATTAATTATATCTATATCTGCATTACCTAAGGTACAACCTGTATTTAAGACATAACATCATAGGGGTGGTTTTAGTCATCTGAAAGAAAGGGACTTCAAGAAGGTAACTCTCTTCATCTCAGGATATCTTTTCAAGGACAAGTCTTCCCTTTCCTCTCCACTGAATGCAGAAACAATACAAATGAATAGGCTGAATTAAATGGATGCATCACATTACAAGTCAAGTATCCAAAAAGCTACTAATCAGGTTAAACTCCTTTAAAAATAATATCATACAATTCATACTTATGAGTCTAGGTATGTAGAATTTTGTGCTGTGTCTTATGAATCCATATTTATCAGGCTCATGAGACACTGCTCATATTTGGAAATCATTTAATTTTCAACCACATTTCAAACTGCCATGGCTCTGAGGGCACCCACAGACCACACTGTCCCCATGTCTCCCTGGAGCTACCCTCCACTCACGGCTCATGATCCCACTTCACTCCTCTCCAGGACTCCTTCAGCCAGACATTCTTAATGTAGAAAACCACGCTGCAAATAAGAAATCTGCATTTTTCTACACTAAAATAATTCAGAAATTTGCTGTTTTTCAAAAAAATATTTTTGAAACTTCTACATAATCAGAAAACATAAATTTCAAAACCTGTAATTCTACTCCACCTGCAACAGTAATTACAAGAAGTACTGGCATACAATGATTTTCTTAATTTCAGTTGTCCCTCAATTGTCGCAGGGTTGTGGCTCTCCTCCCCGGCCCTGAAGCCGTGACTCCACAAAGACAGGAAACTCATTAATATGCAAATTTTCCCCATCATCGCACCACCCCCTTCAGTTCTGGAGCCCTGGGGTGCAGTCCCAGCACCTCCCCACACTCTCTGAAGGGTCAGGGAGTCAAGGGAATCTCTTCTGACCCCTCCCCATGCCTGTGGAATCCCCAGGGCTCCCTTTGGCAGGGACCAGGGCTTGGAGATTGCTGGCTTTTCCCACAGCGCTGGACTAGGCAGTAGAGGCTGTCCCCCACCCCTGAGAGGCCAGGGCAGGTGAGGGGGGCTGGTGCTCACTGTTTCTGAGCAAGGGGGGACAGCAGGTGGTCAGCAGCCACGGCTTGTGGCCCCGGGCCAGCAGCGGGGCTGGCACTCACCGTTTCTGAGCATGGGCAGGTGGCAGGGGGCCAGCAGCCACCGTCACACCACTGGAGCACACCAGGGCTGTGTGGGGCGGTGTGGTGAGCAAGGTTAATTTGCATATTCATGACTGTCAGTTTACCGCAGGCACAGTTGCGAATGCACTGTGAAACAGACTTCTGTTATCATGGAGAAAACAGACTGCGAAGAAGTGAACCTGCAAGACAGGAACTGCGAAGTAGTGAGGGTTCACTGTATTTCTGCAATGATTTTTTATTGTATTTATTAACAGAATCTTATTCACAGTTTCAAAACTTACATAGAAGTTGACCACTCATTTTGAATTTGCTTCTATGTCCTTCTATTTGACTAGTCATAGGAATTAATATTTTATGGCAGTTTATTCTGTGCCTATAAAAGTGTCAATTATTTTTAACCTCTTAACTAGGAGAATACATTTTATCTGTCACTGAACTTTTGAATTTGACATCAATTAAAGTTCTTCCATTAAAACAAGAGTTATTAGAGCAACAAAAAGGCTTACGCAATCAATCTGTCAAAAAATATTACTGCAAAGCCTTAAAAAAACCCTTTCTTGTCAAACAGGCACTATTTGTAGGTTGCAGGCTTTAACTCCAAAATTAAAGCCCAAAGATTTCGAAGACCCTATTTTGCTCCCATATCTGTGACAAAGAAGTGCATTAAAAAAAAAAAAACACACAACAAATTACATTTAAGTAGTAAAATGTGACAGACTATGTACTATACAACAAAATAGTGCCATGTTACCCATCATATTAGCCACTTGGCCAAATAATCCATACAGTGATAGGTCTAAGAATGAGACATAATTTAAGATGGTTTTACTCTCATAAATTTTATTTATGAAAACATAGAAAATATTATATTTCTTAATATACTAACGACCACATGTTGGTTGCAATAATCAATGGAAATAGCACACGGAAATAGTACTATCAACAACTATCCAAAGTCTTCTAAATTTAAATAAAAGAGACCATTGATTTCATTGAACTCCCAATGAGGCAGCAAAGCCAAGGAAAAGACCTGTATTTGGCTGTTCTCTCAGTCACTCCAAATAGCTTCTACTATAAACAGTCTTCATTGATGCATTATATTTAAGAAATACAAACTAATTCTTTGGGGTGGTTTTTTTTTGTGTTTTTTTTAGAATATTATGAGTTGGAAGGGACCCACAAGGATCATCTAGTCCAACTCACCATCTAACACCCGTACAGAGACCGAGAGCACATCCCAGAGCATAACACCAACCTAGATCCCTCACAGTCTAGCAGGCCACTCCGAGCCGGAAGGGGCCCAGTGTCATCCAGCCCTACACCCCCCAGCTAGACCATGTCACTAAGCTCCTCGTCCAGTCTTCTCTTAGGGATTTGGGGGTTGGGGGGGGGGGGGTTTTTTTGGTCGGTTGGGGGTTGGGGGTTGTTTTGGTCTGTAGGGGTTTTGGGGGGTTGGTTTGTTTATTTGTTTAGGGGATTTTTGGAGGGGGATTGTTTGTTTATATAATTTTACTGGATTTTGTCCTTTGCTGTTTTAGAATGGACTCCATTTTCTTTTCTGTCTCACTGGTTTGGTTATTCATAACTGCATTGTCCACCTTCTTTCTTTTAACATTTCATTTCTCACTATCACGACAGGCAAACCTCTCCTCTTGCTGAGAAAAGCACACTTTTCAGACTTAAAAAGCTCCCTATTACACTAGGAGAAAGAAAAATGTAATTCAGTATATTTCAAAGAGTATCCCCTTGAAGATATATTAAGTCTTGGTCACAATGAAACAAATCATTAAAGAAAGTTCCCATGAATATGCATGCAGGCCATGCCCATTGCACCACCACACGGAACGCCGAAGTGTTGCGGACAATTCTTTGCTCCTTCCCGTAGTCTGTCTCGGCACAGGCGAGCAAAGGGAACCGTTTCTGAGTGGCTGCTGTGACTGCAGCCCAAACCCCGCAACGCTCCCCCCCAAGCCCCCTGATCCGACCGCGGTGCCAGCCCGCGCGTGCTCGCCCCGCTTCAGGTAAGGGGTGTCCATGTGCTCTGGTCAGCATTCTTGGAGCCTAGAAAAACCTTAACTTTGCAACACTGCAACACCCCGTGCACTTATGGCGGGGAGGAGTTGGTATGCGAGTTTCTTTCCCTTTAACATCCACCAGTCCCGGCAGAGGCAGCGCTGCTCGGGCTTTGATTGGGCTTTGAGTAACAAGAAATGGCATGTCTTGTGGTGGTGCTGCACTGGGTCTCAGTGGAGCACACTGGACCGGGGCAGGGACCTGGGCAGGGACCGAGTCAGGGCTCTAAACGCCACGGCGAGCTGCAGTAAATCATGCGCACCAGAGCCGCCCACTGCCGCGGGACTGCCGCCCTCCCAGCACACAGCTTGCCTCACTTTTATGGGGCAAGTTTTCCCGTTCAGGGACCGGGGACATGGTGCTGCCATTGCGAGCCACCTCCCTGCAGGGCAGGGTGAGTCCCGCCCCACAGGCACCGCGGCACCGCCTCTCAGCAGAGCAGAGTCAAACTGTGCATGCGTCAGGCAGCTGGGCTCACGGACCACTGAATCATATTTGCAAAAAAATTGCTTCGCAAATGGGCGAGGTCGTGAAGGAGAAGTCGCGATACAGAGAGGATTCACTGTACTATTGTTTTGATACAGCTTCTGCATTTGCTTTGCAAGGGGCAAAGATTTAGGCACAAGACAGCAATTTAGAACCTCCCCAGGAGGCCCTGAAGGAACAAAACAAAAAGGGTCACATCAAGAGAAGCATATGTAGTAGCCACTATCTTTCTGAGAAATTGGAAAACAGTCGAAAAAACCCTCAAACATGTAAAAGTCATTAAATAAAAACAGTTGTGAACCTAATGTAAAAAGCAAAAAAAAATCCCACCAAGTCTAGTTCTGTGCACAAGTCTTTACAAAGGAAATCTGCAAGTTTATTATTAGCTCATATTTTTCTTGTTATGTGTAGGTGATGCGCACTGGTCTAAATGGCCATCTGACCTGACCACCTGAATGGTAGGAAACACAGCTCTTACATTTTGCAACCCCACAGCTAATCTCTGCCTTTCATGTGGGAGACTGGGGGTTCAATTCCTGCCAGGGAGGCAGTGGTGCCATTTAAGAGTTGGACTCAATGATCCTTATGGGTCCCTTCCAACTCAGAATATTGTGTGATTCTCTGAATATGATTAACTACTTTTGGACCAGATACAGGTTCACAGGTTCACAGGTTATTCCGAGCTGGAAGGGACCCAGAGGATCATCTAGTCCAACTCCCAAGCGAACACCCACCCAGGGATCAGGCCCACTAGCGTGGAACCATGGGCACCATGCTCCATCCATCCAAGCCTCCCATCATCTAGACCATGTCACTGAGTTCCTCATCCAGTCTTTCCTTAAACACCTTAAACTCTTCCTAACATCCAGTCTAAACCTCCCCTGGCGTAGTTTAAGGCCATGTTCTCCTGTTCTGGTGTTGTCAGCCTGAGAGAAGAGACCCACACCCACCTGAAAACACCCTCCCCTCAGGTAGTTGTAAACAGCAATCAGGTAACCTCTGAGTCTCCTCTTCTCCAGCCTGAGCAACCCTAGCTCCTGCAGTCGCTCCCCATAGGGCTTGTTCTCCAGTCCTTTCACCTTCCTTGTCGCTCTTCTCTGAATCCTCTCAAACAGCTCAATATCCTTCTTAAACTGGGGAGCCCAGAACTGGACACAGTACTGGGCTCCCCAGTTTAAGAAGGATGTTGAGCTGCTTGAGAGGGTCCAGAGAAGACCCTGTAATAAGACACCAACAGACATCTGTTAGTTGTCTGCGAGCATTCATTTTAACCCACAGGACAGTCTTGCTCTAAGGCCCCAAGAAAGACGAATTTCCTCCCAGAAAATCATATGGAGAAGAAGGGGCTTTGTACATCACTGAAACATTTATTTAGCATTGCATCAAGCACAGGAATTAATGCGTCCTAGAATAACAAATACAATGGAAGGAAAATAACTTTACCTTAATTACAGACAAAATGAGATTATCTCCTGCTCAGAGAGAGAGTTCCCACTAAAACAGAAATCCAGTTTGGACTACTTGAATCACGATGGTCACAGCAAGAAAGGGTGGGGGCACAACAGCTGGTGTGATTCCAGAAGTAATTTGCACATTTCAGGAAACTATACCTGTAAGAACATGCACTTTTTTTTTAAGATATCTGTCCCATTTTTTATCACATTTTACCTCTGTAGTTTAAAATTAGTCAGAAGTTTCCCCCATTTGAAGCACACATTTCTTTTCTATAAATATTTTTTTAAACTAACTAAGATTGACTCTACATTAAAAGATTTTTTTTTCTTCTTGTATAACATACAGTTACTACACAACACCTGGATCAATTGGGCACCACATCTATCAAAAGCAGGCCTTTTCTTTTTCTATGTGCTATATATAACAAGATGGTAACAAAAAGAAATCTCAACCAGTTGTCTGCTCAACAACATGGTGAGATAAATCAGCAAAGACTATTTCAGCCCTACTTCTCTTCTTGATAAAAATACAGTCATATCTCTGTATTCACAGATTATGGGTTTCCCACGGGTCCAGAGAAACCTTTAAACTGTGAATACAGGTCAGACATTAATATGGTAAATTATTGCCAGAAATATGGCAACTTTGGAACACTGCAGCATCCCGGGCTTCTTACAGCAGCAAGGAGCCTGGGAGCCAGGGGTTTTTCGCTTTAACTGCCGCAGCTAGCACTGGCAGGAGTGCTTTGTCTGAGGCTATGAATATGTGCATATGTACATACGCACTGGCAAGTCCAGGCTGGCTGAAGCAGCTGGAACAGGGACCCACATGGGTCCCTGTGTTACAGTTAAAGACTTCCTGACTCCGGGCAGGGCTGGCCAGGGCCAGAGATGCCTGCTGCAGCAGCATGGGACCACACTGTCCCACAGAATTATACACCTCTCTGTGAATAACTGAGTAACGACTGCGGGAAAAATTTCCGTGGAAAACGGAGGACACAAATATGACAGTGTGAATAAGTGAGGTATGACTTTATACCTCTACCCTTTGCTAGTAAAATAAGTTGGCAATATGAGGTGGGCATCAGTGACTGGAGTCACTCAAGAGACAATTTAGACCCTTCTCTCTTCTCACACCAACTTACTCATGATGCAGGTAAGGCACCATTCTTTTATTTAAACGTCTCCAATGAAACACAAATGTTAGACCCCAATGCCAGCAGAGAATGGAAACAATAACTCCTGACACATGGTCATACTCTTATTAGTACTGCTGACATTGGAAAATAATGCACTGACTTCTTTTAACTGCTCTCTTATTTAATATGTTCCATTAAAAGAAAAAAAAAGTTAAATCATAATCATGACCAACCTAACAGCATAATGGTACATATAACCTTCAGTTTGTGCCTTTTAGCATATAACAAAAATATATTTCCCTAAATGCAAAAGCAGAAAGGCTGCAAATTAACTCCCGCCTTTGTGTTGCATAAATTTAATCCACTACAGAGCATTCCTATTTTCACTCCTGAATCCCCTAAAACTGGATAATACTTATTTTGATCATATCTTATATCTAACAATGAAATCCTGTGCATGTAGATATAATATCACTCAGACTAGTTTTAGAGGATCTGGTGGAAATTAAACACGATGAAATGAAAAATGAGGTAATTTATTTGCCTCTTCAAATCTTGCTACAAAGGTGAATATTCTCAGCTATGATTTCAGCCAGTATTAGTAGTGGTAAAATACGAACCTCATAGCTAGATATGTCATCAAAGAAAGAGTTTTTTATTTAAGCTCCATCACCTCTGTCATGGGTTTGATGTTAGAGGTTTTGTTTACAAAGGAAAAGTTTTAATCGTTTTTTTTCTTTCCCTCTCTCTTTCCCCTTGCCCCCCTCCCCCTTTCCTGAGTTCGAGGAGGGTGGGGGAGGGCCCATGGGGAATGAGAGAACCCATCCTGAGTTTGAANGGTGTCCAAACCAGGACAACCTCACAGTGAAACACTGTTTCCTACAGACTTTTCTAGTAATTAATACTTTTAAGTTTTTACATTACTATTTAAAGAGATACTGAAGAAGCACTACACTGTTCTTTGGAGCAGACTCCATGATTTTCAAACCTACCTTTCAGTATAAATCATAATCTGCTACTAAAATCCTAGCTTTTGGAGATGCTTCAGGATGCTTTCTCATAAGAACATTATTCTGCTCATTTTAAAAAAACCTACAAACTACTTCCCAAAATCAGGTATGAAAACAATAGCATTAAATTCAACTCTAAAGAAATACAAGATTTTAAATCTTTCACAAATATGCAAACCAAGGCAAGAATGAACTTCTCCTTCACAGATATAGTTTAAATCTCCACTTCAGAAAAGATTGTTTTTTATTCAGGACAGCTCTAATCAAAAGATAATAAATATTATCTCATATATGTTAGAATAAAAACCCATAGAGTGAGCTAACTGTAGGTTAACTACAGGAATCATTCCATCCTGATGCACGTCTGATTTATTTCATGTGCTTCAATATTCATCTATGTGTAAAAAATCATTAAATTTAAAACAACGGCAGCAGAATAGATGGTCAAGACATGTACAAATGAAGGATAGGAAGCAAGATGATAATAGCAGTGAAGCGGCCTTGCTCCAAGAATGTGAGCAGTGCAAGTCTCTAAACTTGTTCTAGACAAGTACCAGCTTCAATCTGAAATAAGACCTGGGTGCATGATGGCCTCTCTCATCCTTTCTTCTCTCTCAACCTCTTTTCCTCCCACCTCCAACCCCATCCAGTTTCTATAAGAAAGAAATGCAGATAGAAATACCAGATTGGAAATACAGCACATACCAACACAAGAAACTGTATAGATCAGGGACAAGAACCCAGGGGTGATAAATGATGTTACTTGACATCTGCACCAAGAGTCTTTAAGTTACTTCTAGTACAGCCAAGGTCTTTTTTTAGAACTCAAAAAATTACAGTTTTATTCTTCTTTCTAACTCTGTTGCTGGCCTATAATTTCAAAATATGAACCATGGTAGTTCATAGAGTTTTCTGTTAAATCAATTAAATATTTTTGTTTGCTATAAGCAGACATAAGCCAAAGTTCATGATAGGAATGCATCTTTTTCTATTTTCATGGAGCCTTGTGATGGGTTCTGGTAATAGGAGTACCACAAAGTAGAGAAGCAGGTAGAACATAAAGAAAGTAGCCATTAACTGTATTGGAAGTTAAAGAAAGCATATACATATTTATAAGTTGGTAATATTGGCTAAAAGTTAGTTAAGCATTGTTCTATTATTTAAAATGTCATAACATTTCTTCAAAATACTTTAAAATAGTGCCTTTTAGGAGAAGCCAAAAGACATTGTTTCATGTCTTTGTCTTTTCTACTATCAGTAAAAAAAAAAGACTACTGTTTTCAAAATGGACTGCATGAAAGCTGTCTCTTCATGTTTCCAAAATGCCTCAGCTTAGCTCACAGGTTCTTTAATCTAACTTTTCCCTTCCTAGTCTCTAGATTCTCCTTGCCATCTATCCTGAACATGAAGCAAAATTAAAAAATATTGATTGGAATAGATAAGAAAGGGGCTCATCTTGCCAGACTTTACCTGTGTAGGAAATACAGGCTTCTCTGTACTCAATACAGCTATACGTACATAGAGAAAAATCCACCCTGCGTATTTTAAATACAAAGCTTGAAATGCAATTCTTTCCAGGTGTGCTTAAGTAAATTTGTTCAATATAGATTAACACTGTATAATAATACAGATTAACATTAAGCCTTAAAGGTAATTATTTAATTCTTTTCTAAAAAGGGGGAGCCCTAAGACACTGTGGGAGGCCCAGCACAGTTGTAGATACCCTGAAAAGTAGTGTGGAATTGGCATTTGTTCATATTTGTCATGAAACAAGGATTAAAAACACTTTAATCTTCCCGCAGAGCGGTCTGGCACATGCACCAAGAGACACTGCCCAGCGTTGAGGGCCAGAGGCAGTGGTAGCTGGCAGCTGGCAGTCTTGGTGGGAGTGGTATCGTAGTGCTGCGTGATTGGAACAGATCTGTCACGGTTTGGTGGGAGGTTTTGGTGTGAAAATGCAGAGAATGGGCTGCAAAGTCCTGGTGCAAGAACACCAGAGCAACGGGACTGTGCGGTGGGGAGCTGCATGCACAGATATGGGTGTGCGCACAACTAGTTGTGTGTGTAAATGTGGAAGTAACTGGCATAAGTCCAGCATGGCGCGTGCATGGCTGGGAGCTGCATGTGCAGACATGGAAACAGTAATTTGGACACATCAGGTGGAGTCAGTTTAGATGTGTGGCTTGCATACAGAAGCAGCACCAAAGCTGGGGCTGTTTGTGCAGCCTAGCTTGGGTCTCTGTGCTGCCTGCAGTGCCATCTAGCGGCTGGAGGTAGAAAGGCAACAGTGTTGTCATCTTGGAAGAGTTTAGTTAATAAATAACAGCTTTGTAAGTACAGGAGGAGGACAGAGCCAAGAGATAGATTCAAATACTCCCCTTGGTTACATATTAAAGCATTGGAGGAAAATGGGAAAGGATAAGTTGAAAAGGGAGACCCTGACCTGTTACTATAACAAAGTCTGGCCAAGCTATGAATAAAGCCGAGCTTTGGCCAAAAGATGGAACAATTAAATATGATACTCTAGTGGTACTGACACTATACTTGAGAACGGACGCCAAATGGTCAGAGGTTTCGTATGTAAACTTCTTCTTTGCCCTGAGTGAGAGTGTAGAGTATCTATTAGAGTGTGGAGTAACTGCTCAGCAGAATCTAATGGTACTGGTATTAGGAAAGGGAATGAAAGAGGAAAAGGAGAACAGAAAGCAGAGAGAGGCTACTTTGTTAAAGAAGGATGATGTAAGGAATGGGGGTTATTGGTACCAATTGGTCCTAATTGATAGCTTCACCAACAAGGCAAGGGAAGTAACAAAGACTTTGTTAAATGAGATCATTCTGAGATTTGGGGTGCCTGATGTAATGTCCTCAGATAGAGGACCTCATTTTACAGCAAAGGTAATTCAGTAGGTGAGCCAAGCATTGTGCAAAGACTGGCAACAGCACACAGCATACAGGCCACAAGCTAGTCGTCACGTGGAAAAGATGAACTACCTACAAAAAACAGATTGGAAAGCTAGGGCAAGAGACAGGATTGTCTTGGCCTCAGAAATTATCTTTGGGGCTTTTGAGAATTCGAACGAAATCTAGAGCTAAAGAAGGGTGTTATGGTTTAGGTTTTTTTTTTTTTTGCTGCTCTGGCAGCGAGGGGGTTAACAGCTCAGTTCTTGCCTGGGCCTCCGTGCTGCTAGGGCCTTCAAGGTTATAGA
>WEKX01023560.1:15738-46644 GCA_013390025.1 Pitta sordida
TCTTGTTAGTTAGTAAATAAATCCTTTATATTCTTTGTTTGTAGTATGCCTTGCTTTTTAGCCTGTGACCAGTTTTATTTTCCAGTTTTATTTTCCAGTTTTATTTTCCAGTGTTTTCTCCTCCAGGAGAGGTTGTGGGTGAGTCTCTGGCATCCAGCCAGGGTCAAACCACGACAAAGGGTTAAGCCCCATTGAGATTCTGTATAGAAGACCTTATATAGTACAATCAAGGTCATCTGCAGAAATGGGAAATGAAGTGTTAACCAGTTATATGGTATCTTTGCAGAAACAGGTCCAGAAAGCTGAAAAACAGGTGCTCAGGGCTAGAGCCCGGGGACTAGATGGGCTTGCACATAACATTGTGCCTAGAGATTATGTATACATCAGATCTCTTTCAAACCCAAACTTGGAGCCCAGGTGGATTTGTCCATTCCAGGTGTTACTGACATCTCACACTGCAGTCAAGACTGGAGAACAAGCTGCCTGGATCCATCATACCAGAATGAAGAAAGCACCGCAGACAAAATGAGGACCTACGCAGGTCGGGCTACTGGAACCAAAGCAGCACTGATAAAATGGACTTTGACCACGGTGATGCTTCTTTGCTATAAGCCTGCTACAACCACAGCAGGGTGTGATGTAAAAGAATTTGCAAAACTTACAAGAAGAGGAGAGAACTAATTGAGGAATTTGAAATTTATAGATTTTAGTGAGGTAGATATAATTTGGAGGGTTAGAAATTTAGGGATTTTAGTGAAATAGATAAAAGATTTGGATTTAGAAGAATTATTAGGTGTTAGAGGCATTTGCTAGGCCTGAAAATTTAAGGCTTGATATTAAGGGTAAGATTTCTTGTTTCCCAGCACAGAATGGTAAACAGAATAGAATTTTAGTCAAAACATGGAGTAAAGGAACGTGAAAAATCAGAGCTGGTTCCTTGAAGGCTTAAAGCAAAGTGTAAATTTATGACAAAATGCTGAAGGGATACAAATTCATGAGATAATTTTCATATGTATTAGGTAGGTGTATAAATACAGATGACAAAGCTGAGGCAGTGCCTTTGGGTGCTTGGCTGGGCTAGGAGACACTTTTCTGGTTGAAGTGTTTGGTTTTTCCTGGTTCCTGAGGCCCAAAATAAACATTTCTCTAGCTTGCAAGCAATCCCTGAGTCCTGAAATGATTTCTTTAAATCAGCTCATATCCCAACAGACTGTATTAGCTTAATGACTTCTCTTGTACAGATGCAATGGAGGAGAATTTTATGTCTTTTCTTCCAAAATGAAGCCATACTCCAAGACACCTTGAAAATCTTTGTATAACGTATTTTCCATAGGAATAGCACTGTACAAAAAGAAATACAGCAGAATATCTGCTTTATGTCACTGCAAAAAATATCTAGAAATCATTACTCTTAAAATTATTTTATTTCCAGGTACTGTTGGGAAGCTATTAGATATTGATTCAGGTCCTAGCCTATATATAGAAAAGGTGACCGACAATGGGTTATGGTCCATTTGAAGAAAATATAGATATATATTACATTTACCGCTCTTCTTGGTGTTCATTGATTTGTTTTAAAGTGTTAAATTGCTTTATACTGTTTGTTACTTACAACATCCACTGCTTGAAATTTCTGACAGAATAATCTTGCTCACTCCTGAAACCTGTACATCTAGTGTGATCATACATTCTCTAGTAACAAACCTAGTTCTTCCATCCATACTGGATGCAATTATGTTTTTTAGAATAAACTAGGATCAATACCCTGCATTTCAGCTTAACAATAAAAGTTAAATTCTCATCTGGTTTCAGTATAATCCAAAAGAGTATTTCTCTCTATGCTTTATTTTTATGTGTCTATTCGTTTTCCTTACTTAATTTAGTGCTATGTAGTATCATTAAACTACACCCATTCGACTACATCCTTCCTTCAGGTAGTTGTAAACAGCAATGAGGTCACCTCTGAGCCTCCTCTTTGCCAGGCTGAACAACTCCAGCTCCCACAGTCGCTCGCCATAGGGTTGTTCTCCAGTCCCTTCACCATCCTTGTCACCCTTCTCTGGACCCTCTCAAGCAGCTCAACATCCTTCTTAAACTGGGGAGACCAGAACTGGACACAGTACTCAAGATGTGGTCTGATCAGTGGCGAGCATAGGGGAAGAATAACTTCCCTAGTCCTACTGGCCACACTGTTCCTCATACAGGCCAGGATGCCATTGGCCCTCTTAGCAACCTGGGCACACTGTTGGCCCATATTAAGTTTTCTGTCAACCGTTACTCCCAAATCCCTCTCCATTTCACCAATCTCCAGCCACTCATCCCCCAGCCGTTAGCAATGCATGGGGTCGTTAGGTCCAAAGTGAAGAACTCAGCACTTGGACTTGTTAAATCTCATACCATTAGAATCTGCCCATTTCTCTAGCCTGTCAAGGTCCCTCTGAAGGGCCTTTCTACCCTTTGGCAGTTCAACATTTGCTCCCAGCTCGGTACCATCTGCAAACTTGCTAATGGTGGACTCAATTCCCCGGTCCATAGCATCAATAAAGATATTAAATAGTACTGGGCCCAACACTGATCTGTGTGGGACTCCACTAGTGACCAGCTGCCAGCTGGATGTGGCATCATTTACCAACACTCTCTGAGCTCATCCATCCAATCAGTTCCTAACCCAACGGGGTGTAAATCTCTTCTCTCAGGCAGCCAGCACCAGAAGAAGAGGACACAAAAGACGGGATGAGGAACTTACTGGCATGGTCTAGATAATGGGATGACAGGATAAGGAGTTAGGTTATAATATTAAAAAAAATAAAATAAAATTATGATGACATGACCCTGAGATTAGCACCAGGGTTGTGGGTTCAATCCCTGTATGGGCATTCACTTAGGAGTTGGACTCGATGATCCTTGTGGGTCCCTTCCAACTCAGAATATTCTGTGATTCTGTGTGATATTGTAAAAAAATCTGCAAGAACTGGATGAATAATTTCATGCGTATTATGCATACATATAATACTGCAGAAAAGGGAAAAAAGTATACCTGCAAACATACCAGAAATATGAGTTGGCATCTCAGTAACAACTTAAGCATTCCAATTTATGAATTTATGAGCACTTCAAAGATTCTGAGTTCCAAAGAACCAATGATTTGCCAGAAAAACACAAACTTCTCCACAGATTGTCACTGTCCCATTTGGTGCAGACTTCACCCCAGCTTATATCTTCTTGAAACCCTTCTTTAAACACACACAAGCAAATTTGAATACACAGGCTTTGGAAACTCAGTACATGTGCCAAATAGCAGCTTTTGAATGTTTTTGAATGAGAGGTATTATACAAACTGACCATTGTCCTTTTTTTAAAATTTACAGCCATACCTCACTATCTGTGGATTGTAGGTCTCCGGCGGAGTCCCACAAAAACCTTTAATACACGAATACTGTGCCATTACTATGCATAAAGGCCACGCCCATGGCTCTGCCCCTTGCCACTCTGGAGCACTGGGGAGAATTTTCAGAACCTCCCCATGGCCTCTCTCAGTATAGGGGAGCAAAAGGAACCATTTCTCAGCCCTCTCTGACTGGACAGATCCCTGGGGAGTCCCCGGGCTTCTCTTCAGTCACATTGCCATTTTCACCACCACCGCCGGGCCACTGCCACCATGCATGCTTTCAGTAGCACCATGGTGGGGAGTCTCACCCCGGGTTGGCAGCGGAGAAGGGGTTGGCACATGCTTGGACTGTGTCCCCAGAGGAGCTGCAGTCCACCGGGGACGACCCCAGTGTCCACTGGCTCAGGTCACCGTGGGCCTGTACCACCAGTGCTCACAGAGCTTGGGAAACCTTAACTTTGCAACGCTGAAACACCTCGTGGTCCCTTACGGTGGCAAGGGGCATCACTGCCAGAGGTTTTTTCCCTTTACTACTGCATCAGCTACCATACATCTGCCCATCCCAAGTGCAGGAGCAGCAGCAGTGGCCATATGGATCTAGTGGCGTGCCACCTCCCCCCTCCCTCAGCGAGGGAGGGCATGGGGGAACAGAAGCCTCCCCTACCTGTAGCCATGGAAACAGTAAATAGACACACACAGATCTCTGGCTGTCCCCAGTGAGAGAGAGGTGCTACCCACCCGCCCCACAGGGAGCCGCGGCACTACTCCTCCACGAAGCAGAGCAACTGCACATGCGTTGACCAGAAATATTTATGAATAAATTATTAATTAATTTTTCACAAATGGGTGAAGCAGCAAATAATTATGTGTGAATAGTCGAAGTAAGACTGTATTTATACCTTAGGCTATAGAAATTATATTCATATATCACATTTTATTAATATTTGTTTCCTTGCTCAAAATCTGACCTAATTAACTGATGTAATGTCTTGTAGTCAGATCTATTATTTGAAAACTATTTGGGGCATATTTAGGGTTTGGGGTTTTTTTATTACAGTTAGGTCTCCTATACCACAGTACCAGGGGTCTTGTCCCCTAACCGCGAAGCCCTCCTTCTGCGTAGAATGGCAGCTCATTAATATGCAAATTTGCCCCGCACCCTGACACAGCCCCCCAGTGCTCTGGCACTGTTTTGGCACTGCCCTGCTGTGTATTGGTGTTTGTGTCAGCGTTTCCCAGTGCCCATGGCCACTCCATGCCAGGAAAAACTCCTTTTCCACTCAGCCAGGAACACTGGTGCAGGGGAGCACCATCTCCTGGTGGGTAGACCTGGTCTCTCCATACTCAGGGTAGACGAGTGTGTCTTGGAGAGTCATTCAAGAAAGCCTTGGACACCATGTCTAACCTGAGAGTGTGTACATCTTTCATAACTGCACGAAGCCTCCTCACGAGGGGAGCAGGGCAGGCGGCACTCAGGTCAAGCCAAGCTGAGCTGAGCTCACCCCGGATCACTGCCGCAGCACACCCGCCCACCCCAGATCTCCGTCATGCCGCACCCGCCCCAGGTGGCCACGGCGGGGGGAGTTGGCATATTTATGACTGCCTACTTTGAATATTCATCTGTGTCAGGTCATGGATGCACAGTCCTGAAACTGAGAATGGGTCCTAGATCTATTGAAGAATTGTTCCCTTCTGCGTAGCACTTGTTAGACTGAATCTAGGCACTGTGTTCAGTTTGGGGTCCTCTAACATAGGAAAGACATGGACCAGCTGTCTTTCCTAACCCTAACCGTAACCCTAAGCCTAAGCCTAACCCTAACATTCCCAAGCTTAGATCATCAGGGCAGTGAGAGCTGCAGCATTTGCCTCTCAAGAAGAGGCTGGGAGAGCAGGGTAGGTCAGCCTTGAGAAGAGGCAGCTGCAGGGGAAATAGTAGTTTGGCCAATGCCTGCAAGGTGAGGCTGAGAAGCTGGATGCTTCTTACGACCCTGTAAATCAGGATGGTGAGAGAAAATCAGCACAAGTCAAAATGAGAGGAGAAACATTTTTCTCACAGAGACAGCCAGGAAAGGGGAGTAGGTTTCCCTAAGGGGCTGTTCTGTTTCTATGCAGCCCATAGCTGACCCTGCTTGAGCCCAAGATCAGATGGATATAAGACCTCCAAAGGTTTTATATTCAACCTGAATCCTTCTATGATTTTTCTATCATCCTATGATTAGATACTACTTGCATGAGTCCCCCCATAATACTAAAACGACATATGTCTGGGCGGCCAGTGCTTCCTATGGAGCCCGATGAAACACTGTATAATTGCAGTTGCATTTTAAATGTCCTTTTTCAAAATTTATGAGCATGAAACACACATATTTCACAGAATTTAAAAGATAAAACCATTATAAGACCTTAATGTCTGAATCACATTTTAAGCTGAGTGAGATGACAAGTTTTATATCGCATCTTACTTTACTGGAAACTAATTTGGTAATCCAAAAGACTGCATGGCAATAAGAGAAGAAATAAGTAATTCTTGTATGTCTAGTGGCCGAACAATTCAAAGTTATTACCTCTACTTAGAAAACACAGGAAAATTTTAAGCTCCATGAAAACTTCACAGTACAGATAAATCATCTTTAAAGTTGCAAGAGGAAATACCAAAATACTCAAAATACTATTTTTCTCCCTTTTTCCTAAAAATAGAAAAGGTAAATCCACATCCATTTACATTTCGATTTCCATCATTTGTTGACCCTAAATAAAATCTAAAGAAATACTAATAAAAAAACCAACCCACCCATAACATAGGAAATATTCTTAACATGGTGTGCACCACATTATTGCAGGAATACTTACTCCCATGGGGTTTGATGCAAGCAGGAATACTTACTCCCATGGGGTTTGATGCAAGCTAAGTACGAATTTAAAATAAGCAGCTTTAACTTTATGCAACTGCCACAGATGTCAATATACTGCTTGTTTGAGATCAGTTAGATCAGTTAGATGCACAATGACACTTTAAAATATTGCAATGATTGTGGGTGGATATCTCAAAGAAAACTGGCATTCTTCTTAGCAAAACCAGCTTAGAACCTAGTAACGAAAGATGAATATATGCCGAATTACCTTTCTTGGGTGATCAGCTGAAAATTGTTTCTAGCTTTGCCCTTTATAGCATAATAGTAAATAGGAAATAAGTTATTAAAAACCACACTTATATTTTTCTTACACATGTAAAGAAACAAAGGCAAAGATAAAAACAAGCTTTATTAAACTTGAGGGATTGAGATTTTTAAAGATGGAAATTTTATGGAGGAAAAGTTGTGAAAAGTTAAAATGTGTTCATCTTCTGTAGGTACTTTGAATATCCCCAGACTCTACCGTCTGGAGCTGCACAGTTGATTAGAAAACCCAGAGCTGAATTGCGTTCAGGTGTTTGGATATCACATTGCACAACCAAAGTCCCCATCACGAAAATTCAAACTCAAAATGCAGAGTTGGTTTTATTCTGATTGGAATCAGCCTTAGAAGAGGAACACCATATTTGTGGCATAGAGAGGTGTTAACAGCAAAAAAATAGGAGAAAATACACTAAATTATCAGAAATTAAAAGGACTACAGCTAACACATAATCCAGTAGATACATTTATATGGTTTTACAGGGCCCAATATTTTTTAAAGCAGTTGTTTTCAATGAGTTGTGTAAATAGGATACACAGGTGGTAGTAAAGGACATAATATTTGTCCTCCCACATACATGAATGACAGTCACAGGAAGGATATTTTCAGAGCCTTTGTCTGACTCCTCGCAGGCATGGATAAATAGGATATCCTACTGAAAATATTTTTGCTATGGATACCTCCCAAAACAAATCCTATGACAAAACCAAATACTTTCCTAAACTATTACAAGAAACTAATATTTTTGACATTTCCTAATGTTACTCTATTAAATCATCCCTGCAAGTGGCATATGAAGACAGAAAATTGCAAAACCTAAAAAGAGGCACAATGCCTTCAGGATTATACCCAGCTAACCTCACAAATGTACTCAAAATTAAGTTCTTAGGCTCACATCCTGGTTCTCTGAACGGACTGATTTCCTCATGTATCAACTCATCTCTCCCGTATTCTTGTCCCATTACATAAAGCTTTCCAACCCATTCTTCCCTCCCAGTATACCATGATAAAATCACACTCAAACAACATTTGCATGAAATAGAAGTATTTCCCGTAATAGCCTTTTTTTTTAAGCCAAATTGGTTCATCATTTATCTGTGATTCTTTTTTACTATCACATCATGTATCATGGACACGGAGGGGTGATTGGTACTAAATAACAACAGGACAAGGGAATATGATTCGTTTTATGTTTGAAATACTGCATATCTTTATAAGGTTATAAATGCCACTTTTACAGATGAAATTAAAATCAAGCTGTTGAGTTTATTAGCAAGTAGAAGAAGATAATTAAAGCCCCTACAGCAACAAGAACTTCTTGTACTATAGAGCTGGAATTAAATTTTTCATTGGTAACAAAAAGATTTCTGTGCATTGTTTTCATATTCTGCGGAGTGGTCTGACCTAGAAGAATGTTATATTGCAACAAACAAGCTCAGGCATATATTAGTAATAATCAAAAAAACTGTCATGAAATGAAGCGTATAGATTAGAAGAGATATCTGCAATGCTGTTTCTTTTATCTTATTCCTCGAGAAAAACAAAGCTCTGTTTATTATTCTACAGTCTCAACTAATATAAAATCATTATGTTAACCTCTAGAACTCATCCAATCAACAATACTATAATGTCCTTATCTGGCTATTCGCCAAGAGAAAGAATTCTATCCTACATTTGGGGTTTTTCTTTATGTTAAGCTCTTACTTATGTTTAATGTTTCTTCGATAACCAGACTAAAATCATAATAGGCATAATATCTTTTCATGCCATCTGCTTACTCATGAAAGCTGTCTCTGAGCAATTATCTTCTTATTACTAACATATCTTATGTTTTCTACAGGGTCAACACTACAAAAAAAGTTGCACTTTTCTCCAGAGGCATAATGGTAATTTGTTTACTCTGATGTTTACTCTTGACCATATACAGTCGGGTCTCCATAGTCTTATTCGGGTCCTGCAAAGCCTGCCTTCCATGTTGATTGGCAGCTCATTAACATGCAAATTTGCCCCACACCCTCACACGGCCCCCCGGCGCTCCAGCGCTGTTTTGATACTGCCTTGCTGTGTATCGGTGTTTGTGTTGGTGCTTCCCGGTGCCTGCAGCCACCCCACACTGGGAAAAAACCCATTTTCTGCTTGGTCGGGGACACTGGTGAAAGGAGTCGTCTGTGCCGCTGTCCCAGCAGCCCCGAGTGGCCCCAAGGGGAGGTGGGGAAAGCCGGGGCAGGCCAGAGGGGAGGAGGGGGAAGACAGCATGGCCCCAAGGGGAGGGGGAGGGAGCCGGGGAGGCCCGGAGCAGCCTCGAGGGGACGAGTGGGGGGAGACGAAGGGAAGAGGGAGGGGGGGCCAGGGCGGCCTGGAGCAGAGCCAAAGGGAGGGGAGGGAGGCTGGCGCAGCCCGGAGCAGAGGGGCAGAGTGGGGCCGGCACGGCTCATAATGGGTAGAGCAGTGCACCCGTGGTCCGTGTGGCACAGTGTGGGGGTTGATTTGAATATACATGACCGCCTAATTGAATATTCATGTGTGCCACTTCACGCATGCATAGTTGCAAAAAGGGGCCTCCTTCCTCGCTGAAAAATCATGCCGCTAAGGTGTGAAGCCCCAATATGGGGGATGCGAAGTGGAAGAGGGCCAACTCTATAGCAAATATCTCACCACTCGCTATCACCTTTTCAAAACCCACTGACTCACAGTTCCCTCCATTTCTACCACTTAAATATTAATCCTTATGTCTGCAGTATAGGAAAAGTATAAGAATTTGAGGAGAGAACAGATATACTCACACTCATGTAAGCAATATGAAAATTGAAAAATTTAACAGTGACTAGCAAATTGAACAGGAATTTGGCATTGCCGAGATTAACAAAGAAAAGTCAAATAGCTCCACATTTTATATTAAATCTTATCTTTTTAAAATGTGAAAAAAATAAGAGGACTGTGCCTGGAATATCATGTACAGTTCTGTCTTCTGAATTAGCAGAAGTACAGTCAGCCCTCTTGCACTTTGCGCCCCCCATATTGCAGCTACAGATCTTAGCGGCATGATATTTTTAGCGAATTAGGAGACCTGTTTCACAACTGCACATGTGCAATCTGCTGCCACAGCAGCGGCAGCTGGGACCGGGATGGCATCTGGGGTGGTGGTGGAGGCGCGGGCAGCAATGAGGGCAGCACAGGTGGAGGCGGGGACACGGCTAACCGCGGGGTGTGCTGCAGTGGCTGTGGGGGCGGGACGGGCAGCGGCATGGGCACCATTCTATGCAGAATTCAGGCTACGCAGGTCCGAATTAAGAGCTCGGGTGTGCGATATAGGAGGCCCAACTGTATTTTTAAATATTAGGATACATCTAAGTTGTTTCTTTCAGGAGGAAGAGTTAGAACACACAACTGCAGTTTGATGACAACATTCACAAAGTGGAAAAAGAGCATAATTTGGTTGGACTGATTCAAAAAATGAAAGAGCATCTTTAAGTAAATTGCTATTCTGAGTTTGATCGTCTTGGAGTTTCAATTTTATTTTTGCAATAACATTGCTTTCACAGAATCACAGAATATTCTGAGTTGGAAAGGACCCACAAGGATCATCAAGTCCAACCCTTAAACAGCACCACTGCCTCCCCATCTGGGAATCAAATCCCGGTCTCCTGCATGACAGGAGGGACACTCACTACTATACTAAAGTGGATTTTCTATCTTTTGAGTTATTACAGATGAATCATCCAGTGCCAGTCATTCATTATTTGCCTTCAGATTTCTGGGACTGGTTAAATGCTGAATCCCTAAGTGGCTGAGCTTGGAAGGCATCACTGCGGATCACAAGAACCCTTGGTTGCAATAGTGACTGGTTTCAAGCTGGACCTTGTGCTGCTGATCATAGCACTCATAACTTCTGCCTTCTTTGCATTGTTTGTTGGCAGGTCATTTCCCCATTCAGCAAGGCTCACATGTCTCCTATTCTTCCTTTTGTTTCTCATATACCAGTAGAAGATCCTTTTTGCTTCCCTACCACCACATCTAACACATTCAAAAATAAAAATATTTTCATGGTATTAAAGTCATTTTCTTACAACACTGTATATTCTTAGGGGCATGTGAATCTTATTATCTCAGGGGAACATAATGAATAATCATAAAAAGCTCACAAGGCCTAGAAAACAGCAAGGTGAATTCATAGCAACCAAGACATTTTTTTCTCATAGGCAATTTTGCTTTTCCCCTTGTGAGCACTGTTCAGACAGAAAAACAGTCATCCCTCTTCCACTTCGTGTCCCCCATATTGTGCCTTCACATCTTAGCGGCATGATTTTTCAGCGATTAAGGAGGCTCGTTTCGGGACTGCACATGCATGACCTGGCACACATGAATATTCAAATCAATCCCCACGCCATGCTGCACCCACCCTGAGGCAGCCACAGTGGCTCAGCTCAGCTCAAGTGCACACCACCACCCCCGGCCCTGCTCAAGCATGCCCCCCCCATCCAGGAGCGAAGCGGCTGCGTGTAGTTATGAAAGATTTACACACTTTCAAGTTAGACGTGGTGTCGAGGATTTTCTTGGGATAGACTTAGTGTCCAAGACCACATCTACCCTGAGTATGGAGAGACCAGGTCTACCCACCCGGAGAGACACTGGGAGAGCAGTGTGGGTGGCTCCCCGCACCAGTGTCCTCAGCCAAGCAGAAAAGAGGTTTTTCCCAACGTGGGGTGGCTGTGGGTGCTGGGAAGCATCAACATGAACACCGACACACAGCAGAGCAGTGCTGAAACAGAGCTGGAGCGCCAGGGGGCCATGTGAGGTTGCGGGGCAAATTTGCATATTAATGAGCTGCCAATACACACGGAAGAAGGGCTTTGCATAGAGGGGGGGAAGACCTGTGGTACCGTGGTATAGGAGACCTGACTGTACTTTCTACATATGATGATGGGTAATGTCAGAGAGCAAAAAAGCAGCCTGGTGGAATATACTGCTCGTTCAGAGGTTATTTTAAGTTGGAAGGGACCCATAGGATCATCTAGTCCAACTCCTAAGCAAGCCCCCACCCAGGGATCGAACCCACAAGCATAGAACCATGAGCACCACACTCCTTCCATCCAAGCCTCCCATCATCTAGGCCATGTCAATGAGTTCCTCATCCAGTCTTTTCTTAAACACCTCCAGGGATGACGACTCCACCACCTCCCTGGGCAGACCATTCCAATGAGAGATCACTCTCTCTGTGAAAAAACTCTTCCTAACATCCAGACTAAACATCCCCTGGTGCAGCTTGAGGCCATGTCCTCTTGTTCTGGTGCTGGCAGCCTGAGAGAAGAGATTTACACCCACTCAACTACAACCTCCCCTCAGGTAGTTGTAAACAGCAATCAGGTCACCTCTGAGCCTCCTCTTCTCCAGGCTAAACAACCCCAGCTCCTGCAGTCACTCCCTGCAGGGCTTGTTCTCCAGTCCTTTCACCATCCTTGTCACCCTTCTCTGGACCCTCTCAAGCTGTTCAACATCCTTCTTAAACTGGGGAGACCAGAACTGGACACAGAACTCAAGATGTGGTCTGACCAGCGCTGAGTACAGGAGAAGCCACAAAAAATAGTGATTTTTGGACACATTTGACCAAAACAAATATTTTCCTGACAAAATTTGTGAAGGAGCTTGTGATCTGACTGCTCAGTGATTTGAGAGGCAGCCAGCAGAAGTGGGCTTTTATGTTCTTTCTGCCAATTAATATCCTTTGCTTTCTTCCTGAGACTACTATGGATTCAGTTGTCACATCTTTATTCACAATGGTTAGTCTTTCTCAGTAATCGTTTCCACTAAAAGCATATGTAGAGGAGGCAATATCAGAACATCTGTATGCTGTCACCAGTCTTCCCAAAGAACACGTTCCAGTAAATCCAGTAAACACTACTGAGGAGACTAGCCAAGTTTTGCATTCATTTTCCTTCAGTCAGTGTCACAGAAGCTTTAAGAACATTTCATTACAAAATCTACATAGAAGACACATTGCTAAATTACATACAAGTTAAATCCCCAAATGGCAAGCTAAACATCTGTGAAGTATGAACAGAACAATCCACAAGCCTGTTATTACTGTACCACCATTGGTGTATCACTATTGCACTTTTTTGTGCAAGGGCTTGACGTCCAGGAAGTCTGTTAACTATCACTGTGTACGGCAGAGGACTGTCTTTCTAAAAAATATCATCAAAAGACTATGGGTGAAGAGATAAACTGTGGTATTGAGTAGCACATGCTCATAGCAAGAGTTTTAGCAACGGGTATTCAGACCACCTCTCTTTTTAGGGTTATCATTAGCTCAGCTCCAGACAATCCTGGTTTGCTTAATCATATTAATAACACAGGTTTGAAGACTTCGAGGTAAACAATGTAGAGGAAGGCTGACAGGCTGTAAAACTACAGTAAATAATATAAAGGAAAAAAGGAGGGGGAAAATGGTATGAACTTAACAGTATCCATTGCCCAAAACATGCAGAAAAAATAAGCAAGGAATTATATTTTAGTTAAATCAACTACACTTGAAAATTGAACTTCATGTTTAGTCCTCTATTTACAAGTTTCCATTTATACCTTTCTACCACAGTCTCAAAAAATTGAGGTGTTTCGAAAAATATTAAAATGTTGCATGCATTAATTACACTTTATGCCTTAGAAACCTGCTGATGGATGGTCTGCAAATAGAATTCCATTATTAAACAACAGTTATTAATTATTAATTAAATAATTATTAAGCAACAACTTGAACTATTACTAGCTGCTCATCACATTTGCACTCTTAGTTGCTAAGCAGCTGGTCAAAAGAATTAACTGCTTGTAGATAAATAGGCTTGCTCATGGGATCAGGGTATAAAAATCGATCTAGTCTAAATTAGGACATTCCAGTTTTGCCTGACAAAAGAACATCCATGAACATGTGCAGATAAGAACTGTATTCAAAAATAAAGCAACAATTCATTATTGCTAAAATGCTGAAGATGTAAAGTGATCAAAGCAGGAATTTCTGAGGCCTTGTTTCTCCTGAAGTTCCACTATGCTCCAACCACCTTCATTAATTTTATCAACATTATCTAAAAAGAAAGTGATCTGACCTCCACCTGCATTTCCATTGCCAAAACCAAATTAGGAACACAAGCCTATTTTATACACCCTTTATTCAACCTTTTTTGCTTAAAAGATTCATGGTTTGCCTAGAGAACAAAAAATTATCAGATTTAAGGTGAGAAGTTTAAAATTGTACCTGAAAAATTCCATGAAAGAGAAGCCATAACCATGCTGTTCAGCAATTCCTGCACACACAACATTTGCAGATGCTCCAATTAATGTTCCATTACCTGCAGTTCAGAAAACAAACACCAGTTTATAGTTGTGCTCTGTTTCTTACTCTTACTCTCTTTATCCTGTGCTAAAATCCTAAGATGTACTAGCTAGAAATTAAAAGTAAATTTCTGTTGTATGGTCTTGGAAACAAACATACAGACAACATCTCCACATCCTATAAATAGCTTCATGCTTTTAAGTATTGCCTAGTATTATTCTTTGATTCTATATAAGCCAGAAAAAATAAGGCAGGAACATAACGCCAATAACAGTTGTCAAAATTACACCAGAGATTTCCATTCAGATAAACTTATTGATTTTTAGTTTTGCATGCAAAAAAGTGCCATCAGACAAGATGAAAAGACGAGATAGTTGGAGGATGCTAAGTAAAATGGATGCCTTTTTTCCTTACACAAACTTGGCATTTACAAATTAGTGTCTTTTTACGGATAAACTGGCTATTTTCAAAGATTTTGGGGGGGGTTTTGTTGGTAAGATTTTTTATATAGAAATTTAAAACAAAATAAATGAGACAATGGAGGGGAATGGATCTGGTTTACATCTCTCTGCTGAGGCAAAAACATCACAAATTTTGCCTACCTAATCACCATGGTTCCTTAATATATAATGGAAATCAACTGCATTTAGTGAATGTCACCAAATTACTTAATACAATTCCCCATAGCAGAAGAACATGCCAAAAAAAAATATTTGCCACATTTATAATGTGCATTTATTCTCTTGGAAGAACTACACACCTCTCTTCTCCTAAGTTTTTTCCAATAATTAATTTATTTCTACATTTTCTTTGAACTTGCAATAATATGGCAGTGTAGAGAGGTCAGAGCTCAGAGATCAGAAAGGTCGACCCATTTTCTGTATCTTTTCCATGAGTCATACCTGAGATTTAAGACATGCTATATACTTCACTTCCACAAAGCAGATGGCTTCAGCAAATGTTTCTGATCTAAGGCATGACTCAGGAAGTGACAGTGACTCTTACATTCTGTTCTTTTACTGAAACTTTGAACAAAGGAGGTAACAATCTAGAAAGGATTTTTTCTACATTGCAGCAAGTCATCTCTTTTACCATACATCACTACATTAACAATCATTCTAAGCACAAGCTCCATTTGGCCTACAGTTACTCTTCTCACTTTGGCTCTGTTAAAAATTTCAGCTCTGTGGAAACTCTTCTGATCTGACTTTGAGAGAAACAGATCACAATCCAATTAATGCTCCAGTTAATTCCTTTGACTTAGTAAACACTTCAGGTCACACAGAGATCAGCTACCACAGTATCTCAGAATAAAGGCACAAGTATTTTTACCCCAAGTATTCATGTATGGTACCCATATGGCCTTGTGCACCTGAAAGTGTGCACAAAATGAGCACATGCCTAAAAATATTCTTAAAAAATAATAGAACATGCTTAAATTCAAATAAAATGTGCTATACTTCAGATGTTTATGACTGGTCATTCTAGGGACAGAGAAACAACTCTAAAAAGATAACTAAACCCAAAAAAGTAGCTCAGGACATTTCACTATTATTATTATTATATTCTGTTGATTTCATGAGAGCCAAAGCTGTCCAATAAAAAGCCCCAGAATAGCCAAGAATTTTTCAACTGAATCCAAAGAGACAGCATTATTCTAATTTATTTCAGGATGGACAATTATTATTAACACAAAATAACCATCAAATTGTCATTTTAATCCTGGAGTAGAGATCTGAATAAGGGTTTCTACTGTCTCAGGTGAGTGTCCTGAGCAAGATGTGTTAAAAACAAGAGACTGGTTTTATTTTCTCATCAGCAGCCTCAAATAGCTCTCGAGCAGATGTCATTATGGAACAAGAAAGCTTAGAGATTTCTTGAGATGAGAAAAACATTCTACACCCAGTCCCTGCAATCCCAAATAGACATTTTATTTCATATATTTAATTATCCCTCTATTTTTTTAATTCCTATTTTTTTCAGATCTTCCAGGAGCTATGGTAGGTGAGCTGCTTCCTACTTACTCTAAGACTTTGACATTTCAAAGAAGCTGGAGCTCTGTACAGAGGTCTTGCCTGCCTATGAGGAGTTCTGCTGATGTTGGTGAAACTGCAATCAATACAAGGGAATATCCTTATTGATCATAAAAGCATCATGATCATTCCTGTGAGACAGTAAGGGATATATGTGATTTCAACTTCTTATTATACACAGTGAATCATTCCCCCCCCACACACACACGTGTTTCAGGTGTGGAGAAAAAAGGATGACTAGCCTTACAAGAGGAACAGAAACCTTTAAAAATTAGTGTCTAGCACTGATCGTTAGGAATGGCAAGCTCATTTCCCATGCCCTGTCTTTGCCTCAAAGTATATCCTAATTACTTTTATGTATGATTAAAGACATTAAAGTAAACTTGGAACAACAACGCTCCTGATACTTACTGTCATGAGAAAGCCAAAACACAAAGCGTGTGGCTTAATGCAAAACCAGAACAAATAAATACAGCTGATGTTATTAGAGGAGTCAGGCAGGAACACTCAGAATTTTCAATTCCAAACTAATCACTAGTCTGTAGCCTCCAAAGACTTTATAAGAGCTTTCTGCTCCATATGTAGCAAAATCAGTCATCACTCTCAGAATAATATTACTGTAAACAAGGAATATAACTCTGGCTTCAGATTAAAGAAAGGAAACTGAAACTGCACTTGTCCCACGGCTGTGAGTAGATACAGTTGCGATCTCCAAACAGCATGCCCTCTCCTATATTGTATATGGGTTATAATAATGCCTTCACATAATGAAGTACGTATTACAGAAAGAGTTTCTGCTTCAGTAGTGACTTGATTTCCCAAGTAGATTTCGCTTGAGGAGAAATTGTCACCTTAATTGTTATCTGAGAGAAGCAGCATTTCTGTTTCATTTGTTTGGAGCTTGTGTGCAGTTTAATTAGGTAGTGGCTCAGCAGGCTTCAAAGAACTACACTGAAATTAACAATAGAGGCAAACTTTTGTTTCACCTGCCCGGAACATCTGTCTCCATGGCACAGGTAAATAATACTAAAACAGCAATACTATGGCCACTCAGGGGAGACCTTACTGCTCTCTGTAAGGTGGGGCCAGGTGGGGGTCAGTCTCTTCTCTCAGGCTACCAGTGACAGAATGAGAGGACACAGTCTTAAACTGCATCAGGGGAGGTTTAGACTGGATGTGTGGAAGAATTTTTCACAGAGTAACTTCTCATTGGAATGGGCTGCTCAGGTGGTTGAGTCACCATCCCTGGATGTGTTTAAGAAGAGATTGGATGAGGTATTTAATTTAGGTGATGAGATAGTGTCAGGTAATAGGTTGGACTTGATGATCTCAATGGTCTTTTCCAACTTATTTAATTCTGTGATTCTGTTATACAGTTGGCACTCTTGCACTTCGCACCCCCATATTGCTGCTTCAAATCTTAGCAGCATGATTTTTTAGCAATGAAGGAGGTTCCTCTTCGCAACTGTGCATGCACGACCTGCTGCCGCAGGAGCGGCGACAGCAGGGCCACTCCCCCAGAGCTGCCACCGTGCAGTTATGAAGTTGTGTCCCTGGCCAAGCCGAAAAGGGGTTTTTCCCAGCGTGGGGTGGCTGCGGGAGCTGGGAAGGGCCAACACACACACTGATACATAGCAACAAAGTGCCGAAACTGCGCCAGGGCCACGTGAGAGTGTGGAGCAAATCTGCATATTAATGAGCTGCCATTCAAGTAGGGCTTCACGGAACGCGATTAAGACCGCGGGTCCGCAATATAGGAGACCCGACTGTATTTTTGATACCAATAGCATATGATATGTCTGACATAAGCAGCACAGTGTATCCTGAATATTTATTCTGCCTTTTATTCTTGATAGACTACATGTGCTGTTGTCAAAGTAACTATGCTTATTAGTTCATAAGCATGAAAGCAAAAAAATCTTTTTTATGAAAAAAATAGTAAATCTGATTTTGAAGTATGATCATAGAATAACACAGATGTTTCAGGAGTTGGTCTTGATGATCCCTGTGGGTCCCTTTCAACTCAGAATATTCTGTGATTCTGTGTCACCTAAACACATGGGCTGCTCTAGTTTTACACAGCTAGTGCAGAAACACAGTCAACAGTCTTCTGCTGCTTCTGTCTAGAAAAGGTGACATAAAAGTTTCTTTCTGATATTTCTCAAGGTACTTTGAATAGCTTCAGGGAATGTGAAATCAACTGCAAGTATAAGGCAGTATTCAGCAGTTTTAGTTAAGAATAAATCTATCAAGAAATATCCAAACCCTATGGGCGAAAGCTTTGCTATATTTGAGCTTGACCATACGAAGCTTTGTCCTTGAGAGATCAGAGATGGTAACTAAGATGTCAGAGCAAAAAAGATAAGGATGTGCCTTATTATTTACCTGTGTGAATTAAAGTAGAGGTAGTGATGTATTAATCCACATAGCCAGTAGTTTAACACCTAACTTTGTGTATGGACTCTTAATTTGTTATTGTGACATGGAGTATGCTTTGCTCAAAAATGGCATTAACCAATTGTAGTGCAAGAACAAACATGTAATGTTGTTAGGACCAATGACCTGTAGCCAAGTGTCTTAGATGCCGCCATTATCTGTATAAAAAGATATGTTACATTGCAATAAACCGTCTTCGCTTTGTCTTCGCAAAGAAGCATTGAGGAGTCCGTGTAGTTGTATTATTGCCACGAATGGTGACCCCGTTGACGTGATGATAAGGGGTTTATTCGCCGCGGACCTTGGAGCGGAACCGGTGGCAGCCCAGCAAAGCTAATAAAGATATATAGCAGCGGTGCGTCGGCGGGGATAGTCGGCGGGAGAGCTGTTTTCACGTCCGGACAACTTCTACTGATAAAGCCTCTGGGAGTTAGAGGTAGGCTGGCTGGGAACTTTTAGTAAAAATGGGTCAGCACATGACCAAGGAAGAAAATTCCATTNTGCGGGCACTGGGAAGGGCCAACACACACTGATACACAGCAACACAGTGCCGAAACTGTGCCAGGGCCACGTGAGAGTGTGGAGCAAATTTGCATATTAATGAGCTGCCATTCAAGTAGGACTTCACGGAACCCGATTAAGACCATGGGTCCGCAATATAGGAGACCCGACTGTATTTTTGATACCAATAGCATATGATATGTCTGACATAAGCAGCACAGTGTATCCTGAATATTTATTCTGCCTTTTATTCTTGATAGACTACATGTGCTGTTGTCAAAGTAACTATGCTTATTAGTTCATAAGCATGAAAGCAAAAAAATCTTTTTTATGAAAAAAATAGTAAATCTGATTTTGAAGTATGATCATAGAATAACACAGATGTTTCAGGAGTTGGTCTTGATGATCCCTGTGGGTCCCTTTCAACTCAGAATATTCTGTGATTCTGTGTCACCTAAACACATGGGCTGCTCTAGTTTTACACAGCTAGTGCAGAAACACAGTCAACAGTCTTCTGCTGCTTCTGTCTAGAAAAGGTGACATAAAAGTTTCTTTCTGATATTTCTCAAGGTACTTTGAATAGCTTCAGGGAATGTGAAATCAACTGCAAGTATAAGGCAGTATTCAGCAGTTTTAGTTAAGAATAAATCTATCAAGAAATATCCAAACCCCCCACATTAAAACATCTTTACATCTCCAGCTAACTTAGAGTTATGCGCATAAAGATGTTGACAAGGTTGAGTAAGGTTGATTTGATACCTGCACTATACACCAGCCCTGCCTCTTCCAGCCCTCTGCTTCCATTTGTATCTACTTCTTCACAACCTGGTGTCCAGCTATTAGCCTCTGCTACATCATGCCTTCAGAGACTGCCAAATTCAAACCCAGATCCTGTACACCACATAGAATGCACCTTCCATTGACCCAGATAGCATCTCTTTCAGCAACCAGAGTTTGCCCAAGTCACTATAATCTGCAGTGCACTGAAAATGAATGCTGAGAGAACCAATGAGGCTTCCTGAAGGAAGGGGCTAGGAAATCAGATTAGAATCATAACAAGAAATGGGAGAGTTTGCATAAAAAAATGTACTTCCTCGCACTTTGAGCCTCATTCTCAACAGGTTTTTTTTACTTGTCAGAACCACATCTACTATGTATATCTAAATACCATTAGTTCTCAGGAGTCCCTTTGGTATTGCCCCTGCCAAGAGCAAACCTAAGACTTGTGTTTGCAGCCTTAATATGGTTGCCTCGAGAATCACCTCAAAGTGCCTGCCAGGATTTGTGTTTATTGCTGAAAGCACTGAGAAATCAAATATCACTAATATCAGCTAATAAATCACTAATAAAGCTGTTTGACCTTGCATGAGCAGCTTTCATAAACAGTAACTTTCTTGAATATAAAGGAGATAATACCTCAGGAAACAACAAGTTTAAAAGACAATAGCTTTCAGAAAAGTTTTGTTTTGCTGTGAATATTACAGACTGCTTCCCTTCCACACACTTTGATTGTGGAGTACAAGGTATACCTGTGCTGAATTGGGAGACTTTCTACTTTTTTTTTTTCCCTGTGTCTCTGGCCATCAAGTACAGAAGCAAAAAGTTACCCTATTTTCATGCCAACACGAGCTCTGAAAACAGCTTTTATCTGGGCTTTGGCAAACATCTGTCACAGGCCCAACTTTACACAGCACAGCTGGTTCTCACTGCTTTGTTCAGGGAAGGTTTTTTTTCTGAAACCAGGAGTTTGCTACAGAGTCACGAATGAGGATTAGGATTAGGGTGAGGATTCTCGTCCCTGCTTTTTGACCATCCCATTAAGCATAAAACCAAAACTTATTGAAAGAAGCCAGCTTCTAACTTCCAATCCATTTGTAGAAGAAAATTCTGTGCAGTCTTCCATACACTTTACATAATTAAATAAAGATAGACTGACATGCCTGGCTTCCTTTCCATAGTGTATTCCATTTTTCCACTCAGACCACAGACTGAGCAAATGTATCAAATCTGTGCCAAAGTGATCACTGACCAGTTTTGGGTTTGATTAGCCTTATAGAAACAGCCTTCATACTTTTCACAATTTTCAGTTTCACACAAAAGTAATTCAGATTTGCCTCATTAAAAAAAAAAAAACAAAACCATTTCTATTAATCTGTTAAATGTCCACAAGACTTGAGTATCTTCTAACAATGTGCAAATCTTGAATATCCTAATACTTTTTATATGTAAAAATTAACAAGCCCTGGACAATCAAACTTTGTAGTCAATAAGAACAGAATCAAGGCCACTTAAACTGCTAGCAGTTCCTAGAAGAAGCATCAAGACATAGCCATGCATGAACTCATTGAATATTGTAATTTGTGATAGGTTCCAGGCTTACGATACCAAGATTTTGTTCTTTTACTGATTTGCAGATTTTTTGAATGGTATGTTTCTACATAAATGCATGAACACGGACATTATATGGAAAAAAAAGATGAAAACACATGAATGAAAATTTTGAGTTAACTTATTCAAAAATCTCATTGAACTACATTCAATCCAATGCTTTTAATCAGGTGAATTTACCACATTTTATCACCACTAAAAACACCAACAGCAGGAGGGGTGTTAGTTAGATAGTTATTAATAAATGTTGCATTAGTCAGTGCTCTTTGCTTGCTTTTCACTATGAGAGGAAAAGGTGAAATTTTAATTTGCCAGTTTTCTACCAGAAGTGTGAAATAAATAAGTTGCTGAACATCCTGCACTTGTTACTTTAATGACATAAAGTCCATAAGCTTCTATCAAATCCAGACATCTGTAAGAGATACTCAAAACCTGAGGTGACCACGAAAGCCACCTCTTTCCTTGAAGTCTCTCTACCTAGTACAGGTGTAAAATAAACTAGTATAAAAATCGATAGTGTCAGCAGTGTACTCTCACATGCCATCCCTCGATGCCCTGAGACACACGTTCAAATAGGTTCAATTTAAAGATTTAAATGCTTCACACAAGCCCCAGTTTGCACATTTTTTTTCTCTGATTTTTAGATTCATAGACTAAAACTGTGTTAACTCAATTTCACAGTTTTGCCGCATGTGACGGTATTTTGGAACAAATATTAAAAAACTGTTTCATGAGTAGAAACCTGATATAAAAGTATACTATTCAACTTTGTTGCAATATATTTTGAAGCTAAGCAGCACACAAAAAATATTCCTTAAATATGCCTATAATAATAATGCCTGCATTGTTATTTTCAAATATCTATCTGCTTTAAATTCAGATTCTGCCTTGAATCATATTGACTTTCAGTTGTAGCCTACCTATTATGTTTTGCTATGGTTCAAGTTCTTTGTTTAAAACAGTTTCACAACTTCTTCTAGGGCCCCTCTGCTTTAGGTGTGCTAAGTGCAGCTGTGTTGGACAGATTTATTGATTTTATATATATATGTGTATGCATATATAGATAATATCTAGATCCTGATTATAACTTTTCTTAGTTATCAGACACTCAATAGACTGTCTAATTCATCCAAGTAAATCAATATGAATATTGCAAACCAAGATTTTTTTTCTTCCTTAAGGTGCAGAAGAGGGGATATTGCCTAGAAAGTGTTTGCAGAAGAAAAGTAGATAGTCCGGTACTGTCTTCTGCACTAAGTGTTTTGAAACTTGCCATGGTTTCCCTGCCTTATTCTGTCTGATAGTCCAAGTGCTCCTACCTTCTAACTGAATATACTTCTTCTACTGACAGCAGTGCAGAGTCTGTATTCTCATATTGCATCAACTCACCAATACAACATAATGAGATCGTCTCTTCCATATAATTCTGAAAACAGAAGTGGCCAAGGCTTCTGCAAAGAACCTTCTGTGATTTATGATAAAGAAATGCACCAAGCACATAAAGAAAATTAGTCATATCTCTACATATACTTTGCAGGATCCTTCAATGCCATCTCTGATCATTTTCCTACCTCTAATTTGCATAAATTTATAGGTTGCAGTTATTTTACACAGATTGAAAAACATTAATATAACCATATCAAATTTATCATAATTAAGTGATTTTGGTGCTTGGTATAATTTTTTTTCCTAAGTCAATATTACATATCACACATAACTCTCTTATTTCCATTTTAAAATCTAAGATTTACCATCTGACCTATAAATTCTTATAGGTACGGCTAAAACAGCACCCTTTATGCCACATACTTCATATTTCACCCTTAATAACATACATACATCTATATATGCATGTCTGCCAAGATAATTCTTTCCAAGCCTTGAAATATATCCTTGCGAAGAAAAATCTATTAGTTTCAACATAAGGGTTATTTTCCATATTAACTCAGTGTCTCAACATCAAACAAGCCTCTGATACTGCATTCATACACATATATGTCTGCCAAATGGACACACTCAGTTTTATCTGGTTTTACATTTCAGGTTCACAATCTTTTTCTGTAAGTCTTCCATGCCATACTCTTTGATAATTTTAAAGATTAGAGAATATCCTTTAGCTGCAGGGACTCTGGTAACAAGCCTGTATCTCACACCAAGGACATTTCAGCACTGCTGGGCTTTAAGAATTTCACATTGAAAACCCACGAATATAGCCCAGATTTTGAATGTCATAAATGAGCTAAGGAAAAGAGCAGCTGGACTGTTATAGGAAGTTACAGATTCTAAATGTTACAGAAGACAGCAAGAGGACAGTTTGGGCTCTCAAGTGTCAACAGAGTGAAAAGGTTTCTCTTTCTTATATCTGATGATGCTGTTTTTCATGTTACAACAAACCCCAAAAACTTTCAGTTAACATCTGAATGAGCTCTTCATTAAGAATTAGTGAGTAGGTCTGCCATTTAATGGACAGCAACCACAAGAGAACTCATTTTCATAATTGGAAACATCATAGAAACAATCCAAAGTATACTCAGAAAGTAAATTAAATATTAGTGGAAGACATCCAAAACACATGCTTCTAGATGGGTACTATTCAGAGGCATAATGCTTCTAAAGATTGCACTGAGGTCTTTAAAGAAAAATGGTGAGACATTTCCTAAATTTCCTTATTTGATTTGCGTGGCTTTCAAAGTCAAGGACAGCAAAATCCCTTTACTTTTTAAAGATTTCTCTCATTCCCTATAATACTGTCCTTTGATTTGGATTGAGTTTTATATCCATAAAAGAAAACAATTATAAAAATCAGGACTTTCTCACCCATAGAAATGAAACTGAGCCCTAGGATTTCCTGTCATTAAGAGTCCTCTAGAAACAGTAGGAACTTTAAATATCCATGTCCTGGTTAGAATCAATCTCAGCTAAGTATATTGTCTCCACCAAAATTTTTTCTTACAGTTTCAATTACATATTTTATATAACAGTTAAGTTCAAAACCAAAGCGGAATAGTGCTCCTCTTAAATAACAGTTACGTTTTTACACTATATATTCAATTTTTGATAGACTTCTTTAATCTTTCAAATGGAAAACTGTTATACAAATTTGATCTATTGTAAATATAAAAGAACTTCAAAACAGTTACAGTTTTTTCATAATATTTTCATAATATTAATTATCATATATAAAACGTTTTATGTTTTATGGAAGGATATAACTTTTTCCTCATACTGAAGAGTGGTTTATGAATATAAACAGTATTTCTAGCTTTATACATTTAATGGGTCTGAAGCTTTAAATCTAGTTTAGACTAGAGCAGAATCAGCAGGGAGTAATGATTCAGTGATACTCCACTGTGCAAGGCCCATCTGCACCAGAGACCTAAGGAGGAATGCTGGGAGGCAGAATAGCTACAGCACTGGACTACTGAGAGAAATCCCACTGCTTAGCTACACCGTGGGATAACTGTAATAGCTGTAATTAGCACATGTCCTGTGGATAATGTATTTTATTCACACCTGGGTTTTGACCCTATAAGGTAAGAAGAAAAGTGCCAGCAATACTCTCTTCCTACCTCCTGTCTTGATGTAGAGCTTGTAAACAAATTGTGTGCTAAAAGAGTACAGCTGTATACATCCTAGAGACTGTCTATTTCTGCAAAATTGTGAAAATGATGACTTTCATGTGTTGTCCTTCAGGAAAATGCACAGAGAAAGAACATAGTGCAAAAACTATAGACTATAGAAAACATAATCACTGGACCACAATAGTAGTCACTGCATCAGGTTTTTCACTTTTCTGTGCTAGCTAATGAGATCTCAGAAGGTAGACACTTTCAAAAATTAACTTGATATTTTCTTTTTTTTTTCAAAAGCATACTGTTTATAATTATTGAAAAAAGATATTAAAATGCAATTAAATACCAGCACTTTACATGTCAAATGTAAAAAAAACCCACTTCAAATAATATCTTAGCTATAATCTCTTCATCTCAGTAAATAAACTAGTTCTACATAATTGAAGTTGAATTTCTGACTGTACACTTACTCAATTTAAGCTGAATTCTTATTTCACGCTATTTTAAAACTCATGAGTCAATAGAAAAAGCGCAATTAAAGTTCCTCTAGTTCTGAAATGGCTATAGCTAGCAACCTTCATTTGCTATCCAGAATTTCAGAGCAGAATTCCCTAGACACTATTGGAAGGCCTACATAAAACTCATTCTCCCAAGTATCATAATTCCATCATGTACTAGAATAGGAAGCATTAATGAATGGAGCTGTACTCAGTATCCTCTCATGCAAAAGAAATACAGATTCCTCAGAATGCCACAGAAGTTTCGACCTTGTTTGCTTCCTTTAGTACCTTTCAGATTTCTTTCCCTTCATTGTCAAAATGTAATTGAAACACTGGCAGATGACACATAAAAAAACCCCATGAGCAATACAATTTTACCAGATACTTAGTCAACCTGACCACTAATGCCCAGACAGATAAGAATTAGTAATAGGGCTGTTCAGCAGTCAGAAGATTTGACCAACTAAAGGACCAAAAACCCGAATTCATTTGACCTGTATTTGGGAATGCTTCTCAGTGACATGAGGGGCCTCTATGTGCTCTGCAGAGAGTCTGGCAATTTCAGCAGGTGAATAAACATCTTGAACTTTCCAATATCCCTATCACCAAACAGAGAGGCTGAGGCAGCTAGACTCTTAACTTACAGCCTAAGTTCTTAAGGATAGCTGAGACAAATACGTAGTCGGGTCGCCTATATCATGGACCTGCGGTCTTAATCAGGTGCTGCGAAGCCCTACTTCCACGTTGAATGGCAGCTTATTAATATGCAAATTTGCCCCACACCCTCGCGCGGCCCCCTGCCGCTGTTTCAGCACCATTTTGCTGTGTGTCAGTGTTTGTGTTGGCCCTTCCCAGTGCCTGCAGCCACCCCATGCTGGAAAAAAACCCTTTTCGGCTCGGCCAGGCACACAGGTGTAGGCAGCTGCCCACGCCACTGTCCCGGTGTCTTTCGGGGTGGGTAGACCTGGTCTCTCCATACTCAGGGTAGACAAGTATCTCCTGAAGAGTCACTCAAGAAAGTCTCAGACACCTGAGAGTATGTACATCTTCCATAACTGCACACTGGGTGCGGGGGAGCGGCACTGCCACGGCTGCCGCCGCACCAAGGGGGGAGCAGGAGAGGAGCGACCCCGCTGTGGTTGCTGCCATTCCGGAGCCGAGAGGAAGCGGTGGGGCTGCCACGGTGGCTGTGTGGGTTTATTTGCATCTTTATGACTGTCTAATTGAATATTCATGCATGCCAGGTCGCGCATGCACAGTTGCAAAAAGTGGCCTGCTTCATCTCTAAAAAATCATGCCGCAAAGATGTAAAGTTGCAATATGGGGGGCACGAAGTGCAAGAAGGTTGACTGTAAATCTAAATTCCTAGAATCAGATCCCCTGGAAAATTATCATGTTTATTTCTTAACCAAGATTGACCTGACCTGAACAAAAAATCTGCCAAAAACAACAGGCAAACTCTGAGGAATATCCAAAGAATTCAAAATTGTGACTCTCATCAGGAGCTGCTTATGTTCATCACTCTTCTCAATTTCTTTGATTAAGAGACAGGACTTTTCATCCCTTCCAGCTTTCAGAGACAGAAGGTGGAATATCTATGCGATATTCCATTACCCCTTATGCCTGAACCCAATGCCATGAAAGACAGAAATTTTACAGCGGCAGCTCTCTTCTGGGAGACAATTATAACAATGTGGTAGTTATACCATCAAAGGCCTTTTCATCTTGAGACTGATTCCATTCTTCTTTCATTTCCAGGAGAAAGTTACAGCAGTGAAAGAAAATTACTGTCTTTTCTCATCCTACCATTTTACAAACCTGAGCTGCCTGTACAGTTTGTGACAATAAGAAAAAAGTAATTGCAACCACGGGAAATTTTTTAGGAGAAAATGCTGCGTGGAATTTTCAAAGACCGGCACAAATGCTGATGCTCCCTTTACAGACACATAAGTAGTGTTTACTCTGAACTCCAGAAATGCTATCAAATTACCAGAAATGAAGTTATTCAATATGTGTTAAACAGCTAAAATATGTAGTCATAGTGTATTATTCCATCAGACTTTTCTACAAAATGTATTGTTTGCCAAGTTCCTTTGGTTGCATAAGCAGTGAAAAGATCCAATTTTTGCCCTAAGCACCAGGGATTAATGATATCATTATCATCTTCTCCTTCCACAGTGGGATTAACCTTACCTTGAGGATTCCTTCTCATCACTTCAGGACTGATAAGAATCCGCTTTTGGAGATAATTTTAACATAAATACTTGCCTTGTTTAGAAAAGGAAAAATCCCTTTCCCCCTAATTTTCAGGGCTGCATCCTTTAAAGCTGAAGCTTTTCCACAGTTTTTATTCTTCAACAATAAGATCTTGTCCACTAGCTTTTTGTTTCAACGGCGGAAAGTCAGAAGAATATTAAATTTCAAGCTAACACTCCTTATAAGACATTTGCCAGTATAACTCAGCATATGTTCTACTTTATTCTAATACAACACAGTTAGAAGAGTTTAAGCTTTTGGTAATAATGATAAAACTTATTATCCAAATATTTGTATGGAGCGTGTCTGAACATCTAGGCATCTCCTATGGATCTCTAATCTCCTTAATTCAAATAATTCTCAAGGTACTGTTTACATTTTTACTTTTGTCTCATACTGTACACACACAGGAGTCCAGAAGTCTCTCGAAATCCAGGCACCTTCTCAACAAATCTAATAAAAGGAATTTGGGTAAAGATGATAACTTATATTTAAGGAAAATCAGCTGAGCCTTATTAAGGCTCCCAGCCTGGTAAAGTGCCTCCCACTGAGCATATGTCAGCTAAATTTATCTGGCTAACTTTATAGTCCTTAGGCAATTTTTTTAAATCTGAAAATTGGATTAAATAAGAGTATGTTCAGTGATCAACAAATTCACAGAAATATAGTGCCATGGAAAAGACCTCTAAGAATTTTGAGTGCAATCAAAATGTGAAGAAAGACAAAATTTTTATGGCAAACATCTATATAAAGATATGCTGATTATTCAGATCACTAGTTTTAAAGAGGAGCAGGTTAAAGTCACAATATAATGATGAGTAATGATGAGCACAAAGAGATATTCCTCAAATGAATAACTGTTTCTTTTCTTGGTATAAATTGACCTGCCCTTGCAACATGCTCTTAAAATTCAATCTGTAAATTACATCACTATAATCTTTGTATTAAGGTCACTTGTACTAACAATCACTTAGCTAAATAAACAAATCAGAACTTATATTACACATAAAACTGGTTTTAGTTTTAAGCCCTGTAAAGTCAAGGAAACTGTTTGAAGGGGCACGGGGGGGATGAAGGAGTGGATCCATGGTGAAACACTATTTTATCCACTTTATATAAACTGACTAACTAAATATATCGGGATCAAAACACAACCAGTACAATGTAATTAGCATTAAAATTCTAAGTAGTAAAAATATAACACTAACTTTATTACACATTAAAAACTTACACATTTTAATAGCACTTAGTAAACCCAACCTGTAAATATTCATTTAAAAACTACTGGATGGCTTTTCTCTTTTATTGCTAAAACAAATAGAGAGGAAACCCTAAGCCTATGACTCATAAATGCCCTATTTTTAATTAAAAAAAAAAAGAAACCAACCACTGTACTGATAATACACAATATCCCAGTTAACACCAACATGGGAACAGCTGTTAAATTCATTATTAGAGGTGCATTTCCAAAAGACTTCAAAAGAAATTTCCTTTGAATGAGAAGTGATAAACAGGTCAGCAAATGGATACTCAAATCATTTCTGTAAACCAGCCAGAAAACCTCTCAGTGACATCAGCAGACTTTGAATTAAGCATTCAGATCTCAGCTATTATACATTTTCTGCATCTTTTCAATGAGCAATGATGGCTCTCTGTTCTGAAAGTTAAATGTATCTTTGTCTTTTCTCTCACAAAAGATCAGAACCCTATAAGCACCATCTGGGCTGCTTCTTTGTATGTCTCTACATTATGCAGATAAAGACTTCAAAAACAGACTGCAAAAATCCTATTGTAGCAGCAGCAATTCTTATCCAGGAGTGCTTTGAAGTTAAAACGAGCAGGATCAGGCCCTCCATATGCTTTGCACAGTAAAATGACTGAACATACTGTGCCAGTTTATTCATGTCATAATTGTATAGCTATTTACCATATGTCAGCTTTCTCACAAAAACTCTTACCTCCAAGGCACGCGCCCATGGCCAATGAGAAGATTAATGGTTTCATAGGCAAATTTACATCTGGATCTTTACTCAGGTTGAGAAGTACAGGAATCTGTGGTTTAAGAGGAAAAGAATGAGAGAGAATCAAGAGACATTAACTAACCATCAGCACAATATAAATAAAGTTCATTAAAGGAAACAACTTAAACCAGCAGTAAGACCAAAGAGTGAGCTGAAGGAGAAGGGTTGTTGGGGTTTTTGGGGGGAATGTTTTTGGGATTTTATGTTGTTTTTCTTAATTAGTATCTTTGCCTGATATATGTGATCTAGGCTCACTTTTCCCCACTGACCTGGCTAGTCCTGCAAGCCAAGGAGAAGGTTTTGACATTACAGCAAGTCTGACACAAGTACTACTAACAAAAATGAGGCTACCTAAACGTTTTGAGTGCCTCCCACTAGATCCTTCTACAACATCCTGTAGATCATTAGATGACTAGATCCAGTTCTACAGGAAACTGACAGTGACTATAAATCAATTCCCCTTTCATTTCTTGAAGTATAAAGGACAGAGATGTATCTTCTCTTCTTGCTGCAGAGAGTGGTAAAAGATGCCTAGACCTTCGCAGCCCAAATGGCTGCAAATTGTGTCAGTAACCAAAAATATTCTGAATCCTTGTTATAATGAAAAGTACTTGATGTATTAGGGAAAAATGAGGAATGTCCACGTGGCAGGTTTCTAAATTCATAAGCAGATATAAGTTATGTTACTTCTTATTCCAACATTATATTTGACAGAGAATGTAGATTTAGTTCTCTGGAAAATATTTGCAAGTGGTTTAATGCCAGCCAGCAATCAAGCACCATGTAGCCCCCATCTTTTATTCCTCCCACCTCCTCTTAGGTGAGGAGGAGAATCAGAAAAAAATATTGCATGTCGAGACAAAAAAAGTTTAATGATTGAAACAAAATAAAATGTTATATTGATAATTGATAATTATAATAATTTTAAATAACAAGGATTATTATTACAGTAATCCCTTGTTAGTTGGTGGTTCACCATTCCCAATTTCAATATATTGTGTGCCTTTTTCTGCGTCTTTACTGTCTTTACCACTACGTTGCAGATTTCGTTTACCATGGCATCTCTCTGGAACTGACTCCCCATGATATTGGAGGGATTACTATAATAGTAATGCAAATGTGAGACACAGAGAGAGAAAGAATAAAGCCCAAGATAAATAAGTGACGAGCAATACAATTGCTCACTACCTGTTGACACATTCCCAGCCTCTCCTCTGGCAGCAATAGGTGACACCTGGCCAACTCCGACAGTTCATATACTGAGCTTGACACTCTATGGTATGGAATACTCTTTTGGCCAGTTTGAGTCAGCT
>WEKX01023560.1:58343-72181 GCA_013390025.1 Pitta sordida
TCTCCGAGTGGCCTGCTTGACTGTGAGGGATCTAGGTTGGTGTTACCGCTCTGGGATGTGCTCTCGGTCTCTGTATGGGTGTTAGATGGTGAGTTGGACTAGATGATCCTTGTGGGTCCCTTCCAACTCACAATATTCTGTGATTCTGTGATTCTGTGACTCCTGTGCCTATTTAAAAAAAAAAAATTGTAGTAGTCTTTTAGGCTCATCCCAAAATAGAATAAGAAAGATATAAATTTGAAATGTTTAAAATGTTTGCAAAAGTCCTTTTCTGTCCATCAGTATTTTCCACCCTCAAAGATACAAAAGAAATAGTCTTCAGGCATCTCAAAGAATTCCTGTGTTTCAGTCCCATTCCTCAACACATATCCTGTTAAAAGAGAGTTTCTTTCAAAATGTATCAAAGAGTTTCTGTTTTCTGTGCATGTAGCTGCTGTTTGGTATTGCTCCAAGCCAATTTTCATAGACTAGCTGGATAAGAAGCTAAATCTTCTGCACTACGATTTCAGCATTATTGCTTAATAGTCCTTAAGCATTTGCTGGGACGTGACTCATCCTGAACCATTCTTTCCCTTCATGCCTTTTGCTTGCAGTCTCTTGCTGTTAAATCAATATAATTTCACAGGAAACACCACAATAATCAAAGCAAAATAGCACATTAATATCTGCTCATAAAACAGTTGCAAGTCTGTCTAATTTGGCATATGCTCTATAAGAAATGTCAAACCTTGACATAGGTTTAGGGTGGACATTACCATCCAATAAGAAAAGAAAAAGGTGCAGGAAAAAAACACTTAGTTGAGAACAAGCTGTAACCATGAAACATTACTACAATATAATGAACAAATAATTGTACTTTAAGCGGAGACCTTGATTGAATAAACCTGAGTATGCCCTGATTTATTATAATTTGATATTTTATGACATTAAAGATCAGCTTCTGACAAGCCTTTGTTATGCTTAACATAATTTGCTGGGTTTTAAACACGCAATTAAAAGGTTCGAGTGTTAAAAAAGCAGTAGCATGGCTATACAGCACATAGACAGAAAGCACTGAGACCAGTGGGCGGATAGTGATATCTTCCATCAAAAAGATGATTTTACTATTCAGTTACAGATGTGGATATAAAAGGGAAAGTGCAAAAATGCAGGCAGAACACTGCCTCCAGTCCCACAGCTAACTGTAGCTGCTGGTGGCAATGGCCAGTAGCCAATGAGTAAGTTCCTAATAGTGATTCAGTCTCAGAGGACAAAACAAATTACAACACAGCAGAGGTAAGAAAAAAAAAAAAAAAAAGAAAAGAAAACTAATCAGTAAGCTCAGCTCCCTTGCCAGGACCAGGGGGAGGATGTGTAGTGTTGCACAGACCCTACCATCGTAGCCGTGAAGGGGATATTGTCAATCACAGAGGAGGCCAACGCAGACACCCACAGCACTAAAATGATGGCCACTGCCAGCCGCTGCTCCTCAGGAACCACCTGGAATTGAGAGAGAGAAATTTATAACTTTCAGAGGAGTGTCGCTCTGTGTGTCCCCCATGGCATAATTGCACGTTCTTCACAGTTTCAATTTATTGACATTTATTATTCCTCTGGGCTCTGAGATAGGAAAGGCATCTTAGGGAAAATAACCCAATATTTAGTAACACAATTACTGTTCTTTTGCAAGAAAATTTAAACAAATAAAAATACAAAGATTGATATTTCTAATACTCAAATTTCACACAAGAACTACAATGTGCAGCTGTGAATTTTGCCCTTTAACTGCTAATAAATTTTTTACCTTCATATCTCTGGAGGTTTTAGATGGGAGAAAAGTCTTCCCTATTGTATTTATGGCTATATTTATTGTGACTGTGGACAGATATAAACATATTAAATATCATCCCTGCCAAAATATGATGTGCTTTCTCGATATTGCTGCTGCAAGAATGCAATCATAAATATTAAATTCAAAATGAAAGTAGTATTCATTATTCTACTGGAGCAAAATTATTTTCCTGGCCAGTTAAAAAATTGTAAATATTTTAAACACACCTTTATTAACAAAGCTGTCTGCTCTCCTATATAGTCTATTAAGTGCAGATGAGCCAAGGCCTAGAAAAAGAAAGACATTGATATCAATTAACGAAGTACACAGCACAGTTAATTTTTTTTCCAGTGGATGTAAGAAAATGCAACAATTTCTTCCCATTTACAAGATTGATATTCCATTCATGTAGCTTCTACAGCAACTCTCTAAGTGGAGAAAAGAAAAGACACAGCAGAAATTGGTAGCTGTATTTGCAGAAGTGGGTTGGTTGTACTGAATCAACTGGTAGGATTATTTAAGAGCATGGGACACATGATCAGCAAATGGCTGAAATTTAAAGATGACATTATTCAGCGGATATGTGTTTTCTGAATATCTAAACAAAATTGATGTTTTAAAAAAACTTCCCCAAAACCACAATAAATGTAGAAGTATATCATGTGTTTAAAAGGTCAGATAAAATCAGGCATCTTGTGCTGAGTCTCAGATGAAGAAACAGGTGAAGACACAGGAAAACTAATTATGCTTCTATTATACAGCATTCTCAGACCTGTTTAGGGAGGGGAGGAAAAAAAAAGAAAAAAACCAAACAAAATGAAACAAAAGAAAAAATACCCAAACCAGTATCTATCAGCTAAAACCAGGACAGAGATCTTGGGTGAATAGAAAATGACACAGAAGCAGCAACACCTGAAAGGCAGGAAATATGGTTCTCCAGTGCCCAGGTTAGGCACCTGAACTAAGCAGGTGAGCCTTCTAAGCATTAGACCCTGGGACAGCCTGGATCAGATTGTTTTGTCCCCCCTGTGAGAATCATTCCTATTTATACAGGATCCTTAAATAGCATCCCATACAACCATGGCTGCTACCACGAGTGCAAAGTTGTGCATGAGTTGGGAGACTCCAACCCAGTGAGACCAGTTCTGATCTCTCCTTGGGCAGACAGATTACGAATATAAATCTTCACAGATTTGACATAATACAATGGATTTTTGTCACAATTTGACAGAATACAGGGACAATGACCTATTTCCTTGACCCGCAAGATAAAAGGGTGATTTTAACTCATTAGAGCTAGTTTTCAATTCACTTTAATTTTCTTTTCTTACAAATGTGCAGAATGAAGAACTATTTTCAGTTTGAGTAAGGTATATCTATTTTGTGACTTCTTAGTTTCTCAGGGGAGAAGATCACACCATTTTGGTTCAGTCTAGACCAAGCTGGTTGGCTTGGTTTCATGTCAAGTAAAAGAATTATTTAGATGCCATGCTTCACTTTTCGACTCCATTCCCTCAGATTGCTGCAGGAGTCAGTATTCACACAACTCAGTATGATCCCCACAAGTGACAGACAGACAGAATCCTTCAGTGGGGAAAAAAAAAGCATTCAACTCGCACACTGTGAAATTCCATGGCAGCGACAGACAAATATCCTAACAGGCACCAAGGGCTATGGTATGCAACACTGTATTGTCAGAGTGACTAAGGGGCTTTTATTCAGACTGCCAATTCCTGAACCTGCAGCTGGACATCAGCTGAATATTAGTGGTTTGGGTATCACCACATAATCAATTTGGCCCAAAAATATTATTTGGTTTTAATAATACATTGAACAAGAAAAGATCTATCAACAATTAAAGACACAACATGCAGAAAACAAGTAACAAAACTTTTAAATACATAAATACACCTTTTCTATTAAAAAAGTATGTTTTTTTCATTAACTTTCCAGGAGAAAGTTTCATAAGAAATTAATTATTTTTGGTAATTCTAAGTTACCATTTCCTTTCCAAGTTATCTGTACTGTTTTATCAACTCAAAGGTTATGACAGTGACTTTTAAATTTATGTAAAAGCAATATTCTTAATGAATTGCAATTTTCTACAACCGCGTTGCATTCACGCTTCAAAATAAACTTTTTAACACATGGTTGTCAGCAGTTAGAGTCCAGAGTTACACTGAGTTCATATTGCTGCTTCATTAATTATCTATTAATAGAATATATTTCTACTCAGTAACACTCAAACTTTGCTCTGGAACTCAGAAAAAGAGATGTTCAGAAAAGGGGAAAGAGAGTGATGAACACACATCATTCCTGCAAGTCAGTCTGCGGGTAGTCCATCTCGTTAGAGATGGTGACAATATTAATCACATAACCAATTTTAGGATGTCTCTCTGATTTCCATCCCAATACTCTGCCACTGGCTTCCCCTGCTTGCAAACTGAACAAAGAGGGTCTCCTGGATGATCCTGTGTCTTCTAAGAGGAATAAATATTTTTGCATTAATCAAAGTCTTCAGGTATACTAGTACCTGTCTGACATAGTTCAAAATAGAGTTTTACTGCAGAAAAAAATCATCTATCATTTTAAAGCAAAGTTTAATACATGCACAAAAATTTCCATTAATCCCTCTTGTGGACAGTATGTCATGATGACTGTGGTAAATAAACTCTGCCTGAAGGGATTTAGGTAAAATGTCCATTTCTACTATCAAAGTGAACAAAGAACTGTAATACTGATAGGCACAGGAACTTATGCTACAGAGACAGGGGAACCAGAAATTTTATAGCCGGTAAAACCACTTGTGGACAAAGACTAAAAGAACAGTTGTAAAGGTTAATTACCCAAAGAACAAAATAGAACACAGGACAGCTCCAAAGGATTTCTAATTTTCATTGTAAAAGATGCACTAGACTGGACTGATAAGCCCCCAAAGGCAAAACCTGCAAGAGTTCCCTTGTGGCTCAGAAACTCAAATCACATTTTCCGAAATGTCTGGAACTCAAATCACATTTTCCAAAATTACTTGCTGTCTAAGTCCAATACAGGTTTCTAAATGTGCCTTGTAATAGAAAAGGGAACATTTATACCAGTAGGAAAAAGCTTCAGAGTGGGAACCATCCAAGCTGAAAGATCACCAAGGGCGAACAATGTGAGTTCACAACTACTAAATGCCTAGATCATGACAGATTTCTTATACTTCACAAATATCTTTGTTTTGAATTATTCTTGATATTGGTAACCTGAAGGAAAGAAAAATGCCTTGGCAAGGATTGTCATCTACTAATCCAAAGAGCAATAGATTCAGATGAAAATTAGCAGTGAAGTAATATAGAACATTCTGCTCATTCATCACAGGGAAGAATTTAAAGTCTCCCTTTTTTTTTTTTTCTTAATTATCTGTACAAGTTTCTTTCATGACCTTAAACTCCTGGTATTCTAAAGAGCCAGGAAACATATTCTTCCATTAGCAAACTATTCACTGGTGGCCTGAGAAAGCCATAAAAATGGAGTTTAGTGAATTACAACAGTTGTATCCAGTCTGGCAGTAAATGGTAAATAACTTCCTGTGTGTTTTACTATGGTATTATACAGACACACAACACAATCAAAAGCCATTCAATCCAAGTTAAAACAATAAATACATCATGGAATGCAACTAATAAACTGTCATACATAGTAGCAGCAGACAAATTAAACATGGCTTCAGTATGGATTCCTTACGAGAGTTAGAAAATGCAAGGGTAAGTAGAGCCTGATAAAACAGAGAACTAAAAAGAACTAATAAGCATACAATAAATCAACATTTGCTGAATTTTATACCTAGTAGCTCACAGACAAGTTTCATAATGATAATCAGTTTCCATTCATCTTCTCGAAGGTTCCCAGATTTTGACTTCCAGCTTGGCATTAGAGTTTTTGGATTGGGTTTTGTTTCCATTTGCTTCAAATGTTTTTCCTTTTACTGCTGGTGATTTTTTTTAATAGATCCCAATTTATAAATGTTTGTTATCTTTCCAATTATTGGGAGAAGAGTGGGGAGCAAAGAGGCTATGTGAGCAAATTTGTTATCACAGTCTTTTCCCAAGGCGACTCCATCAGACAATTCACTAGTTATTACAGTGTCAGTGGACACTTGCGTTTTGTCTGTCACATTTCTACAACATTATGACATCACTTAAATCCAGCAAATAACAGCTGAATAACAGTCAGCCTCTTAGAAACCTAACTGATAAGTTAATGTGAATACTCATACAAAAATCATCCAAATATTCAGGGTAAAAATAATCCCTCTCAGGTTAAACAAAAGCCTCAAATAGGGAATAAAATGGGATACAAACATGGATGGAATGTTGTCAAGCAGACAAACACAAGGAAACTACATAGCAAGACATCCAGGCATACAATTTGCTGAATATGTATCTTTAAATTAGCATTGCAAATTGAAATTCATTGATATTATCCTTTCAAAACACAATCCCATGAAATGTCTTTCTAGCAGTCTTAGGAATACAGGGAAGTCCCAGTTGATTGGAAGCTGGTAAATGTTGTCCTGGTTTCTAAGAAGGCCAAGAAGGAGGACCCCGGAAACTATGGGCCTGTCAGTATCACTTCCGTGCCTGGTAAAGTTAAGGAGACAAATATTTTGGGAAGTATTGGAAAACACCTGAAAGATAATGCTGTCACTGGTCAGCATGGCCTCATGAAAGGAAATCCTGCTTATCAAACCTGATTTACTTTTCCTCCTAGATGATCAAGGGAATCCAACTGGTATAATATTTTCGGAGTCCAGTAAAGTTTTGATACTATCTCTCACAGGATGCTTCTGGACAAAATGTCCAGCACACAGCTGGATAAACACATCACGTAGTGGGTGATCAATTGTCTCAAGGGTTGAGCACAAAGGGTTATTGTGAAGGAGGTAACATCAGACTGGTGCCCTGTCACTAGTGGGGCTCCACAGGACTCCATGTTAGGCCCAGTGCTCTTCAACATCTTCATAATGACTTGGCCACAGGACTGGAAGTGATATTAAGCAAGTTTGCAGACAACACAAAACTGGGAGGAGCTGTTGACTCCCTCTGAGGCAGTGAGGTGTTGTAGGGAGACCTCAACAAATTAGAAGACTGGGTAATCACCAACCATATGAAGTCAATAAGGGGGAATGACAGATTCTGCACGTGAGATGGGGGATTGATCTCTTCTGTGTGGTGAGGAGTGACAGAACCTGCAGGAATGGTCTGAAGTTGTGTCAGGAGAGGTTATTAGAAAAACGTTCTTCGCCTGGAGGGAGGCTGGGCACTGGAACAGGCACCCCAGGGAAGTGGGCACAGCACCAATCCTGGCAGAGTTCAAGAAGTGTTTGGATAATACTCTCAGGCACATGCTATGGTTCTTGAGGATGATCTTGTGCAGGGCCAGAAGGTGGACTTGATGATACTTGTGGGTCCCTTCCAATTCGGCATGCTCTGTGATTCTGTGATCTTAGGCCATTTGGTAGACAACACGTAGTAGACAGCATTAGGAACAGGTTTTGATTCTGGTTAAATCTTATTCTATAATTTTTCTTGTTACTTGTATAAATAATTGCAAAACAAACACATAACTTCATATTAAATAACTGCACACATAGTCCACCAAGAAACCCACGAAATAAAATTCAACTTCTATGAAAATCATTGTGTCGGATATATTCAACAAGTGCACAAAGAGAGTGAGACTGATTTGAAGATTGAAAAATTAATAGATTTTAGTGAAATATGTATAATTTGGAGGCTTAGGAATTTAGAGATTCTAGTGAGATAGGTAGAAATTCGAATTTATAAAATTAGTAGACGTTAAGGGCTTTTGCTAGACGTGAAACTTAAGGCGAAATATTAAAGGCAAATTTTCTAGTTTCCTAGCACAGAATGATAAACAGAACAGAGTTTTAGTCAAAATTTAGAAGAATGTGAAATATCAGAGCTGATTGGTTGAAGGCTTAAAGCAAAGTGTAAATTTATGATATAAAGGTGGTGGAATAAATATTCATAAGGTATTATTCATATGTATTAGGCAGGTGCACTTAAACAGGTGGCAAAGCTGGAGCAGGGCCTTTTGGCCCTTGGGAGGTTAAGGGGACACTGTTGGATCAAAGATGTCTTTTCCTTGTTTCCGAGGGTAAAATAAATCTTTCTATATCTTACAAGCAAACTTGAGTCCCGAGAACTGATTTTCTTTAAATCAAGACCAAGTTTATAATGTAAATTAAATACTAAAGAGTTCCAACCAACTTCTGCCACATTCCTTTTCTCTAGTACCTGCAATCTGCAATTTCTCTCTGTATTACCATAACTACACTTGATCAACAATATTCTAGTGAGACTGAACCAGCAGGAGGCCCCTGCCTAGGAACATAATTCACATATGAAATACTTTGTAACTCTTCAGACTTTAGAATCAGAGAATATTACCTCCATGAGGACAAACAATGCTGCAAAGAAAAGGAGGGTTGCCCACTCAACTCTGTTCAAGATCATCTCGAAATCATGAATGTCTGCTAGCACTAGCAGCCAAATGGCTCCCAACATGGCAATCCAGCCTGCATGAGGGAAAGAAAGAACATTTTACACTTCACAAACTTGTTATGGGCTACCAACATATAAGTAACAGTACTGTGATTTTCAAAGATTTTTGTCACACTTTGACTCTGTAACAGGGAAAGCTCAGACATATCACACATTGAATGGCTTGCGCTTTCAAATTAAAATAAAATAGAAAAGAGAAGAAAGGCAAATAAGGCAGAGTTGGGTTACCCCAATATTCAGTAAGTTTGAATTACAGAGAAACTTTTACATGCCTAAAGAATACTGAATGATTTTGCAGTTTCTGAAAGGCTGCATCCCCTGAACATTGAAGTCTCACTGGCTACCCGCTCTAGAAGAAAAACAGGTATGAAAAGTCTCCTTTGAATATGAGAGGGACTTAGAGCAAAAGAGGCTCTCTTCAGACAAGATCCATCTATACATTCTGAAGTGTTTTAATACACATATTCATGTGATTGAGAGAAAAAGCAAATCAAAAGCACAATCAGCCAGAGAATGTAATGAGTGAATCTTCTGTCCCAGCAAAGCTTACCTTCTCTTTGCACATGCTTTCTAGAGTTGTTTGATCCCTCTGGTACATTTATGTTAAAAAATAGAATGGGATTTCAGACATGAAACAAAAGTGGGTTGGCTGTTTTTCACTTAGAATGATGCTCTTATTTCTATCTTATTTACTTTTCCCTAAATAGCAGATTTATGTGTTTTTTTAACATAAAAAACTAAGATACACAATTTAATGGCATGGAAATGCTCTTCAACTTATTTCTCTCTTTGTTGTTACTGTTTCATGCATCTCATCCTATGTGATATATTCAGAGTCAGAAAGTAATAGATTCACAGGACTGCCAAAAAACTGAGGGAGAAAGAATAAGGATCCTTGCAGTAAATTACTTTACCTCACAAACTTAAAATCAAATACCAAATATAACACAAAAAGAACAGACCCTGCTACAAAGTAGACAGATGAATAAAGTGAGCCCCCTCCAAAAGCCAACAACAGCTGTTAGGAAGTTCAGTCATATACTGATTCATAAAATTTTAGGCCATTCAAGTCCCAGTTTTTCCATTGAGTTAAAAGAAGAAAGACCAACAACATGGAATATTTTAAAATTAAGATATATTCCAGTTAAAGCCTATCTAAATGTAAAAAAATAAAGAAATGAAAGGTTCAGGAACCTGAAAACATTTATTATTCTCTAAAAAAAATTTCTGTGCAGTGTAACTTAAGTATTCCCCATTCAAAGAACATATTATACTCTCTCAAGTGCATTTTAGGAGGCTTTAAGTGATGTAGTATACTCTTTAAATGAGAATTTTGGGTTAAATGTGATCAGAAAGGAGGGTCTGCTGAAAATACTGCACTTTCGTATGGGCAACTATACCTGTCTGAAGGCTGAAACCAGTAGCTCATGAGTTTCTATGGCTGGTCATTTTGATAAGGAGAGCTAAATCAGCTGGTTTGATGCTAGACCCAGCTTTCACATGCATAGACTTTGCAAAGTCAGTTGCAAATGACAGGGACAGGAGTGCTCCCGAAGTTCCCAAAGCCGCAGAAGAAAGTGAGGAAAGAACTGTCAGTTCCTGTCTACAATGCCTTTTTGATAGTAAAGTTGATTTGCTGTCTTACAAAGCAAAGGGAATATGTTCATGAAGATTAAATAGCTATTTGCTCTGAACACAAAGGAAGGGGTTATGGAAATGCACTGCCTAGTTTCCTTCTGACTGTTGTTTTGGTTGTCCTCTGAATTCCAGTAAAAAACAGTGAGCTCAACTCCGTCTTAAATAAATAAAGATGATGGTACAGTCGGGTCTCCTATACCGTGGTACCACAGGTCTTGTTCATCACCTGCGAAGCCCTCCATCCATGTAGAATGGCAGCTCATTAATATGCAAATTTGCCCCACACCCTCACACGGCCCCCCGCGCTGTTTCAGCATTGTTTCAGCACTGCCCTGCTGTGTGTCCCTGTTTGTGTTGGCGGCCACCCCACATGGGGAAAAACCCCTTTTCCGCTCGGCTGGGAACACTGGCCCGGAGAGCTGTCAGTGTCACTGTCCCAGTGTCTCTCCAGGTGGGTAGACCTGGTCTCTCCATACTCAGGGTAGACATCTACCCCAAGAAAGTCTCGGACACCACGTCTAATCTGAGAGTGTGTAAATCTTTCATAACTGCATGTTGCCTCTTCACTCAGAGTGGGGGGCAGCTCCCGCTGGAGTGGAGCGAGGGTGGCTGGAGCAGGGAGTTGATTTAAATATTCATAACTGCCTAATTTGAATATTCATGCATGTCAGGTTGCACAGGCGCAGTTGCGATACAGGCCTCCTTAATCGCTGAAAAATCACTTCGCGAAGATGTGAAGCCGCAATCTGGGGGCTGCTAAGTGGAACAGGGCTGACTGTAATTCCTGTTAGTGAAATGCTGTAAGGGGAAGTAGATATGTGTAGATTTGAAGCTAAGTAGCAGGATTTTACTGTTATTAAAAAGAAAAAGTGACATTAAATTTTCTCATATGTATTTTGTAGATAAATACAATGACGTGAAAAATTAAAGAATTTCTCAATAGTTCTGGAAAAACCTGTGATAATAACTTGGTATTATTTCTATCCTTCTGTCTCCAATGAAAACAAATCAACTTCAACATGCTAAATGTAGATAACAATTAATCACTTAGGCCAATGAAATATAATTGAATTGCACATAATGTGGATGGATCCAGGCATTTTCTAGCACCATGGGTGTTATCAGCATACATTAGCTTCATGCATGCACCTTTGCATTAGGGAACAGTGCCTTACAATAGTCTCTGGAGATACAGAGAGAGGGAGGTGTCCTCCTGCAGTGCTTCACCAAGTACAGCTCTCCACAGGAAACTTCAAACACATCAGTTGACACTTCTGGCTGCACAGAGCTTATTTCAGTCTACACACATGGTCTGTTCAGAGAGTGTATTTCCTCTCCTTACTATGCCTGCAAAGAGGAGATACAGCAACCCATCTCTCAGAGGGAATACAGAGGAGAAGAGGCAAAGAAGGAAGTCTACTGAGAAACTTGGGGGACTTCATGCAAGATTTTTCTTCACAACACTGTTTAGTACCACAATTTGACTTCAAGCATCCCACAGGTGGACAAAAGTAAAGTCTTATTCTGAAGTCTGAGGGCCACAATAGTTCATGTGTGCCATGGCTGCCCAATTACCTACTGTCAGTTGAATTGCTTGTCAAAGTAAGCTACAAAGTTAGGGATGGGCTACCTTTGTGATTTGAGAATTTAGAAAATCAATCACTCTCACATAGCCAGCACCCCTTTTCCAGTCCATGTTTGGCTTTTTCCCCATAATGACTGTATAAGCAGGACCACTGGAAACAAGGCTTTGCTCTTAAAAAAGTACATCTAGTTTTCTAGGCAGTACGTCTGGAAAGCCCTCTGTGCAGAACCTCTCTCCCTCCTCTTTTCCATCACTCTGTCCCCAGGGATGGCACACTTAATCATAAAGAGGAACACTGGAACACAAACATAATTGGGAAACGCCAATAACAATGTCCTTAAATTGAAACAGCATTTATTAGAACTAAAACTTAAATCTTAATACTAAAGGCAACTTTGCTCGTTTCTCAGCACAAAACTGTAAACAGAATGGGTTTTAGTCAAAATATAGTGCAAAGAAATGTAAAACATAGGAGCTGAGTGGTCCAAGGCTTAAAGCAAAAAAAGAAGCAGAGTAGAAATAGCCTGAGTGCTTTCCTTTACTCGTACTCAATAGGAAAAGGCACCTTTGGAACAATAAATAGNAGAAAAATAGAGCAAGGCTTTTTGCCTTTAATTTTCGGCCTTTTGGCACTCTGTAGGGCTAGGGAACATTTTGCTGGCTGAAGTGTTTTTTCCTGGTTCCTGAGGCGAAAAAATAAACTTTTCTGTAGCTTGCAAGCAAACCTTGGGTCCTCAACTGATTTTTTTAAATCATTTGTAAGTGGGCAGACTTGCTAAGGCTATTCCAAGGCCGTCCTCAGTATATTCACGACAGGGAACATACTATATCAGTGTTTAATGCATTTGGGTAGCTTTGCATTTGCCGTGGATCCAATTTTTTTTCACTTGAAGAATTAAAACTACAAGGCTACATTAAAGACTGGATTCTTAGTTCATTTTTTTTTCTAGCTTCCTGTGTCACAATAGAGAGTCATGAGGAAGAGAAATAGAAATAATTTTTAAAAATAGCTTCTCATTACTATAGTGGAAACAAAGCCCATTTACTGTTCCCCAGATCACTTCCTTTACTGCCTTTTAGTGCCTCTGTTTCACAAGAATTGATGTTCCAGAAATAGAACTTTGAGAGAAACTGAATCTATATTCCACATCTACCTGTTGAAGAGGGTGACAGTTTCTATTTATTTTATGAAAATGAAAATTACATTTTATTATAAAATGCACCTTGCAATTTATTTTGTTTTTCATGAGAAAAGATTTCCATGACTTCTGCTTGGTGCCAGAAAAGAAGCAGAGTACAAATAGCCTGAGTGCTTTGCTTTACTCATACTCAATAGGAAAAGGCACCTTTGGAACAATAAATAGCTTATGACAAACAGAATACAACTGCAATCCTACCCAAATTTCAAAATAATCAAGGAAAAAAACTTGAAAATATAAACTAACCTAATAGAATTACATAGAAGTCTTGGAGGTAGAGAGGAGAAAGAAGAAAAGAAAAGAAAAAAGAAAAGAAAAGAAAAGAAAAGAAAAGAAAAGAAAAGAAAAGAAAAGAAAAGAAAAGAAAAGAAAAGAAAAGAAAAGAAAAGAAAANTTAACTGCAGCAGCTAGCACTGGCAGGAGTGCTTTGTCTGAGGCTATGAATATCTGTATATGCACATATGCCCTGGCAAGTCCAGGCTGGTTACCTTGTCCCGGATAGGTTGGATAGTGCCCCATGTGGGTCTCTGTGGTGCAGTTAAAGACTTCCTGACTCCTGGCAGGGGTGGCCAGGGCCACCTGCCCTGGCACTCTAGTATGGCAACACTCTGTGAAGAACTAATTAAAAACTGCGGGAAAAAATTTCACAAATATGACAAGCTGTGAATATGACAGCACACATGACTGTATCAGGTTGCTCCAAAGGGCAGAGAGCAATCTATTTATGGCAGCATTAGTGGGTAGGACAAGAAGGAGTGAGAAGGTGACAGCAGCAAAGAAGGCAATAAAATATTCAGGGTCACATATTTATAGTGGTAGAGAAATAAGTAGAGTTTTTTCAGAAATCATCTATACCATCTTCTGCCAGATGAAACTACAATCAGGGAATCACAGAATGTTCTGAGTTGGAAGGGACCCACAAGGATCATCGAGTCCAACTCCCAAGTGAATGCCCACAGAGGGATGGAACCCAGAACCCTGGTGCCATGAACACCATGTTTTGTCCATATGAGCTAATCTCAGGGTCGTGTCATCAG